>CM020515.1:18367488-18392488 GCA_009823395.1 Thamnaconus septentrionalis | reverse complement strand
TGCGGCCGGATTTGCACGACGGTGCGACAGCGACACCAGGTGGTTTTGTGTGTATTCAAAGAAAACAAGAGCAGAAAGAAAACTCTTTGCTCCGCCCAAACGGTGTCAGGCATTGCTAATAATAATAATAATAATAATAATAAAGCAAAATGCAGGTATTTTAAAGTAGACATGCATTTTGTTCACTGTAATTTCAGGTTTAAAGTGAAATCTGCTTTATTGTTTTTTTGGCGGCCGAACTGAACAGAGTTGAAGCCAAAGCAACACTGAAGCAGCAGCAGCAGCAGCAGCAGCAGCAGCAGCAGCAGCAGCAGCAGCAGCAGCAGCAGCAGCAGCAGCAGCAGCAGCAGCAGCAGCAGCAGCAGCAGCAGCAGCAGCAGCAGCAGCCGCTGACTGAGTCTCTCCAACACATCAGAAGAGAAAAACTCATTTTAATCACATCTTTAAACTGGACAGCTTAACAGACTGATGCGCAGTGGTTGTATGGTCATTCGGGACCTTTTCTAGCGGTTCCACCTGAGAGACGACGCCTCTGGACAGGACCGGTCCGTAACACCCAGACCCACCCGGGTCAGAACCCCGGCTCCTGGAGGGAGGCCACGGCTATAAAGCCAAAGTCTGAACTGCTCGCCATCCCCACCGGGGGTCGGCGGCGGCGCCCTCACCTGGCTGTCGGACCGCCGTGGCGCCCACGAAGCTGATGAGCGTGACGTCGGAGGCGCCGCCGGACTCCAGCGGGATGGGGTGGACCCGGAAGTGCTCCAGCATGTCGAAGATGGACTGGAACCACAGGTGCTGCACCCGACACTGGCCGTCCTCGTTCAGGGAGAGACGCAGGTGCTGCACAGACACAGACACACACACACACACACACACACACACACACACACACACACAGAGTTTTAGCATCGCCATTAGCGGCTTCCAGAACCTCTCCTAGCATTAAAGCTAATAGATGCGCGCCTACCTTGGCCTTGCCCTGGAAGTTGAAGGTGAGGACGTACTCCCCCCGCCGGGTCTCGCTCTGGCGGACCAGGAAGACCCCGTGGCTGGCCGGGCCGCCCGCCAGCACCAGCTGGGCCGCCTTGAGGCGGGACAGGGTCCCGTGGAACCACTGGCACTCGCTGAGCGGGTGCTCCACGGCCTCGGCCGCCGCCGACTCCGAGAAGAGGAAGGAGCCTGGCGAGCAGAGGTGGGCGGGGCCCCAGGAGTGGTTAACCAGCTAACATTAGCAACATCAGCTCCATTAGCCCGCACGGAAACGTGTTTTGGCTTTGCGTCCGTGCTACTTCCCCAGAGAGCACCCACAGCTTCCCATCATGCCTCTCTGTCAGTCACGTGACGCAGCAGGACGTCGATGAGCCAATCAGAAGGAGCCACAGAAAGACAGCAACGCATGGAGGAGCAGCAGAGCCGGAGTGGAAGCACCGCCCCCCTCCCCCCCACCAGGAGGGAGGCGGCCTCGATTCAGTCAGTCAGAACAGTCGGCCTTGACAATATTTGAGTGTGTTGTGACCTCGAGCAACTTCAGTTTTCAGTCCAACCGCTGCTTCGTGTAGCTAAACAGTTAGCCACCACCGCTAAGCCCCCGCCCTGCTGGGGTTTTCATTGGCTGCTTAAGTTTTGCCTTGTTTGTGTGTGTGTGTGTGTGTGTGTGTGCCGATCGCCGCTCCTCACCTGTGGCGTCCGGCGTCTGAGCGAAGGGCGTGGACAGGCCGCCCCCGCCCCCTCCCGGCTCGTCCAACGGGGCGCGGGGCGGCAGCTCCGGGGGGAGGGGCTCTGTCAGCGAGGAGGGGCCCACGCCGCCGTAGCACACTGAGGTACGGAGGTCAGAGGTCAGTGGAGGCGGGGGGCGGAAGGCGGCGGCTGATTGGCCGGCGGGGCCGCACCACCTACCCTGGGAGAGACGGTCTGCGGTCTCCAGCGGCGTCCCAATGACATCCAAGGGGCCCCAGTGGCCCCCCTCAGGATCCTCCTGCTCACTGCACACACACACACACACACACACAGGTGAGGTTGGCCAAGGCATGGAACCATTAGAACTAGAAGAACTAGAAGAACCAGAGGAACCAGAGGAACCAGAGGAACCAGAAGAACCAGAGGAACCAAAGGAACCATTGGAACGAGAGGAACGAGAGGAACCAGAGGAACCAGAGGAACCAGAGGAACCATTAGAAGTAGAAGAACCACTGAAAGCAGAGGAACCATTGGAACCAGAGGAACCAGAGGAACCATTGGAACCAAAGGAACCATTGGAACGAGAGGAACGAGAGGAACCAGAGGAACTAGAAGAACTAGAAGAACCAGAGGAACCAGAGGAACCAGAGGAACCAGAAGAACCATTGGAACCAGAGGAACCAGAGGAACTAGAAGAACTAGAAGAACCAGAGGAACCAGAGGAACCAGAGGAACCAGAAGAACCAGAGGAACCAGAGGAACTAGAGGAACCAGAGGAACCAGAGGAACTAGAGGAACCATTAGAAGTAGAAGAACCACTGAAAGCAGAGGAACCATTGGAGCTAGAAGAACCAGAGGAACTAGAGGAACCACTGTGGCCCACGGGTCAAAGGTTGGCCCACCCCTGGTTTAGCGGGCCCTCAAGCTACCTCAGACACACTCCGTTGCGGATGTCGCTCAGCCAGGCCCTCATCTGGACGGCGTCGCGGGTCTCGATGACGTACTGCAGCGGCCCGTCCAGCAGGGGGCTGTGCGGCTGCTGCGTGGCCCCGGGGGTCCGGGGGGCCGAGGGCGGGGCCACCTGCAGCAGGAAGGTGTTCTCCTTGTCGGGCACCTCCAAGGCCGTGGTGCTCCTCACGTCCAGGATGGAGCAGCAGGAGATGCTGAGCCGCGGCTTGGAGGCCTGGACGGGGGGAGACAGGGAGACGGAGCAGCAACAGGTGATCCTCTTCATCTGCTGAACCTCACCGGCCTGAATCTGCTCACCTCGGTTACGCCGCTACGGCTTTAAACTAATTTATTAAAATAATGACGCATTCAAACATTTATGAGTAACACAGTTGTTAAATGTTTGAACATACAGTAGAAGATCATCGGCATACTGCTTCACTATCTAAAGCAACGTTTATCCAACTATACAACCACATAAACAACAGTACAAAGGCCAGTATGGACAGGAGGTGTCATTCACTCAATACTGCTGTAAAGCTTAAGGCAGATGTGGGCAAACTACGGCTCGGGGGCCATATGCGGCCCATTAAGCTTTTTATTCGGCCCTCAGGCCGAACTTGAAGCAATGACAGTAACAGTCAGTCAGTCAGTCAGTCAGTCAGTCATCAAACAGCTGCATCTCCTCCATGTCTGCAGTGTTTGCACAGTCACTTCGATAAAGAGCTCAACACCCAGGTGGTTCTGGATGGTTCTGGATGGTTCTGGATGGTTCTGGGTGGTTCTAGACGACGATACGACGCGTCGACGATACAATTTCCACGCCGACTGATTTTTGTTGTCAACGTCATGATGCCCTCGACCAGGGCAGGCCGATATATCCGCATAAAAAAAATATACCGATATATTTTTAAGCGCGATATGGAATTAGGCCATATCGCCGACATCGATACAACTGAAATTTGCGCTGCGATTTGCAGCTAGCCAGGGTCCGCGGCTAGCTCCCCTGACCCTCCTCGTTCAGGCACAGAGGGCGGGAGCACGGGAACAGCTCCTCCGAACCGGCATGACCGACATGTCATATTCCTCTCTGACTTTGACTGAACATTTACTCTCACTCTGCGGAAAAAATATCGGGATAGCCCGACCAGCCAAACTGGTGGTTGCAGCCCCAGCCCGATCACTGCCATGCACACACACACACACACACACACACACACACACACACACACACACACACACACAATCTTACTTTGGGTGGGATGAAGAACTCCAGGTAGAACTCCTCCCCTCGCTCGCCGCCCTCCCGCTCCCTCTCTCGGAGCACCAGGCGACACTTGTGCCAGCGGCCGCCCCTCCAGGCCACGCCCCTCCGGGCGGCGCGCCCCGCCAGAGGAGGACCCCGTCGTCGCCGCGGCGCGCCGTTGCCGCCGGCGGCGTGGTGCAGCAGGCTGAAGGCGGCGGCCGGGAAGCCGTGGCTGCCGCTTCGCCAGCTCGTCATTGGACGCGAGCTGACGCTGACTCCGCCCTCCGCACCAGCCGCCCGCCTTCCTGGGGCGGCGGCGCTGCTGGGGCAGGGCGGCGGCGGGCGCGGTCAGCACGGGCGGCGGCGGGAGCGGCAGAGGCGGAGCTTCTCAGGCGGTGGCTCCACCTCTCCTTGTCGCCCGCCGTTGCTGCGGCGGCGGCGCGTCCCGACAGCGACAGGGAGGTGGCGCTGCTGGACGAGGAGGGCGGCAGCGAGGAGGAGGAGGACTGGGGAGGGGCAGCGACAGCGGCATGGACAGCGAGACGGGCATGGTGCAGGAGGAGGGCGAGGGGTGGGCGTGCTGCGCGGCGGCGGCGTCAGGACCCCCAGCAGCAGCGGCGGCGGGGGGTGGGAGGAGGAGGAGGAGGAGGAGGAGGAGGAGCGCCAGTGCAGGATGCCGCGCACGCTGCCGCGCACGCTGCGGCCCACGCTGCGCAGCGAGAAGCGCTTCCTGGCCTTGTGCTTGGAGGAGGAGGAGGAGGAGGCGCAGGAGGAGGCGGAGCAGGAGGCCGCCGCCAGCGAGGGCAGGGAGGAGGAGGAGGTGGGGGGGTGCTGGGGGGGCGGCGGGGGGCTGCGAGCGTCCGTCGACCCGGCCTCCTCCCCCCCCCCCCCCGGCCAGCCCCCCCCCTGCTCCCCATCCCCTTCTTCCTCCTCCTCCTCCTCCTCCTCCTCCTCCTCCAGCGGCGCCTCCCCGTTGCTGGCCCCTCCCCTTCCCACCTCTTCCCCCTCCCCCCTCCCACTCCAGTCCAGGGGCGGGTGCTGGGGAGGGGCCTGGACGCGGCCTCCGTACATGGCGTCCCGGAAGTAGCGGCTCTCCGGCGCCCCCACCTCCCCCGCCTCCTCCTCCTCCTCCTCCTCCTCCAGGGAGGTGGCGTCCGACTGGGGGGCCCAGCTGGCCAGGTCGTCCCGGCCGGACGGCGCCGCCAGCGGCGGCGGCCCCCGCTGCAGCGGCGGCGGCGGCGTCCCAGCTCGCACTGGAAGTGTCGGACGAAGCGGTCGGTGAAGCGGCGGCAGAAGGCGGCGGCCGAGTCGGGCGGTAGCGCGGGTTCTCCAGCAGGAACGCCCGGAAGTGGCGGGCGGTCGCCGGCGGCCACGCTGGGCGTGCAGCTCGCAGAAGTCGGTCCAGCTCAGGCAGGGCGAGGGCGGGGGTGGGCGTGTCCGACAGCGAGGACAGGCGCGCGCTGCGGGCGGCGGCGGGCTGGCCAGGGAGGGAGGAGGCGGGGGGGGGGGGGAGGAGAGGGGGCAGCGGCGAGGGGCGGGCGGCGGGGGGAGGGCGAGGGCGAGGGGCAGCGGCGGGCGGGAGGAGGAGGAGTCCGGGAGGAGGAGGAGGCGGCGGCGCGCCCCCACCCGCCCCGCTGGCTGGGCGGGGTCAGCAGGGAGCCGTTCATCGTCTGATTGGCTGCAGCCGGGCGGCTCTGCGGGAGTGGGCAGCGGGCGTGCGGCGTGGCTCGATCATCGGCGGGGGGCGCGGGCCGACGTCGGGGTCATGGTCCGTGGGTGGGTGCGTGGGCGGAGCTCGCAGGAGGCCACGGCGGTGCCGCTACATGGTGCAGCCACTCGGCGGCGGTGGCGGCGTCCTGGGTGCGGAGGAGAGCAGCGGCGCAGACAGCCAGGGGGCGGGGCTTCCTTCACCGTCAGCGAGGCAGCCAGAGGGGCGTGGCCACATCCTGGATGACGTCACAAAACACAGCGATTCATTGAGCCGTCAGCAGGAGGGCCACAACACCTGGTCAGGTGACCACTTCCTGTGTTATCACTCAGAGCAGGAGCACAGTGTTGCATTATTGTTGCCACTGTGTGTGTGTGTGTGTGTGTGTGTGTGTGTGTGTGGTTTGGGACTCGCCACACCGCACCGCTGGTGACACACAGACAGACAGACAGACAGACAGAATAAACACACACAACGAGCTCCATGGTCAGTAAACGGTCACTCCCGAACAAGCAGGATGCTAACTGCTAGCCCGCTAGCTCACTGCTAGCAGAACTGTGTGTGTGTGTGTGTGTGTGTGTGTGTGTGTATGTGGCGGCTCTCACATTTCATTCACCGTTTTCACACACAAACGTGTAACGTTAGCATGATAGCGACTAGCTAGTCAGACCAGTGCTAAGCGGGGGCGTGCTCCTGCTCGTGCCAGCCGTGCTGCTGCTGCTGCTGCTGCGGTGGCGAGGACGAGCCGCAGCCTCGCGCTCGGGCCGCCAAGAGATGCTCAGCTAGCTACCCGTTACCCAGCTAGCTCAGCTAGCTATTAATAACCCAGCTAGCACAACGGCGCCCGTTTCGTGTCGTGTCGTGTCGGCTTCGGCGTGGCGCGTGCGTGCGCGCGCGCGCGCGCGCGCTCGGCCTCGTCTCTACCTGGTCCTTGAACGGTCCCGCGTGTTTGGGCGGCCGCGCGGGGCCTTTCATCGCAGTCCGGCGGCGCGTGACGGAACCATGACCGCGGTTCGGGTTCCGATGTTGTCGTTGCTACATATGGATATTGCTATTGCCTTGCCTGCTTGGAGGAGCCGTCCTTCTCGCGCTGTGCCACTTCTCGCGATATTTGGTGCTGTTGGAGGCTGTGGACAGCAGGGCATGGGACAGGGGAACATGGCCGCAGAGGGCTAATCCGCTGGGGGCGATGGGAATTCCGGCTCTGTTCAGTCAGTCAACCAGTTCTTTTGGCTCGGCTCAACCCAAAAGAGGCTTTGTGGTCACAATGTAGGAGCAGAATCCATTTCATAAAGGAGGAACCTGATTAAAAATAGAGTTTAATTCCAAAGTCATTTGGTTCAGCTGTGTAAATACAGATGGATATGGACCCGTTATAAATATATCATTTATGGCACAATGTGTATTTACACAGTAAACACAAATATCTTTGAACATTTTGTGAAAACCTTCATTTCTTTCTCCAATAAAAGCCGCCGCCTACTGCTGGCTTGTTGCATTAGACGACCCCTCACAAAGACTGGACATGCATCAAACAGGGTCCACGTGGTTGACTGAAGATATGAATTACGTTCTGGAGAAATCTTGTTGCTCGTAGATGCGTTCACATTAAACGCCATGGGATTGGTCTTGGTCTCAAGACTGGTGTCCACCACACCACTTCTTAAGGGTCTTGGTCCCGTCTTGGATTGGAGGCATTTTTACTGGGTCTTGTCTCGGTCTTGGACTGGGTGGACTGGGTGGATTTTTCATCCAGACCAGTGGAGACTCAGCTAATAACACTGTAATGACACGATAATAACACGATAATAACACTGTAATGACACGATAATAACAGAAAAGAATCCAGCTGCTGCTGTTTTTACGCTGTTGGTGACACCCAGAGTGACACCCTGACCCGCTTATTCCCAGTTCATTGATTTTTTTTTTTTAATTTGATGAAGCAAAGTTGTTTTTTTGAAAATGGTTGAAAATAGTTGGCACAGCAGCAAAATGTTAAAGAAAATGATTAAAAGGCACCTTGCTGAAAAGAGATGCTGGTCGATTTAGAAGCAAACTTAAATTTCAAAAACGATTCTGGTCATTTTTCTGTTTTGTTGTGATTTTTCTTTGATCTCTACAGCTTAGCTCTGGTCTTGAGCTCGATGCTCTCTAGTCTTGATATTAATGTCTTGATGTCGGTTGGTGCCGTCTTGACTACAACACTGCTATTAACCTCAGCTCATCAGACTGCAGTGCGCTACAAAAATGAAGATGAAACACTGGATCACTTATTTTTTCTTTGTCCTTTGTCTCATTGTTTTTGGAGAGATTAAAAAAAATTGGATTTTGCTTAAAATCAACGACATTCCACACTTTGAGCTGAGTCATATTATTTTCTTTATGGATAACTATGGATTTATAAGAAGAAGAAGAAGAAGAAGAAGAAGAAGACCTTTATTGATCCCACGATGGGGAAATTTGCATAATTACAGCAACAACAAAAAAGAAAAAAGAAATTGGCTACAGTGCAAAAGGTCAAGAATTATATTAACTGAAGATATAGACAAAAATAAAATATTTGTTAGTATGTACAGAAAAAAAGCGAGATAAAAAGCAAGATATTTACACATTAAACGTTTGAATGTACATGTGCTACATGCTCTGCTAAAAAGTTTCTATTGCAATCTACGTGAGAAATTTACAGTTATTGTAGATTTAGACGAATTCAAGTTGGTTTTCTCTCGTCTTAAAAAACTTAAAAATAACAAAAATGCTTGTAAAATAAGTGTGGCCATTGCTTGCTATTTGTTGTTTTAATTCTGAGATACCTTCTCTTTGCACTGTATTTTTTTCCCTTACAAATCCCCTATTTTCATTTGTTTTTATATTGCATTTAATTTAATTTAATTTAATTTAATTTAATTTAATTTAATTTAATTTAATTTAATTTAATTGTGTTCATTATCCTCTTTGAGAGTTTGCATATTTCACTTTTTCAATAAAGTTCAGGGGGAAAAAAAAAAGGAAAAAAGACTGCAGTGCGCTGTGTCTCAGTGACGGGGCCGGGTGGGGAGGGGGCGCTCGAGCGGCGACAACATATTCGCCAAAAGCCCGTCGCGCGTTCGAGGAAGAACTTCGCGCTTACCCACAATCCTCCGTTGTTTCCGGTTCCAACTATTCAAGTCCTAAGATGGCGGACCGGCGGCGAAGGAGGAGGCGCGCGTCGCAGGATAGCGAGGATGACGACGAGTCCGCCTCGGGCTCGGACAGCGGCACGTCCGGCTCCCCTTCCACCAAGAACCGGGCGAGAGAGGCGGAACCGCCCGAGGCCGCGGCGGTCCGGGTCGAGGCCAAGAACGACGTCGAGTCGGAGTGTGTGAGTAGCCGCGAGCCTAGCCGGATATTAGCTCGACGAGCCGAGGGTTCTCCCCACCGACCGGGACCGGGGCACATGTCGAGTCCGCACACCGAGCCCTCTGGCCCCGGGTGGTCCGGGCTTAGCTAGGAGGAGAGTCCAGGTGGACCGAGGCCGAGGTGCCGGAGCTGTTGGCCCCCCAACCCCCACTCAGGGCCCCCTAGTGTCTCTCAGCCGGTGGCGCCGGAGGGACCGCGGACCACTTAGCCCACTTAGCAGTTAGCCGAACCCGCCGAGCTCCAGCACACACACTCCCGGGCCACTGGACCGGGTGTCGTGTGTGTCGGTGGAGGCGCAGCACAGTGGAACCTCTGGGTTCGCGCCCTCCCCCCCCTCTTTTCAGAGAAGACGCAATTCTGCGTAACACCGTCTCCGCTTTTGGGACGTTCTAAACGCCTTAAGGTACAAAGCTTGACCTAGCTTCACCAGCGAAAACAGCCATCAATCATCGGCGAATGTCGCGTGGACATCTCTGGTCATGCCCCACGTCCACCTCTCCAAGAACCACAAGTGGAACCCGCCTCGTTCTGTTTTCTGACTTCCTGCTTTCACCGAGGTGTCCGCGAGAAGTTTGGAGATGTTTGATAGCTGATTTCGGACATTGAGCAACCTGAAGCCTTCCCCCCCTGTAAGACCAAAGCGTTCATCTTGTCTAAAGATGTCTCGGTGTTCTTTATTTGTCTGAACTGAAGAAAATCTGAGTGCATTTCCCCAATGATGAGCACCTCTGGAGAGGAGAAGGCTTAACGGGAACAGCATCCATGGAATAAGGTTCATTGTTTTGGTTTTTGGAGAGGTGGAAGTGGGCGTGACTGGAGACGTCCGCGTGAATTTCGGTGGTGGTCGATGGCTGCTTGCGCTCATTAAGCTACGTCAAGCGTTTTAGAATGTTGTGAAACCTCTGGGCTGATGTCCCACCTTCCCGACGCGTTCCGCTGTCCACCTCCGTGAGCTGCGAAGACTCACAGCTAGCACGGCTAGCCAAAGGTTAAAGGTGAGGGGTCATGTCAGCAAAGACCAGGAGACCGTCCACCTCTCCCACACTAGGGGGCGATATCATTTATCATCAGATTTGTCGCACGATAACAAAACAACTGGAGCTCGATGCAACACCGGTGTAATGCCCGTACTGGTCTCCAGTTTAACGAGTTTCCTCACTGGACGGCTGCAGATGTGCTGCTCCA
The DNA here is from genome assembly GCA_009823395.1 of Thamnaconus septentrionalis. Taxonomy (NCBI): domain Eukaryota; kingdom Metazoa; phylum Chordata; class Actinopteri; order Tetraodontiformes; family Monacanthidae; genus Thamnaconus; species Thamnaconus septentrionalis. The sequence goes on along the minus strand of CM020515.1, from coordinate 18,382,328 downwards.
CCGTCAGCAGATTGGTGAGAAATTCACTAACGTTCACAACACATTACTGCTGGTTTTACTGCTCAAGCCCACATCTAGCACAGTGAATAGACTCCTGTAGTGAGCGCCACCTGTCTGCCGTCCACCTCCGTGAGCTGCGGAGACTCCCAGCTAGCACCGCTGTCTTCCAGCGTCAGTAAATCAAGTCGGCATCCAGGTAGCATTTTGAGACGACTGCTTTCCCCTCGGCCTTCAGGTTTCCTTTACCGTCATTAACATCGCCAGCAGCGTGTTGTGTGTGTCGGTGCTTTATTGACAATCAGCTGCTGACGGCGCAGCAGCTGTTCAGTCAGGAAAGCCATGGTGATTTGGAGAGGCAGAGGACAACACCGTGAGCTGTTGGACGACTGCAACAAAACCATGGCTGCGTCTCAATTCAGGGACTGCATCCTTGAAGTACGCATTTTGAAAGGAAGTTGCGTCATAGCACTGCGTGAAGGTTTGTCCCAATTCCCAGAAGTCCTTAGGACGCTCAAAATGCGCCCTCGTTTTAGCCGATTGCAAGGCTACACCGCTACTATCCTTCACCTCCTTCTGTATCCCAGGATGCTTTGCGTGCGGCTGCAAAGCATCCTGCGATCCTGGGAAGTCAGCTGAAATTAGCGCCATCTACTGGCAAAGACATGACGTATAAATTTAAGTATTGAAAAATCACATCAAGTATTCAGTTTTTAACGTAGGGTTTTTGAACCAATGGTGAACCAATGGTTAGCTTGATGCTATGAAAACGTCACTTCCGGGGTTGGCTAGCAGGAGGGAACGGCGGTGACGCAACCAGGAAATACACCGAAGGCTAGACCGTCCCGTGTGGTTACCGGGGAGGCGGGGTTTGGTTGGTCCTTCTGGTCTGGGTCCTTCGGAGGACGCTTCCTTCAGACGGAGGACGCTTCCTTCAGACGGAGGACGCTTCCTTCCAAGGATGCAGACCCTGATTTGAGACACAGCCACATGTCTTCAATTCTACACTCTGTGCCGTCACTGCGCCGAGTGATCCGGGCCCTGGTTCTTGGTGCCTGTGGGAGAGGGTTTGTAATGGTAGTGGGTGGAGCTTCAGTGAAGGCAATGAATAAATGAAGTAGAAAACACAACGGTAATGAAAAGTAATGGAAGAGTTTTTAACACATTTGCGAATGACGCGCGGATCATCTGAGAAACTTGTCGACTTGTGAGGCTGTTCAGAGCCTCCAGGAGGCGACAGCGAGCCGCAGGAGAGATACCAGTTCCAGTCGCATTATCCTGGTGTCTCAATCGGAGTTCTAAACATCCGGTCCCGGTCGGACTCACTGGGGCAAGAACTTGGGTTTCTGAATGGCGACTGAGCCGTTCAGGACTCCTGATGTCGGTGGCAAACAAACTCAACTTGTTCCTTCTGTCTTTGCAGGAGAGTGAAGATGGAGTAGGAGAAGGTACGTCCACTTCCTGTGCCATCGTCATCATCATCATCATCATCATCATCATCATCGTCCGTTCACACCTTGAATCCAGATCAGTTCACGGCCTCTTCCAGAATCATGGCAGGAATTAAAGTCCCAGGCGCTGTAGTTGGTCCTCGTACCGAGGACTGGAACCTGGTTCCGAGCCCAAACTGTCTCTAGCACCTCCATCATGCAGTCGGAGGTGGTTGATGGGTAAAAACCACCCAGGAGCTGCTGATGAATGTGGAAAACCAAAAAACAAAACAAAAAAAAAACCATGTAGATACATTCAAGGAAAACACTGCAGCCCTGATAGTTCTGACTTCCTGTTTCTGGCTGCTGAAGGTGTGTGTGTGTGTGTGTTTTCTGTGTTGTGTGTGTAGCAGTGCTGTCAGACTACGACAGCGCCGACCCGGAGGAGAACGCCTCCCACTCTGAGGTAAAGTCCAGGAGGAAGCGTCCTGCTCAGGTTGTGACCACTAGGGGGAGCCTGTGATGTGATGGTGACGGACCTCCTTCCTGCAGGGCCCGGAGGAGGAGGAGGAGGAGGAGAGGGCTGCGGAGCGGTACAGCAATGAAGAGGCTCCTGCAGCTGCCAACGAGTCCGGACCGCCCACTGGAGACGCCCCCACCAAGGCCGAGGGAGAAGATGGGGAGGTGGTCGTGGTGGAGGAAGAGGAGGTGGAGGTCGCAGAGGATGAGGAGGAGGAGGAGGAGGAGGGAGGAGGAGAAGAAGAAGAAGGAGGAGAAGAAGAAGGAGGAGGAGGAGGAGGAGGAGGGCAGAACGTGAAGGAGAGCAAGGCAGAGGAGAAAGGAGACCTGGCTGGAGAGAGACAGAGTGGGGACGGAGAGGTGAGAGGTCACGACCTCGTCTGACAGCCAATCACCGGCCTTCCCGCACATGCTGTGACCTTTCTTCCTTCATTCCTTTCTTCCTAACACACACACACAGGAGTCGACGGTGGACCCGGAGATGAAGGTGCGAGGGAAACCGGGTCAGAAACTGGACGACGACGAGGACCGGAAGAACCCGGCCTACATCCCCAGGAAGGGGCTGTTCTTCGAGCACGACGTCAGAGGCCACGCCCAGGAGGAGGAGAGGTGGGGCCGCTTGGCCAGCGCCGTCAATCCTTCAGGCGGGTTGTTGTTGCTCAGAGGTTTGACCCCTCCCCCTCCCAAACTCCCCCAGGCCCAAAGGGAGAAACAGGAAGCTGTGGAAAGACGAAGGTCGCTGGGAGCACGACAGGTTCAGGGAGGAGGAGCAGGCGCCAAAGAGCCGCGACGAACTCGTCGCCATCTACGGATACGACATCCGCAACGGCGGCGGCTCCGGAGAGAGGGAGTACCGCCAGCGCCGGCCCAGGTAAGGGGGGGACGGGCCGCACTTCCTGTCAGAGGGTTAGCTTCTTATGTTAGCTTTGATTAACTTAGCACCTTCTGTTGGCTTAGCATTTCAGCTGGAAGCAGCTAGCAGCAGTGCTCACACTCAGTGTGTGTGTGTGTGTGTGTGTGTGTGTGTGTGTGTGTGTGTGTGTGTGTGTGTGTGTGTGTGTGTGTGTGTGTGTGTGTGTGTGTGTGTGTGTGTGTGTGTGTGTGTGTGTGTGTCTGTGTGTGTGTGTGTGTGTGTGTGTAGGGCCAGTGTGTCGCCCAACAGCAGAGAGAAGCGGTGGAGAGACGCAGGAGGTCAACGACCTCCACGCTCCTGGCAGGGGGGGGGTGCTCCTCACCGAGGAGGAGGAGGTGCACCTGCCGCCTCCTACTCCTCCACCACCTCCTCCTCCCCCTCCTCCTTCTCCTCCCAGCGGAGCGGCCACCTGTCCAGGCCGCCGCCCCCCCGCAGTAGACCGGCCTATCAGAGCCAAGCCCCGCCCCTCCACCAGCCTCAGTCCCAGTACAGGAACGGTGAGGGCGGCGCCCCCCAGAGGGTCCAGGCCGACCCCTCGGACAGGGAGCGCGGCAGCAGGGGGGTGCGGGGGGTGGGGCCGAGGGGCGGGCCCCTGAGGCTCCGCCCCTCGGCCAGAGGAGCGCCGGCAAGGCCGCCGACCCCGGCTCTCGACGCGCGCCCACAGCAGCCCGCCGAGCGGTCCGGGTCGGGCGGCAGCGCCACTTCCCCCAGCCGCAGCCCCCCCCCCTGGCCCAGGACTCCTCGGCCAATCGGGAGGCCTCGCCCCGCCGAGCGGCCCGTGGCGCAAGTCGTCTGCTGCTGCTGGCCCGCAGGACTCGCTCCCGGCCCGCCGACCTCGGCAGCAAGCAGCCGTCGGTGGAGGAGACCCCCGGGGGGGGCGGGTCCGGAGGGAAGAGCTGGACCGGCCCCCGCCCCTGAGGGGGGAGGAGGGGGAGGGAGTGCAGCGGCCAGCGAGCTGGACCGGGACGTGGCCCGCCTCAGTCTGGGGGCAGCGGGGCAGAGCTGGAGCCAGGGCCCCGCCTCCTACATCCGCTCCGAGATGAGAGGTGGGTCACAGCCACATGACCGGTCACATGACCACAGCGGTCACCATCACCCCACCCCCCCCACAACCCTCTCTGTGTCTAATATTATGACTCATATAGAATGTAGTCCAATGTAATCTGGTTCCTCTAGACCAGGGGTGGGCCAACTGTTTGACTGCTGGGTCAGTGGGTTCTACAGTGCATCAGAGGGGGTAGCGGAGCAGCAGCAGGTGGATGCAGTGCTTGGGTGGAGGAAACAATGTATCGTGGGATATTATGGAGAACACATTTTGCTGTAATGTCAATGGAAAATGAAGCAAAGTTGCAACCAAATCAGCGTCTTAGAACCACCCAGAACCACCCAGAACCACCCAGAACCACCCAGAACCATCCAGAACCACCAGGGTGTTTAGCTCTTTATTGAATTCTCTCCCCCCGCCCCTCCTCCTCCTCAGGCATCCACGGTGGCGTGCACCTCCCTGCCGCCCCCCCCCACTACCCGGCCATGGAGGAGATGGGTGTGGGCTCCAGCCGGGCCAAGCGCTACTCCTCCCAGAGACAGAGGGCGGTCCCCGAGCCAGCCCCGCCCCTCCACCTGGGGGTCATGGAGGGTCACTACTACGAGCCCAGTAGGTCCACACACACATACACACAAAGAGAGGAAATATACAGTATATGTATATATGTATACACTGGTCACTAGGGGTCACTAGGGGTCACTAGGGGTTACTAGGGGTCACATGCTCACTCTTGTTTCCTCTGGTTTCCTTCCGTCAGTGTCCTACCAGGGAGCCATCTACGCGCACGGTGAAGGCCCCGCCCCCATTCCGCCGCAAAGCATGCTGGTCCAGCCGGAGATGCACCTCCCCCACCCTGGTGGGTCCCCTCCTCCAGCCGCCCTCGTCCAGGCGTTTGGACCTGCCGTCTGACGCGTCTCCGCACTCTCCCTCAGGTCTCCACCCCCACCAGTCAGGAGGCCCCATCGCCAGCCCCGCCCTCTACGGCGGCCCGCCCGTCTCCCTCTCGCCGGGGCAGCCGCCGCCACCGCCGCCGCCACAGCAGCTGCTGCCACCGCCGTTCTACCCGCCGCCAGGCGTCGTCACATTCCCCTACCCTGCCATGTACCCCAGTCCACAGGTACACACACACACACACACACACACACACACACAGACATTTTCCCAGCGCACACTGACCGATGCTCTCTCTCTCTCTCTCTCCTCTCTCTCTCTCTCTCTCTCTCTCTCTCCAGGCTCTCCTCTCTCTCTCTCTCTCTCCCTCTCTCTCCTCTCCCTCTCTCTCTCTCTCTCTCCTCTCCTCCCTCTCTCTCTCTCTCTCTCTCTCACACCTCACACACACAGACATTTTCCTCTCTCGCACTCTGACCTCTCTCTCTCTCTCCTCTCTCTCTCTCTCTCTCTCTCTCTCTCTCTCCTCTCTCTCTCTCTCTCTCTCTCTCTCTCTCTCTCTCTCTCTCTCTCTCCTCTCTCCTCTCCTCTCTCTCTCTCTCTCTCTCTCTCTCTCTCTCTCTCCTCCCTCTCCCTCCCTCTCTCTCTCCCTCTCTCTCTCTCTCTCTTTCCCTCTCTCCCCCCACCCCCCCTCTCTCTGCAGGGTCAGTCCCAGGTGACCTATGGGGGCGTGACCTACTACGACACCATGCAGCAGCAGGCCCAGCCCAAGCCCTCGCCCCCCCGCCGCACCTCGCAGCCCGTCACCGTCAAGCCCCCCCCTCCGGAGGTGCACTTTGCTTCAGAGTGACCCCCTCCTCCCGACCCATCCCCTCGGTGCCCCCCACCCCTCCCTGCGCCGTCACAGACCTCCAGGTGAGCACCGCCCCTCCCCCCCATCAGTCGCTGCTGATTGGCCAGTGAACGGCGCCTCCTCTGTTTCCTGCAGGATTGGACAGGTGGAGGGGGAGGGGCAGGGGGCGGGGTCACTGAGGAGCCACAGGCGTCGCCACCGACCTTCTCCAAACAGGAAGTGGGCGGCGCCGGAGGCGGTGGGAGGGGCTGCAGGTGACCCACAGCTGGACGGACCACTTCCTGTTTGCCTGTGTGTGTGCACGTGTGTGCGTGCACATGTGTGTGCACGTGTGTATGTGTATGGACTGTCACTGGCTGCAGGTTTGATCACAGCCCCTGCTGTCTGCTGCTGCCAGTATTAAGGTGCAGTGCTTGGACCCACCACCAGGGGTCCTCGCCGCTCTCACATCCTCAAGACATTATGTCATCGGCCACTGCTGCCGCCGCCTCTCATCACGCCACGACAACCTGGATCATGACCCCAGTGACGACTGGAGACCAGTGGCACCAGTGGCACCAGTGGACGGTCCAATCCCATTGATCAGAATTGATAGATTAGAGCCATCTTTGATATGATGGTGCAGGCGGCAGTGTTACATTGTCATGACAGCATTTCTGTTCTGAGTTTTGTTTTTTATGATTAATTATTCGTTCTTCCAGCCGCCTCCTTGTTCTTTTCTTTGTGTCCAGTGGAAGCAGGAAGTGTTTCCGTCTCTTCAGTACCTAGTTTCCTCTGTCTTTTCTCTGCTTTTTTTGTTTTTTTGTTTTTTGTTTTTTGTTTTTTCCCAGACGACGAGCTGATTGGTCAAGCCCGCCCTAGCCCCTCCCCTCTGTCACAGAGAGTCAATCCGGTTGGCTGACGGCAGCCACAACTCTGCACTCTTAAAGGAACTAAACTGGTGGGCGGGGCTTATACTCAGCCGGCCACCAGGGGGCAGACTGACGTTGGCTGACCCTGAGGACGATGACTAGTTATTATGAAAGTTCAGTTTTGTCGCCCCCTGCAGGTCTGTCACTTCGTCGTCGCTTTGTTTTCTTTTGTTTTGTTTGTTGTTCACTCAGAGGATCAATAAAGTTTCAGAAGTGTGTGTGTGTGTGTGTGTGTGTGTGTGTGTGTGTGTGTGTGTGTGTGTGTGTGTGTGTGTGTGTGTGTGTGTGTGTGTGTGTGTGTGTGTGTGTGTGTGTGTGTTGCAGCAGCACCACCGTGCACGTATTCTTGCTGCTCATCAATATTCATGAGTCATTATATAAACCAATATGAGTGACGGCTGCCAGCGTCCAATCAGCTCGCAGCAGGCCCTTGTGAATATTCAGAAGAAGAAGAAGCCTTTATTCATCCGTCATTGGGGGAATTTGTTGAGTGCCGTCAAGACTGCAGAGACAAGGAGGGAAAACTTTATTGACAAAAGGACGATAAAGAAATAAAATTATTTACAAGCTAAAATAAAGATTATTTTTTATTTCTGGTCTTAATCAGCAGCTCAGCCGCTACAGAGGCTTGTTTGCAGATAGCAGTTTCTCACGCTGCTTCTCATTGGCTGCTGAGGAGAGGGGGCGGGGCTATAATCCCCCCCTCCTGTAACCATGACAGTGACTGACAGCGGGGCCAGCAGGTGATGTTTCTTCCATACAGCCAGGCAGCGTCAACCAGCAACAGCAGTTTTTGCTGCTTTGCTCTTCTCACTCTCAAACTATTTGTTCTATTTTTTATTTCTTTATTTCGTTTTATTGAATAGAATTGTCCTTTTCTTTGCACTGCGCCGTTGCTGTAATGATGCAAATTTCCCCCGTGTGGGATTAGTAAAGGCCGCCTATTCTATTGGGATGAAGCGGCAGTCTGCACACAGCCAGCAGTGCACGTCTCTGGCCAGCAGAGTGCGCCACTGAGCTCTGATTCTGGCAGCCTGCTGATGTCAGTCTCACACTCACAGACGGTGGATTGTGTAACGTTGGTGGCTGAAGCTGCTTCCTCGGGATTAAAAGTTAAAAATATAAAATAGAAAGATTTTTTTTTTAACGAACCACGTTTCAGGTCAAAGGTCCTGACAGCAGTTTTACAGGCCATTATTTTTTATTTTTTTTCCATTGCAGTCCAATAGTAAAAAAATGCTTTGGTCCGTATGGGACTTTTGGCTGCAGTACCTCGATTGGCCACTGGGAGAAAAAAAATCTGATATTGCCAGTGCGCTCTCCAGGTCTGATGATGCATCCCTGGTTCGGTTCTGGAGGGTTGATGACTGTGAGGCCTCTGCCCTGTCCAGGGTTCCACACGGTCACATGACCTGGCAGCAGCAGCAGCAGCACCTTCCTGTCTGCTGCTCACCTGTCTCGCCTTTCAGACGGCACCACCTGCAGGCCAGCTGTCAGCTGCAGTGTCAGGTGACAGAGTGCTGGTGTTTCTGTCTCACATCTTTTACTCTTCTTCACCTGCTGTAAAGAAGCAACAATCTTTGTTAAAACAGCCTGAAGCAGGTTGACAGCCGCAGTCAGGCAGCTAGATTGTAGCTGTAATGGAAAATCTGATTTATACTGACCCCTAGTGGTCTTTTTTTTCTTCGTTTTCTTTAAATTGTCAGCAATTATTCGTCATTTATTCTCCCCTCGTTCTTGTCTTCTAAATATCTCTATTCTACATTGTTTTACACAGGAGGTGAGATTATTGAATGAACACTTTTCTAAAGAGTTGCGTTATTGTTGTGCGTCAGAGGGGTGAAACTCAAACACTCAGTGGGGCCAAAAATGTAAACTTGGACAAAGTCTCAGTCCAACATTGACATCTATTGAACAAATCTTCCTCCAGATAGAACAGTGAGCCGACCTGACACGGAGCCAAACAAGCTGAATATGGAACAAAGCAAAGCCTCCCAATTTAAATTTCAAAAGTAACATTTTTAATATACAATTTAAGTGTAAAACAATAATGAACTAATGAACTAATAACATCCTTCAATGCAACCATTCAGGCCTTGGAGTAACAAGAACGAGCGCATCAGCAGAACGTTGCTCATAGTCTTAAATAGTCTGGCAGAGTAGCAGCAGAGCATTCTGGGAGTTGTAGTATCAGCTGTGTAATACTGGCAGCTCTACCAGTGATTTTCTCTGGGCTTCGTGGGCCACATACAATCACAGTGCAGGCCAAATTTGGCCCGTGGGCCAGAGTTTGACACACACGTCTGTCATTATTGTGTTTCGTTAGAATCTATTTGTCACGTGTCAGGTATTTTTCACTATTGTGTTTTTTGTTGTTTTTTTTGCACTTCCTGATGTGTGAAAGTGCAGAAGAAGCCACGATGGCAGCAGATGGAGGAGAGGAAGATGATTGACAGGCGGTGATGCTGATTTAATATTGTTTCATTAGATTAGATTAGATTCATTTTAACAGACGCCGGAACTTCTTAGAGCACTGAACACATGTAGCCGTCGAGCTTTGCAGCCTTCTGATTGGACGACGCGCTGCACGAACATCTCCGTGAGCTTTTACAGCACTGCGCGCCCCCGTCAGCTCTGTCGGGAGCGCGCAACTGCAGCAGATGAGAGCGGAGTGCGTGAGCGTGAGGGGTGTGTGTGTGTGTGTAAAGCTACCGAGTCGCTTCTTACTCCACTAATTTAGCAGAGAGAGAGAGAGAGAGAGAGAGCGCGCGCGGCTCCGCAGTCCCTGACCTGGAAAAGAATTCCGACAGCACTCGAACGCACCACGTCCTCCTCCGCCAGGTGTGCGAGCTGAATAATCCGGCAGCGTCGAACATCGTCCGGGCCGACCGACTCATCCCGCACCGGTACCGCACCGACCCGCCTTCGGTGCCGCCACACACACACACACACACACACACACACGGTATCCCGGTCCGTCGCGGTGCGGGCTGCCTGCTCGTCGATCCGAACCTCCTGGCTGCTCCTCCTGCTTCTCCGCTCCCGGACCGACCGACGGAGATACGGACGGTGGTTCGGGCGAACCGACGGACGGACGGACGGACGAACGGGCGGACCCACCCCCTTCTCCGTCGCAGAGCCTCTCGCGGCGCTGCGCGCGGTGTGTCCGGGACGAGGATCCACCGATGAGGTTCCGGCGGCCCGGAGACCACCGCACCTGACACACCTGCCCAGCTGGACCACCGGGCTGTGATGTAGGACCAGCACCACCACCCCAGCACACCCTCCTCCACACACACACACACACACACACACACACACACACACACCTGCCACCCCCACCATGCCGGCGGGGATGAAGCCTCTGGAGAAGTTCTTGAAGAAGCAGAGCACAGCGCTGACCCGGGCCGGGGGCTTCGACAAGGCCGGGGGAACCGGGCCGTCCCGGCGCAGGGCCAGCCTGTCCCGGGTCGTCCCGTTCTTCAGGGAGACCTCGCCGGAGGGGGGCCAGGCCCGAGAGGTCTTCAGGTGAGTCACTGCACGATGACTCCGCCCCCAGCTGCACAGACAGCCAATGATGTCGCAGTGCGTCTGCTCAGGTGGTTTTTCCTGCCCGCCATCCTCCTGCACACTAGGTGGCAGCAGTGAGCAGAGAGGACGACCACTGTCCTGGTTAGTCAAGGGGGAGGGGCTAGCTGGGGTTGTGTGGGGGGGCAAGGTCCAATCAGCCAATCAGAAAGCAGCTGACCAGGGGGAGGGAGGGGGAGATCACTTCCCATCATGCACCAGGGTGGTGAGATGGTTGCAGACAGGAAGTTCCCTCACTGCTCTGACTCTGGACCTCCACCCCCCTCCTCTCTCCACCTCTCCGCAGCCCTGACAGCGAGGACGCCCCCTCCTGGCCGTCGGCCACCGGTACCGGCCAGGTGGTCCCGGTACCGCGGAGCGCCAACGGTTCTGGTTCCAGCTCGTCGGGTCCTGGCGGCGGCGGCGGCGGCGACGACGCGCAGCCCCTCGCTGTCCAGCGACGAGCAGAGCTCCGAGGCCAGCCTGCTCACCGAGGGGGGCGGGCTCACCGGGGTCAGCGGGGTCACCGGCCCGCTCCCCACCGACACCCCCGACAACCTCACCCTGCTGGTGCTGGACAGCGTAGCGGCGGGGAGGCGACACGGACTGTGCACAGGTAGGACACCTGCTGGTGGGGGGCGGTAATGTCCAGGGGCTGAACTCTGAAGCACCCGCTAACATCAGTTAGCATCAGCAGCAGCTACAAGGACTCATTTCCTAAAGCGACACTAAAGCAACACATCACAACACTAAACCTGTTCATCACATCTTCAAACAGCAAAGTTCAACGTTGTGTTAAAAATAAGACACTGATTCCGAAGTCTGTGCATTTTTTTTTAGTGCTTGTACGTTCATTCGGGACCTTTCCTAGAGGTTCTACAGCGTTTCCTTTCTTCTCCACCAGGGTTTTTTTATGTTCCCGCTCACTCGTTAAAAACAAGCCGGGTTGCACCAGGGCTGTACTGCAACCAGCCTGCGGGGGGCAGTACAGTGCAGTGCAGTACAGGGTGGTTATTATTGTCAACGCTGTATCGTCTCCATCGTCCCCTCGTCTCACCGCGCGGAGCCGCTCTGCTGTGATTGGTCACTGGTTGACAGCGAGCTACGACAGCGGCCTGTGGGGGGCGACGGAGAGCTGCCTTCCCCCGACTGCCACCGATTCTCTCACTAGCTCGTCTACGTTGCTACCATATTATTATTATTGTTATTATTATTATTATTGTTGATCAGGACTGGAACCCCTCCACACCATTAGCCCTGATTGGCCGAAGTGAGAGTGGTGGGGGAAGGGGGGGGGGTCATGTGACCACGGTCGCCGGCTGTTGAGTTTTGTGGAACATGGAACGTGATGAAACATCATCAGTGTCTCCTGAAGTGAAACCCAGCCCAAGGAAACAGCCAGTCTGTGTGTGTGCGTGTGTCTGTGTGTGTGTGTGTGTGTGTGTGTGTGTGGTTACATAATGGCTGCCGTCCTCTTTCAGAAAGGAAGCCTGCTTATTACAGCTGAAGTGGGTGTGTGTGTGTGTGTGTGTGCAAGCATGCGTGTGAGAATGTGTTTCTGCAGGAATGTTTGTCTGAGTGTGTGTGTGTGTGTGTGGCACTGATTGCTGTCTGTGAGGTGTTGCTGTGTGTGTGTCTGTGTGTGTGTGTGTGTCCACGTTTCATTGGGCGTTGAGGTTGTGTAGCACCGGTGGCTCTGCTTTTGCACGCACTCACAACCTGAGTGAACCTGAACGCATCACAATCGTGAAATTAACCCCACAAAAGAGGCATTATTACAGACCTGTGTGTGTGTGTGTGTGTGTGTGTGTGTGTGTGTGTGTGTGTGTGTGTGTGTGTGTGTGTGTGTGTGTGTGTGTGTGTGTGTGTGACATCCAGCACCTCATTATGCAACAGAAGCCTGAACGGTGTGTTTCTGTGTTTTTGGAGCTGAAACTTTGTCCGGCCAATCAGGCGTCAGCTGATTGAAATTGTCCTTGTGCGTTTGAACATGGGGTGGGCGGGGCTTGTGATGTCCAGCGCAGCCAGCCAGCCACCAGGGGGCGGACTGACTGGTGTGACAGTAGCTGGGTGTTGGCACGGAGGCTTCCCAGTTGTATAAGAATGAGAATTAGCAGCTAACTGGTTCGCTCGCCGTCGCACCTGAATGCTGCAAGCTGATTGGTCCTGACTGGTGTGGAGGAATGAGCCCCAGCTGGGCAGACTGGTTCCAACCGGTTCTGTGATTAGAAAAGAATAACGACTGGCCTGAAGTGTCGTTCAGCTGGTCGGTCCGAAGGTCAGCGCTGATCTCCGGGGGTTAGCTTCAGATTAGCGCTAGTGCTACGAAGGCTAGCGCTACAGGTTAAGCCACCTCTCTTTTAGATGTCGGTGGACTACAAATATGGAGAGGAGGAAGCTACAAATGTGTGAGAATCTGATGAGCGCCAGGTTCCTCTGTCGTTTTCCCCAACAGGAAGCCGCTGTTCGTGGTGCTAATGCTAACGCTAGTTCCAACCGTCTCAACATCAGCCTGAGTGAAGGGTGGATGGGGGGAGTGGCAGCACACATTGGTAGCTTGCTTCTCTCCACATTTGCAGTCCAGCGCCATCTACGGGAAGCGGTGGCTTAACCCGTAGCGTTAGCCTTCGTAGCACCAGCGCTATTCCGAAGCTAACCCCTGAGATCAGCGCCCACCTTCGGACCGACCAGGATGACGGCTCAGCTCATCCAAAAATGTCCTGGCCTCGGGCGAGACAGGAAGTCAAACTGTCCAACAGGAAGTGGCGCTCGTCGCGTGCAAACGCATCTTTCAGTGGCTCCGCCCCCTGGTGGTTGCACCTCCCACACAGGTGAAACAGACGGTTTTGAGATGGAGCAGGTTACATAACGCGGTGTGTGCGCACACACACACACACACACACACACACACGGGCATGCTGGGGCAGGTGTGCAGGAGTGTTGTTACCTGTGTGTTCCCTCACACTGTCTGTGTGTGTCCACCGAGTCAAGTCACATGATCACTGCAAGGTCCTCCTGTCTGCGTCCTGATGTACTGAGCTGCCCCCTGGTGGCCTGCTGCAGGACTGCAGCCTCCAGCCCCACTCCACTGACTGGAGCTGTTTGATTGGGTGGAGGGGGGGAGGGAGGAGGGTGCTGGTGGCGCCAGCTCCGCCCACTCCAGGTCTCAGGAAGTGGAGACACGACGGCGCCACCTACGTGTGAATGTTGCAGCTCTTCTTCGTTGGTGTTTGCTGAGATGGAGGAGGAATCTCACCTCCTGACTTCAGACAAACGCTCTGCTGCAACGTGACAGGACACACGGTGTGTGTGTGTGTGTGTGCGTGTGTGCGTGTGTGTGGGGAGATTTTGTTCTCTCTCTTCAGTAGCTGAAGAACACTCCGCCCACTTCTCCTCTCTGGATGCTCTCTCTCGCCATCGTCTTCCTCGCTTCATCACACTTCCTGTGTGTGTGTGTGTGTGTGTGTGTGTGTGTGTGTGTGTGTGTGTGTGTGTGTGTGCACCCAGCACCTGTTCACATAGTAACCATGTGCAGCACAGGAGGCTGGAGGAGGAGGGAGACAGTGGAGCTTCATCGTGGTCAGCCTGGGCTTCCTGGTGGCTGGTCACATGACCTCAGTCAGCTGGTCATGTCTTCTCCCGCCAGCCCGGCTCTGCTTGCAGGACGGACGGTGGCCCGGAGGTGCTGCAGAAAAAAAAAAAAAAAAAATCAACATTTGCATTTTACAAACAACAGAAAAATGGGTCGTGATGAAGTTTGGCTCGTCGGCTTGGTGGTGGGGGAGGGGCTGCAGTGAGTGGGTGGCAGCCAAGTGCCGGGTTAGCACGTTAGCTTTGTGATGCTAAGGCTGTGCTTGGACCAGCAGCCCCCCTGCCCCGATGGTCGTCACGGCAACTCAACCATGACTGTGGATCTCAGATCACTTTCCTGATTTCATCCAAAGCAGATCAGAGCATCGGCAGGTCTCTCTCTCTCTCTCTCTCTCTCTGTCTCTCTCTCTCTCTCTCTCTCTCTCTCTCTCTCTCTCTCTCTCTCTCTCTCTCTCTCTCTCTCTCTCTCTCTCTCTCTCTCTCTCTCTCTCTCTCTCTCTCTCTCTCTCTCTCTCTCTCTCTCTCTCTCTCTCTCTCTCTCTCTCTCTCTCTCTCTCTCTCTCTCTCTCTCTCTCTCTCTCTCTCTCTCTCTCTCTCTCTCTCTCTCTCTCTCTCTCTCTCTCTCTCTCTCTCTCTCTCTCTCTCTCTCTCTCTGTCTCTCTCTCTCTCTCTCTCTCTCTCTCTCTCTCTCTCTCTCTCTCTCTCTCTCTCTCTCTCTCTCTCTCTCTCTCTCTCTCTCTCTCTCTCTCTCTCTCTCTCTCTCTCTCTCTCTCTCTCTCTCTCTCTCTCTCTCTCTCTCTCTCTCTCTCTCTCTCTCTCTCTCTCTCTCTCTCTCTCTCTCTCTCCACTTGTGTTTCAGACGTTTTGCTGTTTCCTGTTGGCCGGTTTGATCCAGTTGCCTTCAGCCTTCACGTCCTCCCACGTTCTCACTCCTTCACTGCTCTCTCTCTCTCTCTCTCTCTCTCTCTCTCTCTCTCTCTCTCTCTCTCTCTCTCTCACACACACACACGCACACACAGTGGTTATTTTAGAAATTCTCCATCTAAAAATCCCAGCTCCAGATCAGCAGCACTGGAGGACTGATATCAAGAAACTGTCATCAGTTGACTTTATTGATATCAGATCG
>CM020515.1:18359988-18364988 GCA_009823395.1 Thamnaconus septentrionalis | reverse complement strand
ACACACACACACACACACACACACACACACACACACAGGTGCAGTCTTGTGGGTCTGGACTGGACACAGTGACGCACTCTGGACACACTAAAAACACACGGCTGTTACCTGTTAGCCATTAGCTGTTAGCAATTAGCCATTGAACTGCATTCAGACATTTTGATTGCTAACCGCTAGTGTGTGTGTGTGTGTCTCCCTCTCTCTCTCTCTCCCCCCTTTCTCCCCCCCCCCCTCTCTCCCTCTCTCTCCCCCTCTCTCTCCCCCCCCCCCCCTCTCCAGTCTTCTGCAGGGTGTACACCCCTGACCACTCCTACGTCACCATCCGGAGCCGCCTGTCCTGCCGGGTCGGGGAGATTCTGGCTCTGGTCCGGGAGAAGCTACAGTACAGCGAGGAGCAGCCGGTGCTGCCGGGTCACCTGCTGCTGGTGGCTGTGACCTCGGCCGGAGGTCAGAGGTCACACGCCTGTAACCCTCACCTCTTAGCCCTAACCGTAGCATTGAAGCTAAGGCTAACGGCTGTGAAAACAGCTGAGCCAGAACAGTTGTTGCAGCAATGTTAAAGCTGTGTGTGTGTGTGTGTGTGTGTGTGTGTGTGTGCAGAGAAGGCAGTGTTCCGGCCCAGTGACGAGGCGGTCTTCACCACTCTGGGGGTCAACACTCACCTGTTCGCCTGCGAGCCGGCCGAGCTGGACTCCCTGGTGAGGCCACGCCCACCAGCCCACCATGCCCTCTGATTGGTCGGTCTGGTCAATCTGAAAATGCCTCCTAATTTACACAATATTTGATCGGGCTTGCTGGAGGATGGTGGAGCCCCCTAGAGGGCTGGAGGGTTGTATTACCCCAGGGTCACTGTTGTGTGTGTGTGTGTGTGTGTGTGTGTGTGTGTGTGTGTGTGTGTGTGTGTGTGTGTGTGTGTGCTGCCACTGCCAGAGGAGATCCACTGGTCGCCAGGTGACAGTAAACTCCACGACATGTCGGCGGAGGAAGTGGCCAATCAGCTGGTGGCGTTTGACTGGGAGCTCTTCAGCTGCGTGCACGAGGTAGGCGGAGCCAGGGAGCCTCACTGGCCACGCCCCCACCCCCCTTCCAACCAATCATTGGCCTCATGGCGCTCCGTCCTCCTCGCTCGCCCTGCAGGTGGAGTTTGTGTGCTATGTGTTCCACGGGGAGCAGTCTCGCTGGCGCCCCCTCAACCTGGAGCTGGTACTGCAGCGCTGCAGTGAGGTGCAGCACTGGGTGGCCACTGAGATCCTGCAGTGCCAGTCGCTGCCCAAGAGGGTGCAGCTGCTGCGCAAGTTCATCAAGATTGCTGCACTGTGAGTCCCATGACCCCGCCCCACCACCACCACCACCACCACCACCACCACCACCCTGGCCCTCACCTGTGTGTGTGTGTGTGTGTGTGTGTGTGTGTGTGTGTGCTGCAGCTGTAAGCAGCAGCAGGACCTGCTCTCCTTCCTGGCGGTGGTTCTGGGTCTGGACAACCCGGCTGTCAACAGGCTCAGACTCACCTGGGAGGTACAGTTAGCCACCGCTAGCACCGCTAGCACCGCTAGCACCGCTAACACACTGCTGCACAGAAACTAGACCAGCACGCTGCTAACCTGTGTGTGTGTGTGTGTGTGTGTGTGTGTGTGTGTGTGTGTGTGTGTGTGTGTGTGTGTGTGTGTGTGTGTGTGTGTGTGTGTGTGTGTGTTCAGGGCCTCCCAGGGAAGTTCAGGAAGCAGTTCCAGCAGTTTGAGAGCACGGCTGTGAGTATCCAGCTGGAGGTGACTGACTGACTGACTGACTGACTGGCCGACTGACTGGCTGACTGACTGGCTGGCTGACTTTGTGTTGCGCCCCCTGCAGGACCCGTCCAGGAACCACAAGTCCTACAGGGACCTGATCACGGGCCTCAGACCACCGCTGATCCCCTTCACTCCTCTGCTGCTCAAAGGTCAGACAGACTCCGCCCAGGGGTCACCGCCCGGGGGGGTGGGGGGGGGGGGTGCTGATGGTCATGTGACCGGTCACCTGACTGGCGCCCCCATCATCAGCTCTGTTCTCTCCTCCAGCTGTGGAGCAGATGTGCTGCACGTCAGGCCCAGCGCACTAATTAGCACCTCGGGCTAATCGGCTCCATCTTGCTGCTAAACCTGCTGACACACACACACACACACACACACACACACACACACACACACACACACACACAGTACACTGTGTCCTCCCTCTGTGCTGCTCAGCTCTCTGTCTCCATGGTAACGGCAGGAAGTTGCTGCTGGTCAGGAGGAGGAGATGGAGTCAGAACTGGAGGCTCTGCTGCCCCCATGTGGTTGTTTGCCTGAACTGCATTGATGAACATTTATTTATTGATTGATTTGAATTATTGATTGATTTATGAATATATTTTTCATTTATTTATTATTTTATTGTCTGATTCATTGATCCTGCTTTTGGCACAGAACAGGAAGCAGTGAGACTTCACTGAAAACTGCTTCCTGTTTCCTGTCTCCTTGCTCAGACCTGACCTTCCTCCATGAGAGCTGCAAGACCTTCCATGGAGAGCTGGTCAACTTTGAGAAGATGGTGAGTGCTGCTGCTGCTGCTGCTGCTGCTGCTGCTGCTGCTGCTGCTGCTGCTGCTGCTTTAACGAGGTGTTTTCTGTCCTTCTGCTGCAGCACAAAGTGGCCGAGATGGTGAGGAACATCAGGAGATACAGGAGCAGCCAGCTGGGTAACACTCACACACAAACTCACACACACGACCAGGTGCGTCCCCAACTGCTGACCTCTGACCCCCCCCCCCCAGCCCTGGACACGGAGACGTCCCCCTCCCACCTCCAGACCAAGGCCTACGTCCGGCAGCTGCAGGTCATCGACAACCAGAACCTGCTGTTTGAAATGTCCTGCAAGCTGGAGCCCAAGGACACGTAGGAGGTCCAGGGGGTGGAGCCGGCAGGCAGGGGGAGGAGCCTGAGATTTGGTGGCCGCGCTGCTCTGGAGAACCTACAGCTGTCAGTCACTACCAGTGAGAACCAGTTCCTGCTGGAGACGCACCAGGAACCGACTGTGGGCTGAAAGTGGTTGGATCTTCTGACTGAAGTTAGATCTTCTGATGGAGTTGGATCTTCTGATGGAGTTGGATCTTCTGACTGAAGTTGGATCTTCTGATGGAGTTGGATCTTCTGACTGATGTTGGATCTTCTGACTAGGGGACCGTCTGTACTTTCACTGACTGACTGAAATATTCCAACACAGTCTCACAGATAAATATTCAACCTCACATTTCCGGACACACATCTGTTCAGTTTGTCTCCAGCAGGGGGAGCCTCTCAGCGCTCCAGCAGTGGGTCACTCAAAGCTCTTTGCTTTTCTTCATCCACTAATATTTAGATGAGTTCAATTGGAGTCCCTGCCGTCGCTCCAAACAGCCACTCAAGAGGAATTTAGCCATACAGATTTATTTTGAAATCCTAAATTTAAAGGTCACATGGTTTCGGCTCCATCACTCAGATATTCCCAGCTGGTCCTTCAACAGCTGGAGCTTCTCCAACCTCTAGTGAGGGCCCCTCAACCTGAACCTCAACCTCACTTCACTCTGACCTTTTGACCTCCTCACCGTTTTATTCCTGCTGAAAGGACATGTGACGCTAACCACAGCAACGCTAACCCTAGCGATGCTAACCTTGCCACTGCTAACCCTTGCGATGCTAACCCTAGCGAGGCTAGCCACCGCTAGGCTATCGGTGGTTCCAGGAACTTTGACGGTTCCTCCTGAAACCCAACCAAAGTGGAGCAGAACACAGTTTGGCGCCGCCCTGGTGGTCGCCAGCAGGACAACGGTTGTTGCCATGGAAACAGGTCATGTGACCCTCCCTCAGGACTCTTTGGGGTCAGTGTGTGTGTTCTGATTGGACCAGGCTGAAGATCCAGATGTTCAACCAACTGATTTTGGGGGTTTTGGCTCTGGAAAAAAAACACTTTCTGCTGAATGTGACACCTCTGACCTTTGACCTTCGCAGGCCTGGGCTCAAAAAAAAATCTGTGCCGGTTCAGGGGGACATGTCGGGGATGAGGACGAGGTCAAAGGTCAAAGCACTTTGTCCCCCAAAAAACACGGTCGACGTCACACAAACAGGAAGTCTTTCCTTCTCTCGCCATTTGCCGCCACCACCACCAGGGTGGGCGGGGCCGAGCGCTCGGCCCCGCCCACCCTGGTGGTGGTGGCGGGGAGGCGGGGCCAGATCCCAGGCAATAACTGTGACAGGAAGTTGAAGCTGATTGGTTCGCAGCCAAGCACTTTTGGCCAAAGCTCAGGGTGGGAGCTTCTTCTCTCTGTTGCTCTCCGCTGCCCTCTGCCTGCCGGTGGCAGTAACAGCAGCAGCAGCAGCAGCTGTTGTTTCGCTGCTGTGGCCGCCGCCCACTGCGCTGTAAAAAAAAGAATTGCCTTCGCCGTCATTGTTGTTGTTTTTTTTTTCTTTTAAAGCTGGAACCGAGAACTCGCTCGCTCACTCGCTCGCTCACTCAGTCACGTGACTCTACGGCGCCATCTTTCCTCTTTAACTCGCGTCAGCTTCACTTTTTACACTTGAATATTTTTCAGGAGTGTTTTTCTCCCATTGAAATCTCGCGTTGCTGCGGTGGTGAAACTACTTCCTGGGTGGGCGGAGACCAGGTTCCCCGCTTCCTGTCGGCTGCCCCTCCCAGTTTAATGCCATAGATGTTCATTGGCTCCTAAAACCACGCCGCCTGCTGTGATGTCACAGTGACATCATCACCGCCGTTTCTGCGGCGCAGCGTCGGGACGGTGATGCAGTGATGATGTCATCATTACATCATCATCGTGGTGATGGATGGGAGTGTCGGGCCAGCCAATAGAGACACAGAGGGGCGGGGCCTCGAGAGGCCCAGGTCTTTTCAAACCAGCCGATCACGCTTGAGAGTTGAGAGAGAGGAAGTTTAAAGCGGGTCTGACGTGGTTCTGCGGGCGTTGAGGAAGAACCCAGGCCGGCTTCT
>CM020515.1:18277488-18354988 GCA_009823395.1 Thamnaconus septentrionalis | reverse complement strand
CAAAGGGAAATGATTGGTCAGGGTCCGGGTTGCCAGATCTGGGCAGTAAACCAACAACAGCAACATCAGGAGCCACACATCTGGAAGATCCATCAGACACTCTGGAAGCAGGAGATCAGACACTCTATTGCCTTTGTACACCAGTAGGGGGCGCCAGGCTGAACTCTGTGTGTGTCTGTGTGTGTGTGTGTGTGTGTGTGTGTTCAGGAACATCATCCACGGCAGCGACACCCTGGAAAACGCCAAGATGGAGATCGGCCTGTGGTTCAAGGCCGAGGAGCTGGTGGACTACAAACCCTGCAGCCAGGCCTTCATCTATGAGTGAGCCAGCAGCCAATCAGGAGCCTGGCCCCGCCCGCCGGGCCCTGCCCACCTGCCACTCAATAAAGAGTCACACTCACCTTCACGCTTTTTGTTTCTTTGCTTTTTTTTATTGCATAAATTCTTTCAACAGACGGAAATTCAACACATTAATTTCTCTTTACATTCATGCTGCCAAAAAAACAACAACACGCAACACAAAACCTCCGACGACGTCACGACAACAACGCAAAAGTCTTTGTGGATTCACGTCTTTCACGTCCATTTGTTTGCGAGATTCTTCAGAGAGAAACTGTGCTGACAAACATCAGCGGAGCCTTATTGTTGAGTCACAAGGTCACACACAGACACACACACAAAGATACACAACTACAATACAACTTCACACCCACAACGACACAAAGTTAGGAAATAGCTGGAAAACACACACACACACTCACACGCAGCCCTTTAACACTGATTTACGCGCCCTGCCCACCAGGGGGCGCTCACTCGCAATCATGAATGAAACGCACAACAAGCATTGTGTCTGGTGACCAGGAAGAACCGCTGTGATTGGCTGCTGCAGGATGGAATGGAAATATTTCTTTAGATGAAAATATGAAATCTTGTGTTACTGAGATTCACTCCAATCAACCAACATCTCACCAACATCTCACCATCATCTCACCATCATCTCACCATCATCTCACCATCATCTCACCAACATCTCACCAACATCTCACCAACATCTCACTCACCAACATCTCACATCATCTCACCATCATCTCACCATCATCTCACCATCATCTCACCAACATCTCACCAACATCTCACCAACATCTCACTCACCAACATCTCACATCATCTCACCATCATCTCACCATCATCTCACCAACATCTCACATCATTTCACCATCATCTCACCAACATCTCACCATCATCTCACCATCATCTCACCAACATCTCACCAACATCTCACCATCATCTCAACATCATCTCACCATCATCTCAACATCATCTCACCAACATCTCACCAACATCTCACCATCATCTCACCAACATCTCACCAACATCTCACCATCATCTCACCAACATCTCAACATGTTAAATAAATTCAGCGAACAACATTAAAGTTTATTTCTTTTTCTGATAAATTGTTACTTTTTTAGACAATCACACACACGCAAGATGGATTCAGTTGCCGACCAGGCTGATGCTAATGCTAGTTAGCATTACTGGGTCATCCTGGTACGCTAGCTGGCGTGATTAGCCCGTGGTTGAGGTGGGAGGAGGTGAAGCAGATTAAAAATTTCCATCTCAATGATCTCTTCTATATTTTCACTCTGTTGATAGTTTTTGTATTTGTCACCCGCGGTGCTTCGTGGCGTCACGCCTTCATTCCGACAGCCTGATGTTTCTATTGGTCAGTTCTTCTCTGACGCCGCTGGTCTGCTTTTTGTTCAAAGTTGTGCGTTACATTTCCAAGGTGGCCGCAGCAGAAGGGGCCCCGCCTTTAGCACGCTTAGCATGTCAGCCTGCTAAACCTGCTAACAACCGCTAACTTCAACCACTGTGTGACACAGATTCACATTATGAAGCAAAAGCTTATGAAGCTGCGCCCCTGTTTGTCAGTCTGATGCAAAATCATCAGTGACTTTCAACAAAGTTCCTTCAATGAAAGAGTCGTAATAATAATAATAATAATAATAATAATAATAATAATTCATTCATCTTCTCGAGGTCTGCTGGAGCTCCTGCTCGAGCTCCCAGCTGTCACTGGGGGACTCGCTGGATGAACTGGCGACTGGTCCAGGGTGTCACACAGCCACACTGCATGCACTCACATCACAGTCCCAGGCCGGGAATCGAACCCACGACCTTCTGGCTGTGAGGCGGCAGCGCTGACCACTGCGCCGCCTGCTGCTTCTGGACCAGCTGTTGTGTGTTTGTTGTGGCGACCACTGCAAACACACACATTCTTCAACGCATCATGTGACCACCACGTCAGCGGGCCGGTCTACAGGTCCTGGTCCTGGTCTATAGGTCCTGGTCCTGGTCCTGGACCTGGACCTGCTCCTTACAGCCTTCACTTCCTGGTCCGGGGGATCCCGACTTCCTGTCCACAGAGTCCCGCCCCTCCGGTGGAGCTGCGGGAGGCCACCAACAGAGGGCGCTCAGAGTTCCGCTTAGCTTAGCATTAGCCTCTTGTTGAACATTCACCATGCTAGTGTGTGTGTGTGTGTGTGTGTGTGTGTGTGTGTGTGTGTGTGTGCTCCACACCCAGACTTGAAGCTGCTCTGTAATTGGATGGAGGCCTGAGATGATGCAAGGGAGGGGCTAGGGGGTGATGGGTAAGTGGGCGGAGTCTCGTGCTTGTCGGCCGATTGGCTGCGGTGGGCGTCGGTCGTGGCCTCGCCGGACACGCCCACCGCCCGCTTGGTCGCCGACAACTTCCTCTCTGAGGAGGAAGCAGCGGCGTCAAGCTCCACCTGGGCCACCGGGGGGCGCCACTGAGCGAGCGCTCAGGTACTCACTCTTCTTCTGGCCTCGGTACTGCTGGGACCTCCTCCTCTGTCTGGAGCCCGACTGGAGCTCCCTGGAGCCTGACACACACACACACACACACACACACAGACACACACACACACACACATTGTTGTTAGCTGCTTCCAGAGCCTGACTTAGTGTTAAAGCTAAGGCTGTGGAAAAAGCTATCTAACAAGCTAATGCTAAGCTAATAGAAAGCGCAGTGGCGGTGGAAACGCACCCAAGCTAACTACTTTCCTCCTTCAGGGAGTTAACTCACAGCGCCACACCAGGCCTGGCAGAGGTACTACATCGTTTTCACTTGTTTCCAGCATCTCCGTGTTTTTTGAGCATTGGTTGCGTGTGTGTGTGTGTGTGTGTGCGGCTACGCTACCTGCGCTGGCGGCGGGCGGCTGCAGCTGGTAGCCGGTCAGCTGGCACCAGCCCACCGGGTAGAGGTCTGGCGACTCGCAGTCCACCCACTGGTCGTACTGCTGGTCCCAGCCGTCGAAGTGGATCCTCAGCAGCCGCTGCACCACCCGCGTCACCGTGGCGACGCACACCAGCCGCGGCTCCATCAGGTCCACCGCCTCCAGCTTCATCCCGGCCCGGAAGCCGTGGTCCGGGACGTCCTGTGGGGCGAAGGGGTGCGTGTTCAGCCTCCCACCAGCAGGGGGCAGCCTGAGGGAAGCCAGACGCACCTTGTTGAAGAGGAGGACCGGAGCAGCCAGCGAGCGGCTCTCCTTCAGGTACTCCAGCCAGCGGAACGGCAGGTTAGCGTAGCCTGGAGGGCGCGCATGCACACACGCAGACACACACACACACACACACACACACACACACACACACACACACACTTTTTCGAAAGTGTTTCCCTGAACGCAGCAGCGCGGTGCAGAAACAGCAAGAGTATTTGTCCAAACTGGTGGAGTGCCTGCAGGTGGCGCTGCCGGGCCTGCAGGTGGCGCTGTGACCCCGCCACACCACGACACTCAGGAACCCGTTCTATCCAGGGAAGCGGGTCAAACGGGTCCAAACACCTCATCGTTCATACACTGAAATGAAACCAGCTGTGGTGCCAGGAGAGTCCAGTGGGCGGCGCTGCCGGTCTCTACCTCTAGGGGGCGTCAGCTGGATGCTGTTGATGTCGCAGAAGCCCGAGGGGAAGATGGACGGGGACGTGCAGTGGTAGCAGAACCAGTCAGAACCGTCCGAGGCCTCCGAGCCGTCGATCCCGATCATCAGGTAGCCGTCAGCCAGGACCTGGAGAGGAGAGACCACAGCCAGACCAGAACCAGAAGCACACCCTGGACCCTGTCCTGGACCTGGACCACAACCTGACTCTGAACCAGGTCCAGAAGCTGGTTCTGGTCCTCACCTTCCTGACCGTGGCCACGCAGATGGCCGACAGGTTGAGAGGGTCGATGGCCTCCAGCTTCATCCCATCCTGGAACCAGGAGCCGCTCTGGTCCACGTCCTTCACCTGCACAGGTGACACAGCGGCGTGAAGGAGTGCTGAGCTCCACTGGGGGGCGCTCTAGACTCCCACCTTGGCGAAGAGGCGACCCGGAGCGTCCGTCAGACCGCCAGGCCTCCTGGAAACATCTGACAGGTGGAGCAGCATCACTACAACTGGTCCTGGGACCAGGAAGTCACATGACCGCAGCTCACTGACAGGAAGGAGGGGAGGTGGGCGGAGCTTCCCGTTTCAAAACAGAGAGCAAAAAAAACCAAAAACAAGTACATCAAGCCCATGCATGCATTCTACTGCTTGGCCAGCAGGGGGCCGCCAGCATCAGGGGGAGGAGCCTAAATTCACATGGTTTCACTCAGGGTACCATGCTTCTGTATCGGCCAATCAGCTCTCAGCTCCGGTGGAGTTAAATGAGGGTCTAAAGGTTGTGGGCGGGTCTTAGGGCACTCAACGCTCCAATCACTGCTCACCGCCTGCACGCACACACACACACACACACACACACACACACACTCAGGGCTGTGGGCGTGGGCGTGGTGGGG
Organism: Thamnaconus septentrionalis; assembly: GCA_009823395.1. Taxonomy (NCBI): domain Eukaryota; kingdom Metazoa; phylum Chordata; class Actinopteri; order Tetraodontiformes; family Monacanthidae; genus Thamnaconus; species Thamnaconus septentrionalis. The sequence goes on along the minus strand of CM020515.1, from coordinate 18,350,143 downwards.
CCAGGTGGGCGTGGCTCCGGCGTCCACCCACCCGAGCGTTTGAAGCGGTGTCCAATGGAGCGCGACCAGCCCACACTGTGGATGAGCGGACTGGACATGTGGCACCAGAAGTCATCAGAACCGTCCTCACACTCCTCATAGACCAGCCGCAGCCTGCCGCCAATCACCTGCACACACACACACACACACACACACACACACAGTTAGCCAAGACTCAGGAAAGTGTGTGTGTGTGTGTGTGTGTGTGTGTGTGTGTGTGTGTCACCTGCTCCACCAGCGCCACTCTGGTCCGGCACAGGTGCGTCTTGTCCACCACCTCCACCCTCATCTGCCTCTTGAAGGGGACCTGCATGCTGTCCTGCACCTGAAGGAGACCACATGTAAGTCTGTGTGTGTCTGTGTGTGTGTGTGTGTGTGTGTGTGTGTGTGTGTGTGTGTGTGTGTGTGACCTTGGAGGCGAAGTCTGCTGGCAGTGTTTTGGATCCTGTCAGTCTTTTGATCAGGAACGACTTCCAGTTGTTGAACCTGTGCAAGATGGCTGCAATCACACACACACACACACACACACACACACACACACACACACACACACACACACACAGGGTCAGGTCCAGCAGCTGGTCATCAGGGTGTTGCAGCAGCAGGAGATGAGATGTTGCCAGCTGGTCGGCTGCTGCTTTCTGCCAGTCACATCCACAACGCACCTCATGGTGCTGATGTTGACCGCGGCCACCAGGAGGAGCTGTGGAGCGGACGGTCCCGGTCTAGGACGAGCGCCTGAAACGGCAGCTGCTGCTCCAGGTGTCTCTGGAGATACTGTGAGCTCATGTTGGAGCACCAGAGGCCTGGAGATGGTTGGCTTGGTGAAGACCGCAGCCAATCCTGCAGTGTTGGGTCTGATGATTGACAGCTCAGCAGTGACCCTCACACACTGGCTGCCAGCTCATCCACTGCCACTGCTGGTGTGTGTGTGTGTGTGTGTGTCTCACTCTGCGGGGGCACCAGCGGCTTCCCCCCAGCAGCACACCAGCCCACTGGGTGGATGTCTGGGACGCACAGGTTGAGCCAGAAGTCTCTGCAGGCGTCGCCATCGAAGCCCTCGTAGCGCAGGAGGGCCTTGAAGCCTGCACACACACACACACACACACACACACACACACACACAATGCTCACATTTTAACAGACATACAGCTGACCTCAAAGCGCACTGTGTGTGTGTGTGTGTGCGTACCAGCCAGTTTGACGATGCCAGCCACCCAGTAGACCTTCATGGGCAGACCACTGTCTGTGTTGGGGACCTCCACCCTCACACCTTCACCAATGTCACCCCACGACCTTCCCATGGGCACCTGCAGCTCCACAGCACCACAACCACAGCAACACAACCACAGCAACACAGTCACAGCACCACAACCACAGCAACACAACCACAGCAACACAGTCACAGCAACACAACCACAGCAACACAACCACAGCACCACAACCACAGCAACACAGTCACAGCAACACAACCACAGCAACACAACCACAGCAACACAACCACAGCAACACAACCACAGCAACACAACCACAACACCACAACCACAGCAACACAGTCACAGCAACACAACCACAGGAACAAGTTTGCTCAAATGAAACCAACAACAGCCTCTGTAATCCTGAGTGTGTGTGTGTGTGTGTGTGTGTGTGTGTGTGTGTGTGTGTGTAACTGACATGTTTGAAGCAGCTGACTGGGGCTCCCGTCACGTCTCCCTCTCCGAGGTAGCGACCCCAGTCAAACACACCTGCAGGAGGCACCACACACACACACACACACACACACACACACAGAGTGAGTTTTAACATTACTTAGCTAAGGCTAAGGCTAGCCTGGGCTTAGCTCACCACTGCTCTTCCTGGCAGCGCCGCCCTGCTGGCCGCCCGGCGTTGGCGCTGCCAACATCGGCAACTTGGCGAGTCGAGGCCGCTTGTGTGGCGGCACCGGCGCCTTGGTCTTCTTGTTGGGAGGCTTCCCCTGTAAGACACACACACGCACACACAGAGTGAGTTTTAGCTTTAGCTTTAATGCTAAGCTAATAGAAAGTGGAGACTGTCCAAAGACCACAACGCTGGGGTTGGCACCACGTTCGCCGCTGTGCTTCTTAGGTTTCGATTCCACCTTAAAAAAATTTTCTTTTCCCAAAACTATACAGTTTTGACATATTTCACGGGAAATCATTTTTGGCCTTTTGGGGGGACTCCAAAGTAGACAACTTTACCACTGACATTATGATATTTTTCATTTTTTTCTCCCCCTGTTTGGGCCAAAAATGCCCAAAAAGGCCAAAAATGATTTCCCGTGAAATATGTCAACTGATTATAAAAGTAGAGCTCCCAGGCTTTACAATGATACCTCACATGTCCATTTCTACTGTATAATTTTGGAACAAATCCACCTCAACATAGACATAATGATTTGCTGAATTTTATATGTTGAACAGTGTTGGGATAAGCACTGCCATCTAGTGGTCAAATTGTGGAATTTATTTTTTTTTTAAGGTGGAATCGAAACCTAAAAAGCACCGATGCGAATGTGGTGCCAACTTCAGACCAGACCCTGTGACAGGAAGTGCACGTGGTGCCTAAAAACAACACACACACACACACACACACACACAGCCACAGGCGGAAGCATGCAGCGCCACCTGCAGGCGGGCCAGGACGCTGGCCTTCTTGGAGTTGGAGGAGAAGCTCCTGGAGCAGGAGACGCTGCAGAAGCGCTTGGTCTTGCTGTAGAAGGCGTCCCGGACCCCCACCATGCCGCACATCTCACACCTCGCTGGCAGACACACACACACAGGGAGTGAGGAGGAGCAAGGAGGAGGAGGTGGAGGAGGAGACAAAGATGGAGGATAAGGTGAAGAAGGAGGAGAAGATGTAGGTGGAAGAAGTAAAGGGGGAGGAGGAGGAGGAGGAGGAGGAGGACACTGACCCATCCCTGTCTTCCCGTCAGGGTAGCAGTACACCTGTCCGTTGGTCCTGATGACGGTCAGGGAGGAGGCTCCTCCCCCTCCTCCTCCTGCTGCTGCTGCTAGCTCCTCCTGCTCCTCCTCTTCCTCCTCCTCCACCTCCTCGGCCTCCTCCTCCTCCTCCTCGCTGTCCTCGCCACCGGACTCGCTGCTGCAGCTGCTGGCCTCCTCCTCCAGACCGTCCAGCATCCCCAGGGAGTCGCAGCGCCTCCTGGACGGGTGCTCCTCCTGACACACACACACACACACACACACACACACACACACACACACATTGTCAGTTGAAAGTTTCCTCATAAACGCAGCATCGTATCACCAGAAAGCGGCCGTTTGTCCACCACCAGCAACCATGGTTGTGGCTGCAGTGGCAGCAGCAGGCCTGCAGGGCGGCGCTGTGACGCTGCCTCACAAACACTGGGAGCAGTTTTTCAAAGAGAAGCAGATCAAACACAGCGGAACAACACTGCACACCATCACCAATGACACTAAACCATCAACTTGTTTCTCTGAGGTTGGAGAAACGGACCAATCACAGCTCGAGCTCAACAGCAGGCAGCCAATCACAGCCCTCGGTGTCATTTGAGGACAACTCGAGGAAGCACACGGGGAACAGACCTGTTGTTGTAGGAACACACACACACACACACACACACACACACACACACAGCTGTGCAGTGCGGCGCGCACCGAACCGAACCTTCACGGCGTTGTTGTCCTCTGTGTGTCTACCTGACGTGACGTGACGTGACGTGACACACCTGACCTCGGCCGAAGGTCACGTGTGTGTGTGTGTGTGTGTGTGTTGTCTCTCTCACTGCATGACACGGACACACAACAGTGTGCAGGTGACAACAGTTGTGTGTTTCAGCGGGGTTTCCAGAGAGCAGCAGCTCCCCGCCAACACTCACCGGATTCCCGGGGTTCTCCATCAGTGCGGACCGGACCGGACCGGACCGGGTCGGACCGACACCAAGCATCAGCAGCCAGCAGCTTCCATCTCAGCACAGCAGCAGCAGCAGCAGCAGCTCTGTGCTGCGCATGCGCACACTCTGCTGCAGCAGAGAGCCGCTGCTCGCTCGGCGGTCATTGGCTGCAGCGGTGTGGAGGGAAACTGAAACGACACGTCCGCCAGCGACCTCTGCTGGACAGTCTGTGAACTGCAGTGATGGGTATTTCGCTAAATCGATTATTTTTTAATGAACGTCTTGTTTTTTTCCCCTTCATGCCCTACAAATATCTTATTTTTATTTTGTTATCGCCTTATTTCTTTTTTAATGAATATAATTTCCCATCTTTTTTTGCATTTTACCGTTGCCGTAATTATGCAAGTTTCCCCACTATGCAACTAATAAAAGCGTTCTATTTTATTAGGGACTGAGCCAGCGGAAGACCAGTTCGAAACGAACTGGTCTTTCGCAATGGCGAAAGACCCTATTGTTTTTGCTATGTTTATTCTTATTATTTACAAAACATGCTCCAAAACTCACCAAATTCGGTATGGAGGTAGAAACTGGTACACAATGAAAGAAAATGAAGACAAAAGGCAAAATTCCACTTCTAGCGCCCCTAGAGGGGTCCAACTACAATTGTCCAAAAATTACAAAAGGCCCAGCTACCACTAGGAAGGTCGAAAAAGATGGGGAAACACCCACGCGCTTCGTCTCTTCAAGCCCGACATTTCGTACGCTCTAACCTATGTCGCCCGACAAACAGGGAGTGAGTTATTCCCACTTTTCGTTTTCACATTAAAAGCACAAGGCTCAGAAAGCGCAAGTCCGACGGGCTTGAAAATTCAGTATGACATAGACTGGACGTCCATTACAAAGAATCATCAAAAAAAAAAAGTGATTTTTCCAACCGTTTTCGTGCGCCCCCAAGAGGCGTCCAACTACAATTGGCCACTAATTAAAAATGGCCCTAGCTTCCACTAGGAAGGTCGAAAAAAGATGGGGAAAACACCCACGCGTTCGTCTCTTCAAGCCCGACATTTTGCACCTCTAACCTTTGTCCCCCGACAAACAGGAAGTGAGTTATTCCCACTTGTTTGGTTTTCAAATTAAAATCATAAGGCTCAGAAAGCGCAAGTCCAACGGGCTTGAAAATTCAGTAAGACATAGTCTGGACCTTCATTACAAAGAATCATCAAAACATTTTTGCTTTTTCCAACTGTTTTTGCAACGGCCCTCCAACCAGACTCTAACTCATAACTCTTCATATTTATGGATATAGTTAGAACATTGGATCGGCTTTGACAATGCAAGATCCACTATAAAGGACACTGATTGCGTAACATTCTTTTTTTTTTTTTTTTTTTCTCAACTGGCAGACAGAACATGATCAAAGGCTATTAAAACATGTCAGTCATAAATGCTGGCTTGTGATTGAACAACGCCCATAACAACAGACATTTAACTGCAGCACAGCCTAGCTAAAAGATGATACTAGTATCTTTCATGTAGACGCCGAAATGGCTGAGTTCTAAGCTTAGGTGTCCAAGGTTGCAAAAACGCCTTTCTCTATCTCCCCTCTTTTTACACACACATAAATGGCTGCAGTTTCCTTTAGGGAAGTCGTACAGACGTCATTCAAACATCCACGTGTTTGTCTCATCAGTCGCCGGGCGTCGGCAGAGGACGGGGGGCAATTGCAGGCGGTCGGGGGTCATCGGGGGTCGCGTCGGCCGCGGCGGCTCAGTCCCGCTCAATCCTGCTTGCAGGGCTAGTTATTATTAGAATTATCATGATGATTATGATTATTATTGTTAATAATAATATATTATTTTAATTATAATTAGTAGTAGTGTGCTGCCTTTACACTAAAAATAACAGTATAATAATCATAACATATATCATCAGATATAAAATAATTATACAACTTATTACTATTATTATTATTATTATTGTGTCAGTGCATCTATTTCATAACAAAATATTTAGAAAATAGAGTGTCTTGATAATATTTGACTGTTGATTAAATGATGTGATTGTCCCCATTAGAAGTGGAGATGGTTTGTGCTCCTGAAGGTCACAGTGTGAGGGCCTGCAGCTCTGCAGAGGGAGACGTGTTGAAACGTGGCCAAGGTCCAAGTGAGTGTGGATGAAACAGCTGGCAGAGGGAAGGGCTGCTGCTCCTGTAGGAACCTGTTCTGCTCTTAACACCCGCTTAAAGGTTGATGCAATTCCAGCTGAGCTCCACACCTGCACGAGAGGCAGTCAGACACCTGCAGCTGAGGAAAAGCCAGCTCGCATCCTGATCTTTGACTGTGGAGGAGCCGTGAGCTCCTGAGGAGCAGGAGGAGGTGTAGGAGGAGGAGGAGGAGGAGGTTCAGATGATTGTGGCTGAGGAGAGGAGACGGCGATGAGATGACTCCCTGGCAGATCCTCCAGGCGAGCCGAGCAGCGTCGGCCGCTCGAGACTTCTACAGCCAGCATGGAGGTGGAGGTCCGTGGCACTGCAGCTCCTACCTGTCCAGGGGGAAGACGGCTCTGCAGGAGCTGAACGGCCGGCTGGCCTGGTACCTCCAGCAGGTAGGGGGGGCACAGTACAAAAGAAATGTTTACATTCTTAAATGGTCTTTTATTATGATTATTAGTATCGCACCATGGACAGTGTGATTATTGCGCAAAAGAAAACTGACAAATTTTTAAAAAAAATGAAGCTTGAACTCAACGTATTCTGTCTCCAGTTGGTAACAACATGTACTTTAATGTATTTATAGCACCTGCTTTCTATTTTATTTTCAATAATGAGTCAAATAACAACTCTTCAGTGACCCACTGGCTAAATTTGCCTGATTCAATCAATCAGCTTTTCTTATTTGTACAGCATTAAATCACAACCACAGGCGTCTCAAAGCTTGTTGGTAGAATCAGAAGAAAACCCAGTGATCCTCCAGAGCAGCAGGATGAGACTGGGACCAGGAAAAAGCTGGAGCAGATCCAGACTGCAGGGGGCGCTCTTCTGCTTTGACCTTTAGGTTGGGATGAAAAGGAATTGGAAAGAATGTAGAGCGAGCGAGAGAGAGAGACAGAGAGAGAGAGGGAGAGAGAGAGAGAGAGAGAGAGAGAGAGAGAGAGAGAGAGAGCTATCATTAAAACAGTATTCATAGTGCAGGTGAGGGGGAAAATGAGAACAAGAAGAAAAATATTTAAAATCAAATAAAATATTTCAATCAAAATGCAAATTATTTACAATTTAAAAAAGTTATTGTGTTGTTGTTGTTGTTGTTGTTGTTGTTGTTGTTGTTGTTGCTTAACAGCTGCAGGCAGATATGAGCTTCACTGGTGGGGCTTCTCCAGTGGACAGTCCAATAATAATAATAATAATAATAATCACTCTGGACAATTCACCACTTTATTGCAGGACCACATTGAAAGACTACAAACAACACTTGGCAGTTTGCCTCATGTGCAAACTCCAAACAGAAAGACTCCAGACACAACAACAACAACAATAATCATCAATGTTCCTTTCTTTGTTAAAGTTGACTTTAAAACAGTGACGAATCGTGAACAATGGCCTCTTGAATGAGCTGATTGATCCCAAACCTGATTAAAAAACATTTGAACTTATTAAGAGTGGACTGCTTCCTTCTGCTTCCTTCTCTCCTGTGATTGGTGCTCTCCAGGTCCACAATTTGGAGGCATCCAATCAGAGACTGGAGATGCAGATACGGAGGGAGCTGGACAGGAAGTGTCCCAGAGATCAGAGACACCTGGACAAGCACCTGAGGACAGCGTCTGTGCTGCAGCAGCGGGTCAGTGGGGAAGCTGTCAACTGGCGGCTTGGAGTGACGGTGGTTAGAAACGGTCAACATGGGCGTGTGAGCTTATGATGATGATGGTGTGATGTTGTGACTCGGCAAGATTCGGTGCACAGTTCTCTGTGGAAAGGTCAGACAGGTTGAGACGAGTCTGACTTTTAAATGTCATCCTTTCAAATGTCAGGGAGTGTTAAATTCAAGCGTTTGCTTAGAAATATTGGGCAGGTATGTGTCAGGTGGTTCCGCCTGGAGGAGTCTCGGGATTAAGGCGGCCTGAGAACCAGGTGACATTTAGTCCAGAACTTCTGGTTGAACTGGATTAATGAGTCCACGCCAAATCCAGGGTTTTTGTTTCCCTGCAACGTCGCCTGAAGACATTGTCCTCTGGTCTGGACTGGAGCCATCCCAGTGTGTACTGGTGCAGAGAGCCACCACTGGAGGCCCAGCACAGGGAGACCACATTCCAACGTAGCTTCTGAAAACTGACCCGTGATCAAGACTAAAGAGTCACATCTCAGCAGCAGCACGCCGTTACCAACTGGTCCAAGCAGAGTTGAGGACTGAAGGTTCAGGACCAAGTCTCCTTCTCCTTCTTCTCCTCCAGTGTGTGTCTCACATGGTCATTTCAACATAGTGTGTTTGTATATTATGACTTTTAGTTTATGTTTTCAGACTTTCAAATTTCATACTTTTAGCCGCACTGAATCTGAGAGCAAGGCCTTAGTCACAACCAAGAGGTTCCTAGATCCAGGTCAAGACCGGAGTCAGGACCTACATCTCAGCCAGCTGGTCCTTAACCAGACTGAAATCTGACTGAACATATAAACCAAATCAGATACCCACAGGAGTGTCTTTGGTGATCTGAACACCTTAAGTCCAGACCAGCCAAAACATCAAGAACACACAACACACCAGCCACAAACTCACAAATTCTGAACTGGCGTCCACCTGATGGGACGTGAGTCGGTTGTGCTGCTGACGCCTCCCGTTCATCTTCTCCTGGTGCAGATTCATGAAGATGTCATGGTCCAGGCTCAACTGAAGGCCCAGCTGCTCAGTGCAGAGCTCAATATCTCGGGGCTCAAGCTAAGGTATGTCTGCACACCTTCATCATGCTGCAGGACGCCGTGAGAAACCCACACAAAGTTCCCAGCATATCCCTAATGTCTGGACAGGTGTGACCATGAGGACAAGCAGGGCAGAGTTGTGCAGGAGCAGTTGAGTAACCTGTGGCTACTGTGGGAGGACCTTCAGGTCCAACTGCCACACCTCCAAGACCTCCTGAACCACCTGAGTGGACAGATGATGGAGATGCAGTTACGACACCAAGAGGTGAAGTGGCAGCACTGCAGGTGGTCAAGTTTGCAACAGTCCGACTTATTCTGAATTCTCCATTCTGTATCCAGGACACACAGTATCTCCAGGCTCAGATCTTTGGTGGCATCACCGTGGACAACAGGCCGGGTCAGTCTTCAGCCCTGATGCAGCAGCTAGACCACCTCAGATGGACCAATGACAAGTTGTTTAGAGAGACACTGGGAGATTCCTGGTGTGGCAACCAGGTGAGACTCACAAACACAACTCACAGCCACCGTCCGTATACTGGATCAAAAATAACAGGTCAACTGCATAAGAACCATAAAAACACATCAGAAGTCATCATATTTATAAAGTCCAGTATTTATGAAGTCTCGTTTTCTCGTTCACTCAGGTGCGGGGTGTCCAGATGTCTCAGATGAGGCCTGAAGTAGCCTTCAACCATCATGAGGACTTAGAGTTCTACCAGCTGGAGCTGGAGCAACTGAGAAGGTCGGCGATGATCCTGGAAGCGGAGCTGACTCAGCTGGAGGCCCAGGTGAGACTGGGAAAACACAGCCGGTGGATGGAGCTCTCTGGTCCCATAGCAGGCACAAGAGTCCGTCCCATTAGTGACAATGAAGAATTAAAAATGTGTCTCTCACCACTAACCCTCATCATGTTCTACCATCTTCAGAATGAGGTTTTGGAGGCCTCAGGTATGGAGCTGGAGAACACCCTGGACCAAGATTTGCTGGTCCTGGAGGAGGGAGAAGACCTCCTGTGCCATAACCTGAATTCATTGCTGCAAGCATCAGCTCAGAAAGCTGAGGACCATCAGATCCTGTTGGGTGTCAAGTACCAGCTGGAGAATGAGATCCACGACTACAGGAGGCTCCTGGAAGGATTGGAGCAACAGTGGTAGGTGATGGAGGAACACACAGAAGCATCGACCCAGCTGTGATCATCCCTTCAGCCCCATCATCTCAGCTGCTCTGGTTTCTTCTTCACAGGGTTCCAGGTTTTTCCTCAAGATTTTCAAACCCTTTCGGCACCCCAACCTTTCCCTCCACCTTCACCCGCAATGTCACAGTTAACCAAATGGTGAGTTTACCGAGGAGACGCATATATATGAAGGAAGTCCAGCCACTGCGTGAAAGCTTCACAACCCTGAGGCAAACGGCAGTCGCTCCAGTCTTTGAACCAGTAGTGAGCACAGTCCAGTCCATCAAGGCCCAAGACAAACTTCCCAGCAACTCTCACAGCTCGACAGACCTAATTCTGAGCGCTGAAAACAGAAGGATCGTCTCTGCTGGAGGCCAAACTGAAGATCAGGAGTCCTCAGTCGTCTGTGTTCAGGTTATCCAGAGTCGAGACGAAGGAGAGTCGCTCAGAGAATCCATAGCAAGCTTGCCCGTTCCAGACACAAAGTCCGAACCAGACGGACAAACTGGCACTGATGGGTGTTCAGTCCAAAGTCACTCAGTCACCACAAGAACATCCACACAACCAAATCAGGCTCCACAGATCCTAACACGTCTGAGCTTATATGATCTCAGCAAACAAACAGCTGCAGAAGAAAGCAAAGAGACGGCAATGGCAGGGTTTCCTCAGCAGAACGGTCCTGAAGGTGCTACCCAGACCCCAGACCAGGACCATGGTCAGATCATCCCTGTGACTCTGAAGACAGAAGAAGAAGCTTATAAAACTGCAGCAAGTGACACTGTTACATCATCTTGTATCTCTGTGGAGGCTGCAGGTTCTGTCCCGGGCCACGTGGTTCTGATTGACCAGATTGGCCTCGAAAATCAGGGAAATACCGAAGGAACTACCCTCACCATCGTCAAACTAGATTCACCATCGTCTCAAACGTTGAATGCTGAACAGCACAAAGTCATGGAGACTACTGCTGAATGTTCCAGCTCTACCACTGCTTCAGCCATCACCTCAGACAGCAATGGGCACGCTGAGACTAAAGTGGAAATCAAGTTATTCCCCAGTGAACTTTATGCCAAAGGTTTAGACGTCCAGGAAATCTCTGAATCCTTCATTTCCACACAGATCAGCGTAGAGGAGCATTTGCTGGACAACAAGATGGAGACAAACAAAGGAAAGCCAGAAACTGCTCCAAAAATGAACTTGACTCAGGCATCGGCTGAGGACCAGGACCAGGGTCAGGTGGTTCCCATCAGTCAGGAGATACAAAGTGAGACTGATAAAACTGCTGGACTCCTTGCAGTCACAGTCTCTTGTCTCTCTGGACCTGTATCTCAATCAACAGTCTCAGTTGAGGCCACACTGGTCCATGACAACAAAGTGCAAAAGCTGGCAGATGAAGTAGAAGTTCAGACAGTGGTCTCCAGAGTAGGCCAGGGTTCAGCTATTGAGCTGAATACAGCTTTGGCAGATCAAGAAAAACAGGCTGCCAGTGCACCAACTGAGGCGCTTCATTATGAAAATGTAAGCAACATTACAGAATGTACAACTTCCTCACAGACTTTTATACAGGCCAATGGTCTGGACACAAAGATCCAGTCAGTGGTCACAGAGGCACAACTAAAAGAAAAACCAGGACCAACACCTGTGCCACAACTGGAAGAAGCCGATTCTACTAAACAGGCTCAACTTCAAAAAGAGTCAGAGGCAGTGCTGGTGGATCAGTCAACCTACCCTGCCGATCAGGGACAGTTTTTAAGTTTTGAATCTTTTCAGAGCCTGAGGCGTCCAAAACCACGTTCAAATACGCTGTGGATGGTGCTATTTCAGAGTTCAAGTCAGGACAACATAGACCAAGGACACGAAAAAGAGGAGGAACGACATATCACGGAGACAATGGTGAACATCAGAGAAGTTGAGAGATACACTACTTTGAAAAAAGAAGCTGAACAGTCTCAGTCATTTCGTGCGAGTCAGTGTTTGCAAGACAGACACGACACGACTTTGGTGACAGAAACATGCAGCACCGTGGTGAATGCGACCAACTCTTCTGGACCAGCAGGTCAAGAGTCTGGCCTCCGGCTGAATGGCCTTCTGGATGGCTCTGATAAAAGTGCCGCGGCACATCAAGAACAAACGCTTCCACTTAACGGCACAAGCGGAAGTGTTTCCACAGGAGATACTGGTGAAACTAAGGTTGTCCAGGACCAAGGAGTCCATCCGGGAGGCCAGTCTGACCAACAAGAGGTCTCCAGCGTACAGGCTGATGTCAAGGAACACAATAGTGAGTTATCTCAGGTCCAGACTGTCAGCATCTCAGAGGAGAGTGAGACGGTGTTAACTGGTCGAAGAGTCCAAATACAAATAGTCAACATCTCAGAACAGAATGAGAAGGTATTAACTGATCAAACGCCTGAGTTACAGACTGTCAGTAATCAAGAACAGAGTGAAGAGGTATTAACCGATCAAACAGAATTGCCAACTGTCAATATAATAGTGCCCAGTGAGGAGGTGTTAACTGATCAATCCGTTCAGTTACAGGTTGTCAGTATGACAGAGGAGAGTGAGACTGTGTTAACTAATCAGACAACTGAGTTACAGACTGTCAGTATCTCAGAGGAGAGTGAGACGGCGTTAACTGATCAATCAGCTGAGTTACAGACTGTCAGTATCCCAGAGGAGAGTGAGACGGTGTTAACTAATCAGACCACTGAGTTACAGACTGTCAGTATCTCAGAGCAGACTGAGAGGGTGCTAACTGATCAATCAGGCGCAACCCAAACTGCCATTATTGCAGAGGTGAGCGAGACGGTGTTAACCGATCAAACAGTCCAGTTACAGACTGTCAGTATCCCAGAGGAGAGTGAGACGGTGTTAACCGATCAAACAGTCCAGTTACAGACTGTCAGTATCCCAGAGGAGAGTGAGACGGTGTTAACTAATCAGACCACTGAAGTTACAAACTGTCAGTATCCCAGAGGAGAGTGAGACGGTGTTAACTGATCAAACCACTGAAGTACAGACTGTCAGTATCCCAGAGGAGAGTGAGACGGTGTTAACTAATCAGACCAGTCCAGTTACAGACTGTCAGTATCCCAGAGGAGAGTGAGACAGTGTTAACTAATCAGACCACTGAGTTACAGACTGTCAGTATCCCAGAGGAGAGTGAGACGGTGTTAACCAATGAAAGGACTAGCTTGGATGACACCACTGGAGGCTCAGCTACCAGCAATGAGAGTAAAGCTAGTCATGTTAGTTCCAGTGGTAAGGAAACAGTTGTCTTGACAGCGAAAGTCACTGTAGATGATCACAGGGAGCCTAAACGTAATGAGGGAAGACCAACAGGGGTCCAAACTTAACCACGTCACTGAGCAAAGATATCACGTCCAATGGTACGATCTCTGCCAGGAAGCAAGAGGAAAGCAGGACTGTAGTGAATACAACAAGTAAAGAAGGACTCATTAATGAGAGCCGCCTTGGATTTAACAGCACATCTGAGAAAATCAGTACTTTGATCAATAAAGCGGCAGAGAGGAGTTCCAGAGTGAAGACTGAACCTTCAGAAGCCTCCACAGAAAAAGGCAGATTCAGCCATGAAAATTGGATAGTTTATGGCGGCGGTCTTGGTCGTGAGCGAAGCCTGAACAGGACAAGAAGTGCCGACAGCCTATCAACAGTCACTCTTCCCTCAGAAATAAGGTCTGGCAATGTAGAGAGCAAAGATCAGACGGTGGACAGAGGCAGTCCCAAACGTTCCAATGGCACTAAGGCTGGTGATAGCCTGCGCAGTGCAGGGAAGATTGGGGGCCGTCCAAAAGGCAGCCGGCAGACATCAGACCTCGCTGAGGGAGCCGGGCGCTTCGGTCAAGAAGAGTGGAAGGTCTACGGTGGTGGAAGCCCTGGGCGCATTCGAACCTGGAAAAGCAGTGACAGTTTAGGCAAGGACGAAGCGGTGGCAGTCCTCACAAAAATTGCAGTCCCTGCGGTATCTGTGGAGCCCAGAAGATTGGGGAGTGCTGCCAGTGATGAGTGGAGGGTGTACGGAGGCAGCGCAGAGCGGATTAGCAGGCGCAGCAGCGGCAAGGGCTTCCCAAAGACCGTCAAGGAGGAAGTATCGGCTAGGGGTCCAGAGCCTTTAGGAGATCTCGGAGGGACGGGGGTCTCAGCTGGAAGTTCTGGACGTGTGAGCAACTGGGTCAGCAGTAGTATCCGACCCGGCGCAGACAAGGAAGCGACCCCTGCAGCGAGTAGCGGAAATCCACCAGCAAGTTCCTCAGAGTCCCAGGGAGCAGGACGGCTCGGCAGTGGCCACAGTGGTGAGTGGAGAGTCTACGGTGGCAGCGCCGGTCGCTTGAGCCGCTCCACTAGCGCAGACACGGTCAGTGTCCAGGCCAGCAGCCACACAACTGCCAGTGCAAAACTGAGTACTGGTAGTGCCGGCAGCAGCAGCGGAATGTCATCCAGTCACAGGATTAGCACCAGCGGTAGATACGCTAGCACAGGCAGCGTCGAACGCAAGCCCGTCTACAGCCCTGCTAGTGCTCGCAAGAACAGCGCAGGAAGTGGCTCCAAGCTCAGTGGCCAATCCAGCGTCAGGATCAGCAGCTCCTCCCGCCCCGGCACCACCAGCGCCGCCGGGGGGCGTGTCATCGTCAGCAGCAGCCGGCCAATCAGGAGCACCGGCAGCGGCGTGGGAGACAACAAGGAGAGGATCAGCGTTTGTAAGATGGCGGCGCTGTCGATCGCGGCAGCGGGGAGGGGGCGTGGCCAGGACCAGCAGCAGAAACAGGAAGCAGGTGAGCAACAACACAGCATGTGTGACAAAGTTCTCGGAAATATGGAAATACGAAGCGAGTGAATTTCTAACGGCTTGTTGTGATTTGTTGTGCCCCCTTGCAGCCAGCACTCCGCTGCTCCCGCGGTGGCTGACCAGTGGGGGGCACCAGAGAGCCAACCTAAAGCCCCTGGACAGCAGCGGGCGCAGCAGAAGTGATTGGGTGAAAAATAAAAAAATAAAAAAACAAACAGTACAATGCGAGCTGCTTCCTGTCCTGTCAGAATAAAGTGTCAGCTGTGAAAAAGATAAAAATAATAATTTCTTTATTTTGACAATAATCTGTGACGATCCTTCTTGTGCCCAAATAATAAAATTCATTTTAATCTTTCTCTTCAATGTTTTTTTTGGAGTTTATTCACTGCCTCTGTTTTCTCTCGCTGTAGCCTTGACCTTTAAAATTGTCATCACTCTTCTCCTATTGGCTGCAGCCGTCAGCTGTTGCCACAGTCAATAAGCATCTTTATTTTGACATGGTGACAAAAACCAACCTCTTTGGATGAAGGTCAGAAGGATCTCAAGGTCTCTCAGCTAACCAGCGCCGTGCCACGGCAGTGTTTGACCAGCAGGTGGGAGTACAACCAGCCAGTTGTGAAGAAGGCGAACGGGCTTCATTTACAGCAACAGCAGCAGCAGAAAGAGACACACTTTGTGTGTCATCTCCAGCTGAAAAAGAACACCACACAACAATGTTGGAAAAAAATAAAAGTCACTGACCCCACGAAAAGGTTCCTGAGCTGCTGAGAGGATGGCCAGGGGAGACACCTCTTCTGCTAAGCTAAGCTAAAGCCACTGACTTCCGAGGTTTGTCAACTGTGGAAAATGTCTAAAAAAAACGTGACTAATCACATAAACTGAAAAAGAAAACAGAAGCTTGTGCTAATGAACTGAGTATGTTCTTCAAGTGGTCAGCAGGGGGCAGTAAACACAGCAGAGACCGACCCAGAGTTTATTGAGAGGAAATGTCTTCCAAAGAGTGGAAACCTCACCTAGGGTGTGCTGACCACAGGGGGGCAGCAGAGAGCCTTCTCTATGCTGACACACACACAGACACACCGTGCACACACCCACCCACACACACACACACACCCCTTCCCCTACACACCTGCCCTGGGGAACCAGCCAATGGAATGAGGGTGATTTATGAAGCTTCTAACCCAAGGGTGTCAAACATACGGACCGTGGGCCGGATCAGGCCCGCAAATTGGGTTTTTCCGGCCGGCAAGATGATTTTGCAACGTATAAAAACTGCAATTTGTCAATGAAAGGAACGGCTGTTCTAAATGTGTCCACTTGATGTCGCAAAGTCGTTTCTGCTTCGCAAACAAACTCAATACTGTGGCTGAGCAAGTTGGCACAAGTACAGCACAGACACTCACTTCTCCTATTGGCAACCAAACAGACAAAGTCTGGGAAACAGACAAAGTTGATGCAGAGCAGTGTTGCCAACTTGGCGACTTTCTCGCTAAGTCTGCCGACTTTCCATCTCTTTTTTTTTTTTTTTTTTTTTAAACTTTTTTGTCCAAAGCAACGAGCGACTTTTCCTGGTGTTATTTTTTTGGAGATGGACAGCATCAGCAGTTCCTGTTGTCAGCGAGCAGCGGGGGGGCTGCTGCGAGCTCCTCCCCCACCCCAAAGTAGTCACAGGCGGTCACAGCCTCGAGACTCCAGTCCAGTCTTGGCCAGCTGCAGTCAGGAGAGGAGCAGAGAGGAGAAGCTCAGAGAGGAGAAGCTCAGGGAGGAGAAGCTCAGAGAGAAGAAGCACAGGGAGGAGAAGCTCAGGGAGGAGCAGAGAGGAGAAGCTCAGAGAGGAGCAGAGAGGAGAAGCTCAGAGAGGAGAAGCTCAGAGAGGAGAAGCTCAGAGAGGAGCAGAGAGGAGAAGCTCAGAGAGGAGCAGAGAGGAGACCCTCAGGGAGGAGAAGAACAGGGAGGAGAAGCTCAGAGAGGAGCAGAGAGGAGACCCTCAGGGAGGAGAAGAACAGGGAGGAGAAGCTCAGAGAGGAGAAGCTCAGAGAGGAGCAGAGAGGAGAAGCTCAGAGAGGAGAAGCTCAGAGAGGAGAAGCTCAGAGAGGAGCAGAGAGGAGAAGCTCAGGGAGGAGCAGAGAGGAGAAGCTCAGGGAGGAGAAGCTCAGAGAGAAGAAGCACAGGGAGGAGAAGCTCAGGGAGGAGCAGAGAGGAGAAGCTCAGGGAGGAGCAGAGAGGAGAAGCTCAGGGAGGAGAAGCACAGGGAGGAGAAGCTCAGAGAGGAGCAGAGAGGAGAAGCTCAGAGAGGAGCAGAGAGGAGACCCTCAGGGAGGAGAAGAACAGGGAGGAGAAGCTCAGGGAGGAGACCCTCAGAGAGGAGCAGAGAGGAGAAGCTCAGGGAGGAGAAGCTCAGGGAGGAGACCCTCAGAGAGGAGCAGAGAGGAGAAGCTCAGGGAGGAGAAGCTCAGGGAGGAGAAGCTCAGAGAGGAGCAGAGAGGAGACCCTCAGGGAGGAGAAGAACAGGGAGGAGAAGCTCAGGGAGGAGACCCTCAGAGAGGAGCAGAGAGGAGGTCCTCAGGGAGGAGGTCCTCAGAGAGGAGACCCTCAGAGAAGAGACCCTCACCACTCCACCTCCAGGCAGCACATGAGTGGTGCACGCTGAAGCCGTTCTCTTGACAGAGTGGGATGTAAATGTCAAGGTTCATCCTTGTCACACTAGAACAAATCACTGCATTTGACTCACACAGCCGCAGTCACTGACTCACCCTTCATTCCAAGAACTTATAGTCCCACAACAATCCTCTTGAATGAGGCGGTGCAGACTAAAAGCTAAAGATATGCGACACTCAGCCAAACCTCTCCACTGGTTAACCAGCCAACGACACTGCGATCAATGCCAATCATATAAAACAATACGATATTCATGAAAATAATATTGGGTAGATTGTACTAAATATATTTAGTCAAATTCCAAAATATATTTATGGAATATAAAAAAAAACCCCTAAAAGATATTTGGGGTGTTTTCCACTCTTTTTGACCTCATTCCTCTCCTACAGCATCCGTTGCGATCAAGTGCAAGCTGTCAATTATGCAAATTAGACGATGACGTCACTTGGCGAATTCTAGTGACTTTTAGGACAGCCAATAGCGACTTTCCTTGCTGAGGGGTTGGCAACACTGATGCAGGCTGCACAGCGCTCAAAGAAGACAAACACACAAACAAAGTAAAACAAAGAAAACGACTGCAAGTTGTTGTTATTTTTGCGTTATTATTACCATGCCATGGTTTCATCGGTCCGGACCACTTGGGAATAGATTTTCCTCTATGTGGCCCGCGAACTAAAATGAGTTTGACGCCCCTGCTCTGACCCGAAGCAGTGACGGATGATTGGCTGGAGCTGTTAGTTCCTATGAAGAAACAAAACCTGGCAAATGACTCAGGGAAAATGAACTAAAATGAACAAACAGTGGAGGAGAAGAATCCGATTCCTTGGATTATTCATTTGATCGGGTTACGCCTCACTCCGAGGAAAAGTCTGACCGTGACTCTGAGCACCGGCTGATCGGCTGTGAGGCCAGGTTCTCCAGCAGTGCTCCGCAACCTCGTCCTTCTGCCCAGAAGATTCCAGAGAAGTCAGACTGAGAGACAGAAGTGCCTGGTGAAGCCTCTCAAGAGTCCCCGGCCGGCTCAGGGCAAACTGTGGTTGCAGAGGTTGCTGGTTCAAATCCAGCGGCCTCCGCTCAGGTTTCAGGCACAACTGTTTGACAAGGTTCCTCCTCCACCTGAAGCAGCGAGCCCAGGATCCAGAGTCCGGTCTCTGCCGTGCCCTGGCAGAACAGCCTGCAGGACATTGAGATGACCTGGATCATCATCGGTCTCTGGAGCCCTGGACTTTAGATTGGAATGTTGCCGCTGTGTGTGTGTGTGTGTGTGTGTGTGTGCGTCTGTACAGGCAGCTACCTGTCACTGTGGTATTTAACACAGACGTGTTGCAACTCATCGGACAGTATGTGAAGAATGAAGGCTGAAACTCTCTCTCTCTCTCACACACCTGCTTCTCCTCTTCCTCTTCTTCCTCCTCCTCTTTCTCCTCCTCCTCCTCCTCCTCTTCCTCTTCCTCCCCCCGCTTCTATGGAACAAATAAAGTGTTTGAGACACACCTAGCTAAGCCCCGCCCCCTCTGGCTCTTATGTAACGTATATAGGACAAAGTGGGGGAGGGCCTGTGTGTGTGTGTGTGTTCAGGGGGCCTTCAGGCTATGTGGACAGGTGAGGTTGATGTGAGTTGAAGGCTTTATTGGCTGACAGGAATGTGGGCGTGGCCTGTCACTGCCCCACCCAGAACAACAGCCTGCAGCGGGGTCCGCCGATCCTCCAGGGGAAACGACAGCGCCTTGGCGGTTTGCTGCCGTGTTTGCTGCCGTTAATGTTTTCCCCACAGCGGCCGAAGTCACGTGATCACCACGCCGTCCTGCGGTCGGGTGGCACTGTAGCCCCTCCCCCTTCCATCCAGTCCACCATCCAGACTGACGGACGATGCTGGCGTGCTGACCCTGGAGACAGCTGTGATCGCCCCCTGCTGGCCGTATGCACTGTGTACGCTCTAGTGAGGCTGCCTGTGATTGGTGGAGAGTTTTTTTTCTGATGTCCTGAGGCGTTCTACATAGTGACGATTCAATTAATCGCGATTAATCACGATTCCTATATATATATATGTATGTATATATGTATATATACATGCATATATATATATATATATAGGAATCGTGATTAATCGCACGCTATATATGTATATATACACACAAACAAAGCTTGCAACATACTGTGGAATCCAGCATCTCGACGACTGAGTGGATGGATGCAAATCCTTGGCCATGGCCAACCCTCCCGTAAAATACGCAATCGTCCCATATTTGGTGCTAACGCTAGGTTCTCTCCGCTAACACCGGGATCAGGTGCTAACACCGGGATCAGGTGCTAACACCGGGCTAGCTGTCCGCTCCGCTGACTTTGACAGGACTTTCTACCAGTCAGGGCTGACGGCTCCTCAAGCTGACGGTTTTCACTGTTGATGTGGTTTTTTCACGCATGACTTTGTCCTCCAAGTCTGAACCTGCACAACAGCTTCTCACTACCGAATCCAGCTGTTTACTGACACACCCAGGACTCATTAAAGAGGGCGAGTCTCTCCTGGCATCAACACCTCCTCCTCCTCCTCCTCCTCCTACTCCTCCTCCACTTCCTGGGCACCTGCTCCTCTGAGGATATAAAGCTCCTCCGGTTCTTCACCACTCCACTCTCTGCTCTCCAGCAGCAACTCAGCGTTCTCCTCCATCATGTTCTCTAGTGGTACTATGTTTTCCACCTCTGGTGGGGTCATGGCAGGCAGCAGCAGCAGGTCCCTGTACAGTGGATTTGGAGGTTCTCAAAGCAGGATCTCCACTGGTGGCTCTAGCTTTTCCATGTACGGTGCTGGTGGTGGCGCTGGTGGTGGCGCTGGTGCTGGCGCTTTTGGTGCTGGCAGCGGCGGCTCCAGGTCCAGCTACAGCTTCAGCGTCTCTGGCGGCGGCGGTGGCGGCATTGATGTCTCCGCCAATGAGAAGGCCACCATGCAGAACCTGAACGACCGCCTGGCCACCTACCTGGAGAAGGTCCGCAAGCTGGAGGCGGCCAACGCCGCGCTGGAGCTGCAGATCAGGAACTTCCTGGAGAGCAAGACTGCACCATCCAGCCGGGACTACAGCGCCTACTACGTCACCATCAAAGACCTGCAGGGCAAGGTAGGTCACATGACCGCTGAGCCGATCCGCTGTGCCTCTGGGCCACGCCCCTCTAACCCACCGTCCCTCAAATCCTTGACTGACAGATCCAGGACGCCACCGGCACCAACGGTGCCATCTACCTGGCCATCGACAACGCCAAGCTGGCGGGGGACGACTTCAGGATCAAGTGAGGCCTTCCGGCCGCCGCCCAATCACAGCCCAGAGATCTGTGAGGGGGAGGAGCTAAGCCGCTCCTCAACCACTCAACTGTGGTCTCCTGTGGCCCCCTGCAGGTACGAGAGCGAGCTGACCATGCGTCAGTCGGTGGAGGCTGACATCGCCGGGCTAAGAAGGGTCCTGGACGAGCTGACGCTGGGCAGGTCCGACCTGGAGATGCAGATCGAAGGCCTGAAGGAGGAGCTGGTGTTCCTCAAGAAGAACCACGAGGAGGTGCGAGGAACCCACCTTCCACAACCAAGCCTGTGTTAGATGTCCTCACCTTTGGTTTTCAGCCTGTGGTGACTCCACCTCCTCCTCCTCCTCCTCCTCCTCCTCTCTCCTCTTTCTCCTCTTTCTCCTGCAGGACCTGCTGGCCATGAGGTCCCAGATGAGCGGCCAGGTGAACGTGGAGGTGGAGGCCTCGCCTCAGGCCGACCTGGCCAGGATGATGGAGGAGATCCGGGAGCACTACGAGGCCATCGCCGCCAAGAACAGCAGGGAGCTGGAGCAGTGGCACAACACCCAGGTGAGCAGCACCTGCTCATTGTGCTGGGCATCAGCCGTGAGCAGCGCCACCACCAGGCACCAGTCAATGCTGCTGCCATTCAAATGCTAGACAGTTGCAGCCTGACGGTGGTGTGGCGCCCCCAGATGGAGAGTCTGAGCCAGGAAGTGGAGGTCAGCACGGAGACCCTGAAGTCCTCGCGCTCTGAGATCAAGGAGCTGCAGAGCACCCTGCAGGGGCTGCAGATCGAGCTGCAGGCGCAGCATAGCATGGTGAGAACGTCTGCTGCCCCTCCGTCCCCGTCTACTGCCACTCTAGGAGGCGCTAATAACACTGCCAACACTCTCTCTTTCTCCCCCCCCCAGAAAGCCTCTCTGGAGGGAAGCATGCAGGAGACGCAGGCCCGCTATGCTAACATGCTAGCCGGCTACCAGATGCAGGTGACGTCGCTGGAGGAGCAGCTGGTGCAGCTGAGGGCCGACCTGGAGCGGCAGGGCCAAGAATACCAGATGCTGCTGGACATCAAGGCCCGGCTGGAGATGGAGATCGCCGAGTACAGGAGGCTGCTGGACGGAGAAGCCATCAGCAGGTGAGAGGAAGATCAGCTGGTGGGACAGCCGTCTGACTGCTGGGGCCACAGTGGGTTGGACAGTGTGCCAGAGGGGGGTAGCGGAGCAGCAGCAGATGCATGGAGTGCTGGAGATGGAGATCGCCGAGTACAGGAGGCTGCTGGACGGGGGGCTGCTCGGGTGAGGGGTCAGAGGTCAACCTGAGGAGGGTTCTGCTGCTGCTTCAGCACTCGGCTGCGTTGGGGCTGAAAGTCGTGTCGGTGGCACGAAGGTCCAGCAGGGGGCAGCAGGACCTGGTTCAGGAAGACACTTGAACTTGATGAAATATCAAGCCGTTTGTTTCTGCTTCCTGTTTGTGCAGCGCCTCCACCACCACCTCAACCACCAGCTCCACTCAGAAGAAGGTCATCACCATCGTGCATGAGGAGATAGTGGATGGGAAGGTGGTCAGCTCCAGCAGCGAGACCACGAGCCAGACCGCCTGAGCACCAGCAGGGGGCGCACTCACCATAACACATCATCCCCATCAATAAAGTCTGGCGTGATGCTTAAACAAAACAAGCGTGGTCTGCTGTGTCTTGTGTGTGTGGCTGTGACGGCGCCCCCTGCTGGCGGCCTCTCACTCTATCTCAGGGCTTCACAGGTACAGCCAAACATTCCCATCAGGCCACGCCCCCTGCAGCCTCAGGTCCATAGTTGTCACCTTCATCATGGCTCCGCCCACCTGGCAGCCAGCCAATCCTCTGGTTTCATCCTACCTCTCATTCCCACACTGCCAATCATCATCATCATCATCCACACACACACACACTCAAAGAGACACGCACACACACACACACACACTCACACTCACAGAGACACACTCACACACACACACGCACACAAGCACACACTTCACTACGAACTGAACCGAAGCCTGTGTGTGTGTGTGTGTGTGTGTGTGTGTGTGTGTGTGTGTGTGTGTGTGTGTGTGTGTGTGTGTGTGTGTGTGTGTGTGTGTGTGTGTGTGTGTGTGTGAGTGTGTGTGTGTGTGTGTGTGTGTGTGTGTGTGTGTGTGTGTGTGTGTGTGTGTGTGTGTGTGTGTGTGTGTGTGTCTGTGTGTGTGTGTGTGTGTGTGTGTGTGTGTGTGTGAGTGTGTGTGTGTGTGTGTGTGTGAGTGTCTGTGTGTGTGTCTCTGTGAGTGTGTGTGTGTCTCTGTGAGTCTGTGTGTGTGTGTGTGTGTGTGTGTGTGTGTGTGTGTGTGTGTGTGTGTGTGTGTGTCTGTGTGTGTGTGTGTGTGTGTGTGAGTGTGTGTGTGTGTGTGTGTGTGTGTGTGTGTGTGTGTGTGTGTGTGTGTGTGTGTGTGTGTCTGTGTGTGTGTGTGTGTGTGTGTGTGTGCGTGCGTGCGTGAGTGTCTGTGTGTGTGTCTCTGTGTGTGTGTGTGTCTCTGTGAGTCTGTGTGTGTGTGTGTGTGTGTGTGTGTGTGTGCGTGAACTTGTTCTTCCTGGAATTTCCAGGCGTTTGATGAATTTGCATCTTCATTTGAAAGTTCAAGTGATGCAAAACTCAGTGTGACCAGCAGGAGGCAGTCAGCTGGTCCGAGCTCGGCCAATCAGGAAGAGGCGGCCACCGGCAGCAGGAAGCTACTGCAGGGTGGCCAGTCCTGACGGTCATAGGCTCCGCCCCCCACAACCACCAGCACACAAATAGAAAGACTGCTGCAGCTGCTGCTGCTGCTGCTGCTGCTGCGGCTCCAGCAGGGCTCCAGCACTCAGCCGTCTCCATGACGACGTCTGTCTGTCCACACCGTCACCACCTGCCTTTGCTTTTCGCGTTGTTGTGTTTGTTGACTGAAACTGTGCAGGAAAATCAACCTTTGTGTCTCTGTTTGAACACCTGAATCAATCACCTGAACATCTGAATCACCTCAGGATCTGAAGATTCACTGGCCTGAGCACCTTTACCACCTAAACACCTGAAGAATCAGTGACCTGAACAGCTCCTACACAGAGCGGTCTGAAGGAGAACCACCTCCTCGACTCTCTGATCTTCTGGGGCCTCAGTCTTCAGGATGGACCCCCAGCTGGGGCCTCATGGTGGTTAAATGGCAGGAATGAGGGACATATCTGAGCATGCCCAGTGGAATCCAGCCCTGGGGAGAGGAGTTGGGGGAGGGGTGCAGGTGAGATAAGACAGTTTGTCAAACAAGCTGTTTGTGTCGCTCAGGGTGGGTGGAGCCAACATTCCTCTTTCAGTGTCATCCCGTCGCTCGCCCCAGGAACTCTGACAGGAAGCCCTCCCTCACCTTCGTGCCTTTAAAATGCGGCGAGTCAGAGCCGCTGGTCACTGTCTCCTCCCGGCCCAGAGCAGCAGGACCAGCAGGACCAGCAGGACCAGGAGAACCAGGAGAACCAGAGGAACCAGCACCATGTCCACCTTCAGACAGACCCGCCTCACCTCCTTCAAGGCCCCCAGCGTCTACGCCGGCTCGGGCGGCGCCGGCGTCCGTATCTCCAGCGCCTACGCACCCAGGAGCTTCTCCTCAGCCGCCTCGGGCTTCGACCTGTCCGACGCCCTGGACAACAAGAAGGCCACCATGCAGAACCTGAACGACCGCCTGGCCACCTACCTGGAGAAGGTCCGCAAGCTGGAGGCGGCCAACGCCGAGCTGGAGCTGAAGATCAGGAACTTCCTGGAGAGCAAGACCAAGCCTGAGGGCCACGACTGCAGCGCCTACATGGCTGTGATCGGAGACCTGCAGAACCAGGTACCTCTAATACCCTCCTGATACCACCTCCTGATACCACCTCCTGGTACCACCTCCTGGTACCACCTCCTGATACCACCTCCTGGTACCACCTCCTGGTACCACCTCCTAATACCACCTCCTGGTACCACCTCCTGGTACCACCTCCTGATACCACCTCCTGGTACCACCTCCTGGTACCACCTCCTGGTACCACCTCCTAATACCACCTCCAGGTGCCACTTCCTGGTACCACCTCCTGGTACCACTTCCTTCAGCCACCTCCTGGCACCTCTTTGTCCTCACTGACTTGTGGCTGCTGCAGGTGTAGCTGCAGGTGCAGCCACACCTGCAGCAACTGCAGCTACACCTGCTCCACTCACCTTTTATACACACACACACACACACACACACACACATCTACACACACAAGTTGTGTCACAACATCCTGTTGAAACCACTGCAGCTGTGTGGCCACGCCCACGCCCCTGCTGCCACTTCCTGCTCCGTCACAGATGTCACATGGTACTTGTCATTCTGGTTCTGACCGGGTTCTCCTCCTGCCTCAGATCCTGGATGCCACCCGCACCAACGGCGCCCTCTACTTGGCCGTCGACAACGCCAAGCTGGCCGCCGATGACTTCAAAGTCAAGTGAGTCGAAGCAGCCGATTCATCAGGTCACGATTCGAACGAGTTAAACAACATCATGAGACTATAATCTGTAATATATATGATGTAATCTGCGACAATAATTAAAATAATAATAATAAAAGATCTGTAGTCACGGTCGGTGAAGCTGCAGACTCCTCTCCCGCCACCAGAGGGCCCCTGGCGGTGTCCTGATGTGTGTTGTGGCTGCTGGGTTGCAGGTTCGACAACGAGCTGGCCATGCGTCAGTCGGTGGAGGCTGACATCGCCGGGCTAAGGAGGGTCCTGGACGAGCTGACGCTGGGCAGGTCCGACCTGGAGATGCAGATCGAAGCCCTGAGGGACGAACTCATCCACCTGAAGAAGAACCACGAGGAGGTGAGCGCCGCCAAAACACAACAACAACAACAACAACAACAACAACATCACACAGCTGAAGCTGACTCGCCCTCTGGTGGATGTGTCTGTACCTTGCAGGACCTGCTGGCTCTCAGGGCCCAGATGGGGGGCCAGGTGAATGTGGAGGTGGAAGCTTCTCCGCAGGAGGACCTGGCGTCCGTCATGGCCTCCATCAGGGACCACTACGAGACGGTGGCCAACAAGAACCGGCGGGAGGTGGAGAACTGGTTCCAGTCCAAGGTGAGCAGGTGGAACCTTCTGGCAGGAGACACTCAGCAGCATCTGGTGGCAGAGTGTGGAACTGCAAGTCCCTCCACTACTGGCTGCACAGTCACTGCTATTGGATCCACAACCAATCACCTGCAGTCTGTGGATCCAACAGCAGTGTGTGTCACATGACAGTGATCAGCTGACCTCCAGAGTCTCTCAGAGAAACCTGCTGTTGTTGTTGTTGTTGTTGTTGACATTGTGTGTGTGTGTGTGTTTGTGTGTCCAGACAGAGGAGCTCAACAAGGAGGTGGTCGTCAGAACCGAGACCCTGCAGTCCACCCGCAGCGAGGTCACTGAGGTCAAGCGCACCCTGCAGGGCCTGGAGATCGAGCTGCAGGCGCAGCTCAGCATGGTGGGTGGAGCCTGGAGCCCTGGCCCCTCCCCCTCAGTGCTCCCACCCACTCGGCTGCTCACTCCACTGTCTCTCCCCCCCCCTCAGAAAGCCTCTCTGGAGGGAACCCTGCATGAGACGCAGGGCCGCTACGCTAACATGCTAGCGGGCTACCAGGTGCAGGTGACGTCGCTGGAGGAGCAGCTGGTGCAGCTGAGGGCCGACCTGGAGCGGCAGGGCCAAGACTACCAGATGCTGCTGGACATCAAGACCCGGCTGGAGATGGAGATCGCCGAGTACAGGAGGCTGCTGGACGGGGAGTTCGCCACGTAAGGCCAGAGCGAACCATTAGAAACCAGTGGGAACCAGTGGGGATGGATAGGAATCAGTAGAAACCAGTGGGAACCAGTGGGGACGGATAGGAATCAGTAGAAACCAGTGGGAACCAGTGGGAACCAGTGGGGATGGATAGGAATCAGTAGAAACCAGTGGGAACCAGCCAAAACCAATATGAACCAGTTCAAACCAGTCGGAGCCAGTAGAAACCATTAGGAACCAGCTGGGGTCACCAGTCACAACCAGGAAGTTGCTTTCATCCACCTGTCTGTCTGTGTCTCCTCCAGCTCCACCAAGACCAGAGCGCTCATCATCACCAAGGAGATCGTGGAGGAGGTGGAGTGAGCAGGAGAACACGCCCCCTGCAGGAGAAGACACCACCGCCGTCAGCAGAAACACACCAATAAAATGTTTTTCTGAATGGCTGAAACTCAGCGTCTGTCTGTCTGTCTGTCTGCCTGTCTGCCTGTCACATCAACAGTAGCTCAGGAAATAAAAGCTTTCATGTGCCGGCCACAGGGTGGAGACAGAGAGCAGTTTGTTAACCTGACGGCTGAATCAGCACTATGATGACCTAATAAAGACTAAATAAAATCAATAAACTCCTGCAGTGGCTCCAGTGGCCTGTCTGGGCTGCTGCCACTGCTGGGATTGGTTCTCCACTGACACCGACCAGCTCACCTGGCACCAAGCCTGCACCAGGTGCCAGCAGAAAGGTGCCCACCTGCTGGTTGTGAACAGTAGGAGACACCAGGGGGCTCTCGGCTGTCCTTTAGCAGAATGTGACTGCAATGAAAGAAGCTCTGTGAGATCACTGCTGTGTCGTGTGATGAAAAACATCTTCCTTCACTCTGACCGAAGCAACATCTCCAGCCATTGGATCAGACTGTCAGGTAGAGCTGGTCCACAGGAAGCTCTCCTCACTGACTCCTCCTCTCCTGACCCGACAAAGACGGTGAAGGACTGATGGACAGCAGCCTGACTTCTCCAGCGATGCTTTGGCCTCATGATGGTGAATGCAGCCTCCCGGCATGCTGACTGTCTCCAGCACCCACTGCAGTACCTGTCGTGACCACTGTGTGGCGGCCCAGTGGCAGGTCCCGTCAGTGAAAAGCAGGAAGCGGCTCCGGCAGCTGGTGAAGAGCGCCCCCCTGTGATGCAACTGAGGTGCTAGGCTTTGTTGAGATCTGCACCCTGCAGTCAGAAGACTGAAAGTGGCTGGTTTAGCTCTGTGTTGGCGGCCTGCTGCTGCTGCAAGGGGACCGGAGGAGTCATCCCTTGACAGGGGCTGAGCAGTGAGCGTCTGCAGGGGGCGCCACAGAGCTCCGCCTCTCTGCGTCCTGTCAAGAAAGTGTCCAGAAAACAGAGGCGTGGCCAGAGGAGGTGAAGCAATACCTGGTGTGTGTGTGTGTGTGTGTGTGTGTGTGTGTGTGTGTGTGTGTGTGTGTGCGCGTGACCTTCTGCAGAATAACAACACACACACACACTGGAGCTGCTGTGTTGCTTCCTCATTCATCAACTCTGCCAGGCTGACAAGTTTAAACAAGCTGGGAAAAAAAAACAGTGGCGGGCTGCAAACACATCATTCCTCTTCAGGCTTTGTTGCCTTTCAATGCACCTGGTTCTTCTGGTTCCTCCTCCTCCATCACTCAGCACCCCGACGTGACGCTGGAGCCTATCCAGCAGCCATCACTCGGCTTCATGGAACCAGGAGGACCGGATCTTCTGCCAGGCCGATGATCCGGTCCTCTTTCTGCCGAGGTTTTGCCGAGACGCCGGGCCTCCGACTGAACCGCCGCTCGGAAAAGAAGCGTAGAAGCTCAAAACCCCCTCAAAACCAGACCACTTCAAGCTGATTGGACCAAACCTCTCAGAGGTCGTCATGAGGGAGGAATCTCACCGCTAGCTCCAGCTGGGCTAGCCAGGCTAACGGCTCCGTTCAGTACCACCCCACCTGGGCCTCCCAGTGCAGCTGCGTGTGGGGGCTCGTGCACGGCACGATGGCAAAGCCACGAATCAACCTCAGCAGTGGAACGGAGCAGGAAGTGAGTGTGCAGACGGCGCGGTGCTGAGGTGGGTTTGAGTGGACGATGCTGGTGAGGAAGTGAAGGGAGAGACTCCCCCCAGTGGTCAGCTTCAGGATCCAACAGTCACCCTGATGCTAACTGCTAACTGCTGCATGAAGAGCAGCTCCAGAGAGGTGGATGATCCTCCTGCTGCTTCTTCCTCCCTCTTCAAAACGCTGCACAGACTCATTTCTGCATCACGTGGTGGCAGAGAAGACCCAGAAACCAAGAGGCTGGGAGGTCTTCATGTGTCAAACTTGAAGCTGGACACATCTTAGCTCAATGGTGGACCGGCGGCTGCAAAATGAAGAAACAAACTGGTTTGAGCTGGAAAAAGACTCATGCAGCGCCAGGTTAATGTCAAACAGGACTGGCAGGGACCGGCCTTTAAGGTGTGGCAGGTAACTGCAACAACGGAACCCGACATGACCGCCATGAAAACTGTGGTATTTCCTAATCATGATAATAAACTAGAATCCAGTCTTTATTCTTTCCCAACCCTCCAGAGGTCTGCTGGTCTTTTCATGCTGCCTGCTTGGTCTGTGAGCGGAGAAGCGGCAGTTGGAAAGCTTGTCGCTGCATATACAGTAGAATGCAGAGTGGGCGTGGTCAGCGGGAATCTCCTGTCCAGATCAAATCCATATTTTAAGTAGGACTCCTGGTTTGTTCAATGCAGCTTTCTTCATCATGGAGTTTCTCAGGTTCTTCATCATGGAGGTCTCAGGTTCTTCCTCTGGCTCTGGACCTTCTCCTCTTTGCAGAGAGCTGAGTGGTCCCCGACCCCCGCTGATATAAAGGATGCAGTCTACTGTAGAAGCAACCTACTCCTATAGAAGGCTTCTTCCTATGTATTATGAAAGAGAAGCAGACTAGCTAGTTTGTTTCACTGAACTGACCAATGTTGAACTCTGCTGAAGTCGGGGAGCTGGACATCAGGAATGGGAGGTAGACATGAACATTATTATTAAGACAGACTCATGCTGGGGAACAGTGTGTGAAGGAAGGGCGTAAACACACCAGTAGCCCAATGTGGGAAGAATTCAAGTGCAAAGTAAAAATGAGATATTTCAGGACCTCCTCCATGACTTCCAGACCGGCCGGGCCAACCGGTGCTGAAGGGAACCGGTCACTGAGCAGGGGACCACACACACATTCTGGGACCGTGCAAAGTGGAAAAATGATTGGGAGGGGATTCACAAAGCGCCGAGGCCCCGGTGGGCGGGGCTACACCCTGGAGCGGCTCCAGCTGAACGACGCCGCCCTGCAGGAAGCAGGTGACAGTGGCGGTGGAGCGTGGTGGCATTCCAGGGCGTGACTGGTGGAGGGTGACGAGTGATTTGGAAGGAGGAGGGTGGCATTCGGGGACAGGTCAGGAGTGCAGAGCTCTCTGACCTTTGACCTCAGTTCCACAGGGTCGGTCTGAAGTTGGGTCCAGAACCTTCTCCTGGTTGGCAGGTTCCCTGCTGGAGACGTTGGATTGGACGACCCTTCGATTGGCTCCTGATAAATAAGTCAATAAAGAAAAAATGAATGAATTTATGATTTGAATCTGACAAACGTGAGGAAAGCTGCTGATGTTCTCAACCAGAGGTGGAGGACGTCTCTCCAGACCAACACTGGCTGCCAGGCAGGACTCACACTGTCAGATCCATCATCTTCAGGAGGTGAGGAGAGGAAACCAAGACAGTTCGAGGGTGAAGGTTTCTATCAAGTCCAACAAACATTCAGGACAACTTTAATGTTGAGAGCAGCAGTCACAGCTGCAAAATGTATCAGCAGAGAAACAAACAGCTGCAAACAGGTTGCTTCTCAAGCAACAACTCATGAAGCAACAACTCAACACACAAATAAGCCTTCAGAAACCAGTGAGTGTGTGTGTGACTGAACCCAGTTATGGTGAGGGACGTCTCCCAGACTGTCTGTATGACTGACTGGCTGACTGACTGTCTGTCTGTCTGTATGACTGACTGACTGACTGACTGACTGACTGTCTGTCTGTATGACTGACTGACTGACTGACTGACTGTCTGTCTCATTCTGGTTATTTACTTGCTGTCCAGTTCAGGTTTCTTCTCCTTGCTCTCCTTCACTCACTCCTGCTGTTGTTCCTGCTGTTACTGCTCCTGGGTGTCCTGTCCTGTCCTGTCCAGGTGGGGGCGCTGAGACTTGTTCTCCTCCATGGTGACCTTTGGTGCCACACCTGTTCCACAGCAGGTGACATTTATCTTCGGTTCTTGCCTGGACATGCAGTCCTGCCGTCCTGCCGCCCACCCGGTCCCGCGCTCTGATTGGCCGCACTGCCGGGATGTCGACACCGGACGGCGCCGCCTAAAGGTCATGCTCTGCCCGTGGTGCTCTGCTATCACACAGCCGATACTTCAGCGGCAGCTCTGGTGGATTAAGCGAAAGGTCACATTCTTCCCGGCTCCGCCCCCTTGCATACCTGCCGCCTCACCTTCCCTCAGGTGTGTCGGACAGCTGCTTTAAAAGGAGGTGGCAGCAGCTGCGGCTCCTCACTCTCCACTTCTGCAGCCAGAAGCTCCACCATGTCCCAAAGCTTCTCCATCCGTTCCAGCAGCGGCAGGTCCTCCGTGGGCGGCGGTGCCAGCATGATGTCGATGGGCGGCGGTGCCAGCATGATGTCGATGGGCGGCGGTGCCAGCATGATGTCGATGGGTGGCGGTGCCAGCATGATGTCGATGGGCGGTAGCAGCTATGGTGGCGGCCTGGTCCGGGGGCGGGCCCACAGCGTCTACGGAGGCTCGAGCTCCGGCGGCACCCGCATCTCCTCCAGCTCCCTGCTGAGCGCCGGGGGGATGGGCAGCGGCGGCGGCGGCTTCCTCCTCCTACAGCTACAGCGCCGGCGGCGGCTGCGACAGCGTCATCGGCAACGAGAAGTTCACCATGCAGAACCTGAACGACCGACTGGCCACCTACCTGGTCAAGGTGCACACGCTGGAGAAGGCCAACGCCGAGCTGGAGCTGAAGATCCGCCAGTTCGTGGAGAGCCGCGTGGGACCGGCCACCAGGGACTACACCGCCTTCTTCAGCACCATCGCCGACATGACCGGCAAGGTGAGCGGAACCTCTTCCTTCCTGCGCCGGTGATGTCACTTCCTGTTGACTGACACAGGCTGCTGCTGCTCTGCTTGAACTTCCTCCCTCCTTCAAGCCCAGCTGTCTCTGATTTATAAACTCTGCTCCTTCCCTTCCTCCTCCTTCTTGTGTGATGTCACTTCCTGTTGACCCCTCCATTCTCTCCCCCCTCAGATCCAGGGCGCCCTGAGGGCCAACGGCGCCATCCACCTCAGCATCGACAACGCCAGACTGGCCGCCGACGACTTCAGGACCAAGTGAGTCGGAGCCCCGCCCACCCAGAGTCGGCCGCGGTCCCCCAACACACTAACCCCGCCCCCTCTCTCCCCCTGCAGGTATGAGAACGAGCTGTCCATGCGTCAGTCGGTGGAGGCCGACATCGCCGGGCTGAAGAGGGTCCTGGACGAGCTGACGCTGTGCCGCACCGACCTGGAGTTGCAGATCGAAGGTCTGAGGGAGGAGCTCATCTTCCTCAAGAAGAACCACGAGGAGGTAACCCCCCCAGCCCCCACCACTGTCCTGCTCCTCCCCTGACTGAGCACTCACTCACTCGCTGGCTCTCTGTCGCCCCCTGCAGGAGCTGCTGTCCATGCGCGCCCAGATGAGCGGCCAGGTGCACGTGGAGGTGGACGCGGCACCGGGTCAGGACCTGACCAAGGCCATGGCTGACATCCGCGAGCACTACGAGTCCGTGACCGCCAAGAACCAGAAGGAGTTGCAGGTCTGGTTCAACACCAAGGTGAGGACGGTGACATCACTTCCTGTGGCTGCGTTGAATTTAGTTTTGTTCCGTTTCCTAAATAACCACGTCATCAAGTCCTCACTCGGCTCGCAAAACACAACAGTCCCCTCTTGGTCATATACACCTGTATGTGTGTGTGTCTGTGTGTGTGTAGACGGAGGCCTTGAACAAGGAGGTGGTCACGCAGACGGTCACGCTGCAGACGTCCCGCAGCGAGATCACCGAGGTCAAACGCACGATGGAGTCGCTGCAGATCGAGCTGCAGTCGCTGGTGGGCCTGGTGAGTGTGAGCCGCAGCGCCACAGTGACACCCGCAGGACAGCACCGGCACCGCAGCTAAAGCAGCGAGCGTTCTTCCTTCTTCTTGTTGCAGAAAGCGTCTCTGGAATCCAGCCTGATGGAGACGCAGAGCCGCTACGCCATGCAGCTCAGCGGCTACCAGATGCAGGTGACGTCGCTGGAGGAGCAGCTGGTGTCGCTGAGGGCCGACCTGGAGCGGCAGGGCCAAGAATACCAGATGCTGCTGGACGTCAAGGCCCGGCTGGAGATGGAGATCGCAGAGTACAGGAGGCTGCTGGACGGAGAAGCCATCAGCAGGTGAGAGGAAGATCAGCGTCTGACTGGTGGGGCCACAGTGGGTTGTACAGTGGGCCAGAGGGGGGTAGCGGAGCAGCAGCAGATGGATGCATCGTGGAGAAAACATGTTGCTGTGAAGCAAAGTTGCAACCAAATCAGTGTCTTTGAAGCCCCACCAGGGTGTTTAGCTCTTAGAACCTCCCAGAACCATCCAGAACCACCCAGAACTACCAGGGTGTTGAGCTCTTAGAACCACCCAGAACCACCCAGAACCACCCGGGTCTTGAGTTCTTTATTGAAATGACTCTGGAAACATGGAGGAGATGCAGCTGTTTGATGACTGACTGTTAATATCATTGCTTTGAGTTCGGCTTAAGGACCAGATAAAAAGCTTAACGGGCCTCATATGGCCCCCGGGCCGTAGTTTGGTGCTACGACAGTGTACCTTTGCGGGATCCTTCTTCATAACTCGTGACTGTGCTGCTCTCTGATTGGTCCGCAGCTCGTCCACCTCGTCCACCTCGACCACCACCAAGCGCACAGTGACGGTGGTGGAGACCATGGTCGACGGGAAGGTGGTGTCCTCCTCCTCCTCCTCCTCCTCCCGCGCCGGCATCCTCTGAGCAGCAGGGGGCGCACTCGCACTCTCACCTTCACACATGAGAACAATAAACCAGAGGCTGAGATGAAACTTGTGTGTTTGTTTGTGTTTCTGTTACAATGAATAAAACCACTCGACAAACCTTTGGAGGTGTGACGACAATGAGACCTCCACGACCTTCAGGAAGATACACCAAAAAACAATAATAATAATAATAAAATAAAATAAAACTTTATTTGTACAGCGCTAAATCACAACCAATGGCGTCTCAAAGCGATACAATCAGAGAGAACCAACCGGGCCCCCGGAGCCAGCGAGATGCGACTGTGGCTGGGAAAAACTCCCCTGTGGGAAGAAACCTAGGGCAGAACCAGACTCCAGAGGGCCATCATCTGCCTACGACTAGTTGGGGTGAAATAAAAAAATAGAGGAGAGACAGAGAAAGAGAGAAAGGAGCAGAGTGAGCCAGGGTGGCAGACAGGACAGAGTGGAAAACAGATACAGCAACCAGGCATTCACAAAATGGATATAGACACAAAAAAATGGAAAAATAAATTCAAGGCTGCTGTCCACGTAGAATGTAATTGTCCATGCTTTGGAAAGCAAGAGCCTATCTCGATGAGCAATCTGCCGATAGGACAAGTCTAGGTCCTAAGCGTGGTGGTGGGACCATCAAAGCATCTCTGACAAGGAACTGAGAGAAGAGCCTGTGGTGATGCTGCCCCCTGCTGGCCACACACTGACTGGAGCAGCGTCTCTGTCACACACACAATCACACAAGAAACACACACTTAAAGACACACACACACACACACACACACACATCAGTCCAATATGACCAGGGGGCGGAGCAACAGTGGTGTCATGTGACTATGAGGGTCACAGAGTTGTGATGTGTGCTGAGGGTGCAGTTGTGCGACAGGTGTACCTGTGTGCGTTGTACCAACACACACCTGCAGCCACAGTTAGGCACACACACACACACACACACACACACACACACACACACACACGCCATGACGGCAGTGTTACACAACCAGCTGCCGCAGGTGAAGGGAGAGGCCGAGGCCGAAAGCATGGTGGGGGAGGGGGGTCAAGGAGGGGGCAAGGTGCACACACACACACACACACACACACACACACACACACACACACACTCGGCCTGCAGGTGTTAGCAGCGATGCTAACCAGGTTCTTCTCTCCTCATGGTCACATGACCTCCATCAGACTCCTGCCACTGTGTCTCTTGCAGGGGGGCGGAGCCAGCGCACCTGACAAGGCTGCTTTGTCTCTTTACCGAGATGATTGACAGCAGGTTTACTGAGATTAGCGCTCACGGCGCTCATAAAGCAGGGGGCGGGGTAGGGGGCGTGTCCAGTGTACCAACCATGCCTGAGCCAAGAGCCTGCGGCTAGGCTTAGCGCCCTGTCAAAGAGCTAATCCAGCAGCACAGCACCCCCTCTGTCACCCTGAGGGAACTGCAACACCCTCAAAACCACTGAGTCTGTGGCTGCGGCGTGCTAAGCTGACACAGTAGCCTCATCTCCCTCAGTGCTGCGTTAGCATGCTAATACGTATAGCAGACTGCCAACCGTGTCTTGTGACCATTTTGACCTCTGACACAAACAACAATGACCATCACTGGAGAGCTGCGACTGCTGGGCTGCATTCTCACCAACAGGTGGTGGTGTGCAGCAGCAGCCGTGCGACCAATCAGGTGGGCCGGTCTCAGCTGGTTCTGCTGCAGTCCGCCAGGTCGGGTTGGTCGTGATCTGGAGCTGCAACACCAGGAGGAACCGATTCCAGAGGGAGAGAGGAGAGGAGCATCAATCTGTCGTCACAGGATGACTGATCAGCGACCTGGAACTGGATCTACTGCTCATAAACACTATCCAGGACACACAAAGACAGGCACACGCACGCACACACACACACACACACAGTCCCTGCAGGCCTCCACAGGAATCACGGGATTCAGACAGCAAGTGAGAATCAGAAGGATCACGTCAAACTTCTGATGGTCAGGTCCTTCAAATGGCCCATAGATGCAAAGTTCAACCAGTAAACCCTGACCTGACCTGACCTCCAGTCAGTCAGCTGACCTCAGTCAGTCAGCTGACCTCCAGTCAGGTGATGAGACCTTCAGTCAGCTGGAGTGAAGACACACCGGAAAAGTTCTGACTCACTCGATTCTGATTCATTTTGTGACTCCGTCCATTGAACGATGGTTCAGCTGCACACTGCTGGTTCTGAGGGGGCGGAGCTTCGGCCGAACCTCAGGGGGATTTCACCTTGGAACGACCCTCTCAACCACCTTCATCAGCTTCAGCAAAACTTTGGATCCCAGGAACCTGGACCTGGAGCCCTTCCAACAGTCCTGAGGCAGCAGGAACCAGCAGAGGTGGGCGGAGCCACGGCTGCAGGCTGCGTCATGTGACCACCCATAGAACACCTGGCCCGTCAGACCCCCTCACCCCCAGGCATCTCCTGCACATCAGATCTTCTCAGATCTTCTTCAGCGAGCATAGCATAGCATAGATGTCAGTGGGAAAAAAGCAATGTTTGCTGAATAATCAATCAACCAGAGGGGAGGAAGGGTGTGTGTGTGTGTGTGTGTGTGTGTGTGTGTGTGTGTGTGTGTTCTACGTGGCGTCCCTCAGGGCAGCGTCCTCGGTCCTGACAGCTTGTCAACTGTGATTTATACAGAGCAGCTCTGAGCTACCATCAGTTTTATAAGAACCTGGCAGAGGCCCAAAGTCAACAGCATTCCAGTTGTAGGGCGCGGTGATAGAACACCTGAGGCCACGCCCCCTTTACCCCCCCCTTTAGAGGAGGAACCCGTCAAGGCCAGCGAGGTTCTTCTCTGCTGGCCTCAACACTCTGAGAAAAAGCACATTTTCCCAGAAATATGAAAATAAAGGTTTTCTCCATCGTTGTCATTTTGCATTATATAACATCCACAGGTGGCGCTGCTTCCATTGTTGTGTATTACGGTAGCGTTTTTATCCATTCATATTTGGGCTGGATTGTGTTGCCAGGTTCCATGAGATCTGTCTGAGGCCTTCAGAATCAACACTCCAGCCTCCTGTTGGCTGTCAGTGAACGCACCACCACAGTGAATTATTTGTTATGTCTGATTGCATGTTTGACTGTCATGTGATCGTCTTTATCATGTCTGTTTTCATGCTCCATCTGCAAATGAATTTCCTATCCTAACGGATGAATAAGGTCAATTTGAATTGAGTAAACACACCAGTCAGTGAACGCACCACGGTCAGCGTCAGTGAACGCACCACCGTCAATTGCGACAGACAATCAGATGTGGAGTCTGCGATGCGAGGCCAGCTAGCCGCTAGCCGCTAGCAGGTCTAACACTGAACTTACCACATAGGCGTCCTGTGCTTGGATAAGAAACCTGAGAGCCTCTAAGACTGAAGTCAACCTGGAGATCCAGTTGCCACCACCACGGCTGAAGGAGAAGACGAAGATTTATAGCTGCAGACTCATCAGCAATTTACAATGTGAATAACAACGTGGTGCATTGATCCAGCAGCTGCAGCAACAAGATCAACTGGTTCATTATGTAGGATGGACTAAAGGTGACCAAGTCAGTGAAGACCTGCAGGGGTGAAATGCAGGGTGGACCTCCACTGTCCAAAACACCTTCAGCTGCTTTGACATTGGAACTGCAACACAACCTGTCACTCACTCACACACTCACACACCTTGAGCAGTGTTGTGGTGTGTTTGGTGTCCATGACGATGTCCCTCAAGTTGTGCTGCTGAAGGAGAAACAGAAGAATCTCAGGAGAATCACGACAATCAAAGTTCATCTTCACAAAACCAACAAAGTTCACAAACAGTTTGGATTTAAAAAATCCGTCCAGGATGTTTCTGTGTGTTTTTGGGTTCCCACGGTGAGCTGAGGAGGGAGGGAGAGAGGGGTGGGGCCAAACAGCACACCTGGACCAATCAGCACACGGGAAGGAAGACGGAGGCTATTCATTTTTTCATCATATACTTTTTTGAGATCTTTTACTGCCAGAGTTTCCATGCAGTTGCATTCCTGTGCTGGGGAGGTGGGGGCATGGCCCCTCAAGCCCCGCCCACCCCGCTCCCCTTTAAAGTTGGAACCCCGACGGCCCCTCTCCTCACTCTCTCTTCCCCTGTCGACACAGACCAGCTGCCCCTCTTCATCATCTTCACGGCCATGTTCACCACCCGGGGCTCAGTGGGCGGCGGCGGCCGCAGCCTGGGCCGTTCCACCATGAGCTCCTTCAGCGTGTCAGGAGCCACAGGTGGCGTGAGGGTGTCGCAGGCCGGCAGGACCTTCTCTGCAGGTGCAGGTGCAGGTGCAGGGTTTGGCTACGGCAGCCTCAGCAGCGGCGGCGGCGGCGGCGGCTTCAGCTTGGCGGCGGTCGATGACGTCATGGCGGGCAACGGGAAGCTGGCCATGCAGAACCTGAACGAGCGTCTGGCCTCCTACCTGGCCAAGGTGGCCTCGCTGGAGCAGGCCAACAGCCAGCTGGAGCTGAAGATCCAGGAGCTGCTGGCCGGCCGGGTGGGACCTGCCGCCCGCGACTTCAGCGCCTTCTTCAGCACCATTATTGAACTGCAGGGGAAGGTGAGCCACCCCGGCGCTGACCTTTCACCTCTCTGACCTGACCCCTCCCCCCCTGACTGACCCTCTTTGGTTCTCCAGATCCAGGGCGCCGTCGCGGTCAACTCCGGCGTGGTGCTGGCCGTGGACAACGCCAAGCTGGCCGCGGACGACTTCAGAACCAAGTCCGAAGCTCCGCCCACCCTCCTCACACCACCTCACACTATGGCTCACTACCCATCTACATTGAAACAACCCCATGGCTCACCAACCAAACCAAGAAATAGTAGAAAATGACACTTTTCAGCCTAACAATGACAACATAGTCTCTTCATTCATTATTGTATGTATATATATGTATGTATATATACACACATATTAATATCTCTGTTTAGATGCACACACAGCCGATATCCAGGGAGGAAACAGACTCACATTCCCTCTAAAGCAGCGCCCTCTGCTGGCTGCTGCTTATTAATAAGAATGTGGAGGATGAACAACAATGATTGATGAGTGCTTAGAGCCAATCAGAGCTGCCGTTTCCTCACACGCCCCTCCCCCGCTGGGACCCGCAGGTACGAGAACGAGCTGGCGATGCGCCAGTCTGTGGATGCCGACATCGCCGGGCTGAAGGGGGTGCTGGGAGATCTGGGCGTGGCCAAGACCGACCTGGAGATGCAGATCGACTGCCTGAGGGACGAGCTGGAGACCATGAAGAAGAACCACGAGGAGGTAGGTGGTGTATCTGTACTGATACCAGGGTGGAGTTCTCTACGTGCCAGTACCACAACACTGACACCAGTTGTGTGTGTGTGGAAGAGACACTTGTGTTACATTTGTGTTTCTACTGTACTTGCTGAGGAAGCTTGCTGGAAGAATAAAATCCACAGTCCAAGTAAATCCATAATGTGTTATTATTCAGAACTCAGTATTGGTGAGTAGGCAACTGCAATCCCTGACCTCCTCCTCCTGCAGGACCTGCTGGCCATGAGGGCCCAGATGAGCGGCCAGGTGAACGTGGAGGTGGACGCCTCCCCTCAGGCCGACCTGACCAAGATGATGGAGGAGATCCGGGAGCACTACGAGGCCATCGCTGCCAAGAACAGCAGGGAGCTGGACCACTGGTACCAGGCCAAGGTGAGACCACCTCGTCGTCCACTGTTTGCAGGAGCGGGTCATTGACATCACTTCCTGCCCCTCCCCCACCCAGTCGGAGGTCGTCAGCAAGGAGGTGGCCGTCGTGGAGGAGTCGCTGCAGTCATCCACGCTGCAGGTGAAGGAGGTGAAGACGCAGCTGCAGGGGCTGGAGATCGAGCTGCAGTCTCAGCTCAGCATGGTGAGAACGTCTGCTGCCCCTCCGTCCCCATCTACTGCCCCTCTAGACGGCGCTAATAACACTGCCCACACTCTCTCTCTCTCTCTCTCTCTCAAAGCCTCTCTGGAGGCCACGCTGGGCGAGACGCAGGTCCGCTACGCTAACATGCTAGCCGGCTACCAGATGCAGGTGACGTCGCTGGAGGAGCAGCTGGTGCAGCTGAGGGCCGACCTGGAGCGGCAGGGCCGAGACTACCAGATGCTGCTGGACATCAAGACCCGGCTGGAGATGGAGATCGCAGAGTACAGGAGGCTGATGGACAGAGAGAGCTCCATGTAAGGCCAGAGCGAACCATTAGAACCCAGTGGGAACCAGTAGAAACCAGTAGAAACCAGTGTAGGAATCAGTAGAAATCAGTCAGAACCAGTAGGAACCAATAGAAACCAGTAGACACCAGTGTAGGAATCAGTAGAAATCAGTCAGAACCAGTAGGAACCAGTAGAAACCAGTCAGAATCAGTAGAAACCAGTAGGAACCAGTGTAGGAATCAGTAGAAACCAGTTTAGGAATCAGTAAAAACCAGTCAGAACCAGTAGAAACCAGTCAGAACCAGTAGAAACCAGTAGGAACCAATATAAACTAGTAGAAACCAGTATAGGAATCAGTAGAAACCAGTCGGAACCAGTAGAAACCAGTCAGAATCAGTAGAAACCAGTAGGAACCAGTGTAGGAACTAGTAGAAACCAGTTTAGGAATCAGTAAAAACCAGTCGGAACCAGTAGGAACTAGTAGGAACCAGTCAAAACCAGGAGCAACCAGATGGATTCAGCTTGGGTCACCAGTCACAACCAGGAAGCTCTCAAGTCCTGATTGGGCCCTGGGAGTGGCCCACTGGGACCAGTGGCACAGAGTCTCCAGGAAGTGATGTCATAGCAGAAGCGGCCCTGACTTCCTGTCTGTCTTTCTACAGGTCTTCAGTGACAGAGATCATCACCATGGAGACCAGCTGAGCTCCAGCAACCTGTGTGAACCCCTGCAGATGACCAATCAGACCAGACCACCTGACCACAGGGGGAGGGGCCACATGGGCGAAGCTTGTGGTTCCTGTGAAATTAAAAATAAAGCCCACCAGAGAAAGTGTTCAGTTCCTCTTCTTCTTCTTCTTCTTCTTCACCTGCTCCAGGTCATCAGCACCTGCAGGAAACAACATCCACCACATTGAACAGGTGACAATCAGAGGACTTGCTGATGTCATCACCTGCTCTCATACAAATTAAAGATTAACCTACCTCACTTAAAACAATTAAACCTAAGTTGTTTTTTTTTTAAAAAGTTTTTGTATTAATTTATGGGTCTGTCAGTTTCTTCCAAAAGGTTGAATAAGTTGAAGAAATGGCTTCATTCAAATAATAATATATTCAAACCGATGGTCTACACAAATAAAATGACACAATGTAAAATAATAACACACAACCGAGACCCACAAAGGCTGCAACCCAAACGATAAAGGCCAAAAAAGAAGTAAAGAAATAGTCCAACTTTGCCGTCTACGATCTTCATTGATTTCCAATGCGGCGATCTTGCGATCGGTCGAAATGAGTTTGATTGGTTTTGTTAAAAACCCCTGGAATTATTGCAAGTGCAGTGCAAACAGAAGACCATCAACATCCCAAAGGACAACCAGGCAACAGAAGCATGGGAGAAAAATAGCAGCTCAATTTCATTACTGGTTCTTTCTTTCTTTCTTTTAATTGGACAGGTGAATGCATAGGCTCCACCCACTCCTGGACTGATGGGAGGCCTATCATTGTGGCGGTGCCACATACACTTCCTGTCAGCAGAACCTCTGAGTTGAGGACCTTCTGTGCTTCCACTCACCTCTCCTTAAAGATCACATCTCCACGAAGAGCAGCTGGAGCATGGCGGCGGTGCCCGATTCACAATGACGTCACACACAGAAGACCGCGGAACGTCAGGAGGCAGCGATGCGCTGGAGCACGGGTGCAATATGGTGTGTGACCACTAGATGACGCCACTGCTGCACCTCTGGGGAATGAATGGAGAAGAGTTGAGAGAAGAGCAAACCAGGCGGGGCTCCACCTCTCTGACTGCTGGGGCCACAGTGGGGTTGTGAAATGTGCAGGAGGGGCTGGAGCAGCAGCAGATGAAACAATCTATCCTGGGATGTGGAGAAAACATGTTGCTTTAACGTTAATGGAAGATGACGCACAGCAAAGTTGCAACCAAATCAGCGTCTTTGACTTCGTCTTGGTTGAAGCGACTCAACACTGAAAATATAATCACATTTCTAGAACTCAGTTACTGCTGTTTAACAGTAACTTAGAGCGATGTTATTCTTCAGGACATCATCATCATCATCATCATCATCACCTCCACTTTGGCACCGAATGCAGGGAAACCAAGACATTAATAAAGTTTATTAATATAGCTTCAAGTTCAGCTTTAGGACCGCATTAAAAAGCTTACGGGGCCACATATGGCCCCCGGGCCGTAGTTTTGGTCTAAACCAAAGGAAATAAACTGAAGTTGATTCATAAACTGTCGTTCCTTCACAGTACAACTACTGTAGAATGTGTGGCTGTACCGTGTCCGTCCAGCAGGGGGCGTCCGTCCAGATGTTCCTCCATGTCGGCCATCTTTGCTCTGCAGACCCGGGGGACAGCAGCACAAAGAGGCCGGCAGAGGGCGCCAAAAACCGGGAGACCGGCGACGCCTCGTCAAGTCGCGCGCGCAGCGTTGAGCAGGCGCAAGGGCCGGAAGCAGAGGCAGCACTCTGATTGGTTGCCATTAGTTTCTTTAATAATTATCTGTTCCAGTACAAGACGCTGCGTCACTCCCGCTTCTTTTTAATCTTCATCTTTTCTTTTTAATCATCCACAAAGACTTGTACACAGTGAGAGATGGGGGCGGGGCGGTGGGTGTCACGTGCACCGGCACCGCAGCGCCACCATCTGGAGGAATGTCATCAGCAGATTATCTCCACGTCACCGATCGATTGATCAATACTTGGCAATTTGAAACAAACAAACAAACAAACAAGCGGACAAATAAACAAAGTAGAAAAAGCGTCGAGAGCTGCGAGGACCCACAACCTGGAGGAAACAGGAAGCTTGGCGGCCAGCATTTCAAAATAAGAGTCTCAACCAGGACCAGGAGGAATGCTGAGAAGGAGCAGGTGTTCCTGAAGGCAGCACGGCGAGTGACAAACACCAGCCGCCGTGCAACAACTGAGCCGATGGGACGAGTCGGCGCCAACGCTGTCTAATGAGGTCACTTCCTGTTTGCGACCGACGTGACCAAAAGAGAGAAAAAAAAACAAAATGTTTTCCTGTCACCTGAAGTTTGTCGTTTCACCTGAGAGTAGTAATCATTATTCATGTGACCGGCGGCGGCGCTCTGTTTAGGCTCCGCCCACTGGATGGCCTTCTTCTTCTTCTTCTTCTTCTTCTCTTTGTCACCTGGACTAAAACAGCGTTGACGTCTTCGGAACTGAAACCGTTTGAACCGAAACGGCAAAATCAACCCGGTTCACCGTTCAGTCGTCATTGTGTTACCTTCTGTCCGTCACACACACACATGCACGCACACACACGCACACGCAGAGCCGCCGTACTGAAGGAACACCTGTTCAGAGACACTGAAGCTGATTGGTCGACGGTCAAGGAGGCGGTCCTGGTTGGTCAGAGTTGCTGGTCTGGTTCAGTAAAAACTGAGGTGTTTGTGCTTCTTAAACAGGAAGTACTTCACACACACACACACACACACACACACACACACACACACACACACACACACACACACACACACAGATAAAATGTAAAAAGAGCACAAAAAGTTTGGAAAGTGTATGAAAGGAATAAAAGTGGATATAGTTTGTATAAAAGGGGCTAATACTTTGTTTTAGCTGCTGTCGCCTCCTCCTCCTCCTCCCCCTCCTCCGCCCTCCCCCTCCTGGCAGGTGCGCTCCGCCGCCCTCTTGTGGATGCGCTGGTGAGCCTTGAGGTGTCCTGACTGGCTGAAAGTCTTGCTGCAGCGGCTGCAGGCGTAGGGCCGCTGGCCGCTGTGGATCTGCTGGTGGGCCTTCAGGTGGCCCAGCCGGCCGAAGCTCTTGCCGCACTGCGTGCAGCCGAAGGGCCGCTGGCCGCTGTGGATCCTCTCGTGGGCCTTGAGCACGCCGGCGTTGCTGAAGGTCTTGGCGCACTGGGTGCAGGCGAAGGGCCTGGCGCCGCCGCCGCCGCCGCCTCCTCCCGCGCCGCCGGCGGCGGCCCATGCACCACCTGCAGGTGGTCGCGGTAGGCCGCCTCCTGGCGAAGGTCTTGGCGCAGTGCGTGCAGGCGTG
The DNA here is from genome assembly GCA_009823395.1 of Thamnaconus septentrionalis. Taxonomy (NCBI): domain Eukaryota; kingdom Metazoa; phylum Chordata; class Actinopteri; order Tetraodontiformes; family Monacanthidae; genus Thamnaconus; species Thamnaconus septentrionalis. The sequence continues at coordinate 18,306,219 of CM020515.1, read as the reverse complement.
GGGCCCGCCGCCGCCGCCGCCCCCGCCGCCCGGCCCGCCGCCGCCGTGGCTCAGCTGGTGCGCCTTGAGCTCGCGGGGCCGGCGGCTCTTGCCGCAGGCGGCGCAGGCGAAGCGGCCGCCGCCGGTGTGCAGCCGCTGGTGCGCCCGCAGGTCGTCGGCCTTGGTGAAGCCCTTGGCGCAGTGGGCGCAGGCGTAGGGCTTGCGGCCCGTGTGGATGAGCTGGTGGCGCTTGAGGTTGCCCGCCTGGCCGAAGCTCTTGCCGCACTGCGAGCAGGCGTAGGGCCGCTCGCCGCTGTGGATGCGCTGGTGCGTCTTGAGGTTGCCCAGCGTGCTGAAGCTCTTGGCGCACTGCGTGCAGGAGAAGGGCTTCTCGCCCTCGCGCCCTCGGCTTCCTGGGGCCCCTGGCGGAGGCGGCGCGCCGGCCCGCCTCCCCCCCGCCGAGGCGGCCAGCTGCGGCTCAGACGGGGCCCCGCCGCCCCGAAGCCCAGGTGGCCGTCCAGCAGCAGGGCCTCGGGCCGCAGCTTGTGCAGCTCGCTGCGCAGCTCGGCCATGTGGATGGACTCCAGGCTGTTGGGCTGCAGGAGGTGCTGCTGCTGCTGCTGCTGCTGCAGGGAGGGGGCGCCGTAGTAGCAGTGGAGGTCCATGGGGTGGTGCTCCGACTTGACGTAGTCCAGGTTGTCCGTCACCTGCACACACACACACACACACACACACACAGACAATTAGTCAATAATAGCCCACCATGAATCCACAACAGATGAACCATCAATGAACAAAACGTGTGAATTTCTCGACGCCGATGCCAATCTGGGAAAAATAGAGAAATTCACACATTTTGTTCATTGATGGTCGACTCCAGAAGCATCATCATCGCTCTGATGAGTTGAGGGACTCAAGAGTGAAACTAGCTGCAGACCACCAGAGGAAGGACGCAGCTCCACCCTTCTGACTGTGATGACTTTATTGTGGAAAAATAAAACGCATTCATTATCTATGCATTTATTTTTTTTATTTTTTTTAAACAGCCTATCGGTCAGACAGGAAGTGACGGGCTCACTTCCTGTGTTCGCATCTGACAGGCTGCTATGAAGTGAAGGACGATGGGAAAACTGGGGCGACTGGGTGAATCGCCAGCGACGGCCTCGGACCAATCAGAGTCTTGCTGAGTCTATACGCTCAACCTGCTCGCCTGCTAGCCTCCTGCTGGCTAGCTGGCTGCTTCTATGGCTTTGTGGACTTCCTGTGTGTGTGTGTGTGTGTGTGTGTGTGTGTGTGTGTGTGTGTACAGCTTGGCTTAACAGGATGTGCGTGTTTTAAGGAGCTTTACTTCCTGGAGGACGGAGACCTGCACACTGATCCTTCAGCCTCGTCAGAGCGAGGAGATGATCCACCTGAGAGGTTCAGGCTCCCCCCCCCCCCCCTCCTCCCTACCTGGGGGATGTAGTCAAAGACGGAGCCGGGCTCGTAGTGCGACTTGTAGTCCAGCTCGCTGACGTGGTGGTGGTGGTGGTGGAAGTGTCCCAGGCCGCCGTGGTGCTCCGACTTGATGTAGTCCAGGCCGCTGATCTCCATCTTGATCTGGTCGTGGCCCAGCTCGGCCGTGGACAGCGGCTGGATCTCCGACAGGTCCACCGTGCGGATGGGCTCCAGCTCCCCGTCCTCCGGCTCGCTCTTCACGCACGGCAGCATCACCAGCGGCTCGGCGATCTCCGCCGCCAGCGAGCTGAGCGTGGGCGTGGGGCAGTCGGAGGAGAGGAGGGCCAGAGTGGGCGTGGCCAAGCCGCTCGAGGAGGCGGAGTCGGCCCGCGGCGGGGAGGGGGAGTCGCACTCGGGGGGCAGGGCCAGGCCGAGGCACTCGGTCTCCAGGTCGGTCATGGCGGGGGTGGGGGGGAGGGGGAGGGGGACGGGGAGGGGCCGATCCTCCTCGCCGGAGCCCGACCAGGCAACCAACACCAGGGTCTGCCGGTCCGAGCGCGGGGCGTTCCTGTCCCGACGGGAGGGGGCGGGGCCGAGGGGTGGGGGGAGGCGTGTCTCCGAGCAGAAACTGACAGCAGGTCACCAACCACAGCTGACTGGGAGGAGCCTGCAGAAGAGGAGGAGGAGGAGGAGGAGGAGGATCAGACAGGAAGCTGCAACCAGTGACACCCCTCCCAGATCACCCACTGGCTCCCTCTACTGGTGGTTCTATGGTATAGCGACCAGGTCGCTCTCTGCCAAGCATCTTCCCACACAACAAAACAAGTTGCCTTTTCTACCTGTGGGTCAGCGTGAGCGCAATGCATGATGGGATACAGTGCTGGTGACCGCCGGGTTGTACGCTAGTCGTAGCGATGCATTGTGGGATACATTGAGTGGAATATACAGTCAATACCGACGTTCACTCAGGATTCAGGCGCCACGACAGCCTGGCGTAGCGCCCGTATAGGGACAGTAGGGGGCGACGGAGGACACACCCAACGTGTGAACTCTGTTCACATGTTGCACTGAACATAACTTGCAACTGCATCTGGACAGGAGAAGAAACAGAGGAAGCAGCTCCATCCAATCAGCAGACACACTGTCCGTCTGCACCAGTGGTCTTCCACCTGCTTCCCACACACACACACACACACACACACAACAAAACAACAGCAAAGAGGCTCACTGTTCAGTCCAGGAAGCTGTTGGTCCACATCAGAACCATCAGAACCAGGAGGTTCTGTTTCCTCTGGTGTGTGTGTGAGAGACACACACTTAGAAATGTGTGTGTGTGTGAGAGAGAGTGAAAGTGTTCAGGAACAGCTCAACTGGGGACACACACACACACACACACACACACACACACACACACACACACACACTGTTTGCCTGTCAACAGCCCTCACATTGAGGTCTACGTGTCACCGTGGAGCCGCAGGCCGGGCACCGGGCGCCCGTCAGCTCGCCACGCAGCCCGGGCTTTGACAGATGAATGCCGGCGCTGCTTTTCTCTTGTGGAAGTTTCCGAGCTCCGCGGCGAGGCAACAGCCTCCTGCTCCGACCCTGGCCACGGCCTCTCTCTGCCCGGAGCGGAGAGTCGCCGTGACAGCGGAGGCAGGTGTCCTCCACACCGCTTCCCTGCCATACAAAGACGGGGCACGGTGCCACGGAGCGATAGCAGGCTAGCGCCATTAGCCAGTGGCCATCTTGTTTACTACACTCCCGTCGCCGCAGCAGCGCCGCGCACAGCTAAGTGGCTAACTGACAGAGGCTAGCGGCAGAGGCTAACTGGCGGAGGCTAGCAGCGGAGTTTAACTGGCTAACTGACAGGGGCTAGCAGCAAAGGCTAACTGGCTAACTGACAGAGACGAGCGGCGGAGGCTAACTGACGGAGGCTAGCTCGGCTAGCTCGGCTAGAAAGTGAGAGTGAAGGCGGGAGGAGAGGCATCGCCACGGTGGCCTCCTCCCTGCCGACCCTCGGCCACTTCCCCCTCTTCCCCCCGCATTAAGCGCCGCTGACTGGGCGCAGCGGGGAGCGGCTGACAGCGGCCACACAAAAGAGCCCAAGTGGGTCAAACAGCGAGCGGAGACCGACCGACCGACACCCTCCCTCTCTCTCTCTCCCACAGTCATTATCTGTCAGCAGGCAGCCGAGCCGAGCCGAGCCGGCGGCGGGGGAAGCGCGACGTTACCTGCGACTGTGGCAGCGGCTCATGGCGGGGCTCCGCTGGCCGACACTTGTAGCTCTCGCTCCGCCGGACCCGCCACGTCCACCTCGGCAGAACAGCCCGCCGCCTCTCCTTCTCCTCCTCCTCTCTCCTCCTCCTCTCCTCTCCTCCCCTCGCTGGCTAATTTCGCTCCCTCCTTCTCTCTCTCTCTCTCTCTCTCCCTCCCTCCTTCCTTCCTTCGCTCGCTCGCGCCCTCCGTCCTTCCCCGCCCGCGTGCCCACTGGCCGCGCGTGCACGCACGGCGCGCAGGTAACTACGGCAACGGTGGTGGTGGCTGAAGGTGAGGTGGGCTCGGGGCGGCGGCGCGCGCGCTCAACCGCGGCTGTGCGGGCGGCGGGCGCGCGCCACATCGTTACGGAACCACGGCCGTCACCTCGCCTCGTGCTGTCAGTGTGTGCGTGTGTGTGTCTACGCGCTCAATGAATGAAGAGATGAACGGGCAGCACGCACCCGCCGAGTGGGGTCAACGAGGTCACGTGGCCGATTAACTGCTGGTTAAAGACATGGAAACGATTAAAAAAGAAATAAATACATAAACAACACATTTCCACAATGGTTTTCTGTGACAGAAAGAAAAAAATATTAAGAATTAAAATGTAAAAAAAAAAAATACAAAAAGATTAAATTCTGTCTAATAAGTTGCAGCTACACAGCTACTAAATATAAGTACTGAGTATTAATTAACTGTCTGTTTATTTATTTAATTTGCTTTCCTGAGGAAAACAATGTGTGGAGCAGACCACAACATCTGTCTGCACCCTAGTGGTTGGTTGCAGTATAGCTCTCCAGCCCGTCCAGCTGCGTGCTCGCTGATGTTGCCGGGCCCCCAACAAAATCCTCCAGGACAGCAAATTAAAGTTTGCTTGGTTGTGTTTTGAATCCCACCAGTGTCGACAGTTCACACAACTTCCTGTTTAACTGGCTTCAACTTTGGAAACAACAACTGGAGAACGCAAAACTTTTCCGCAGGAACCAAATGAAGATCAAAACTTTAATTAGTTTATTATTTAATTTATTTTTTACCGGTTGGGTTAAACTGTCCGCACGATCAGATGGGTAGAACAGAAAGACAATATAAAACGAAAGAGACAGAGAGTCACTGGGGCCGGCTGCTGTTCATCAACATTTATTCATTTCATTTGAATATCAACACTAAAAAGTACCCAAAATGCAGACTGAAACAGTTGATAAAAAAAAAAACAACCCATGGCCTTCGTCATCCAATCGTCATGGCAGACACTCCAACTTGGCTTTGACACATTCAGACGCTGCTGACTTATTAGAGAATGGTTTTTTTTTTGTTTTTTTTTTTGCTTCAGGAAGGAGAGAAGAGTAGTAATAATAATAATAATAAACAACAATAGGCGATATTCCATTCAGAGCCCATATTGGTCACAAAAGTGGTCGAATGGTTTCTCTGTGGAGAAAGTTGCTCCCGCTTGGCTCGTGTGTGGCCTGACATCTTAACAAAAAGTATTGCATGGAGCGCCGAGGTGAGCCTCACCAAGCAGCTCACTCCCTCCTCTTCCAAATCCAACTGGAAACACCAGGACCAACGCTGGCGTCCTTCCCGTTTGCCACCCCCCACCCCCCCCCCCTTTGTCTTCACCAACAAACACAGTTTGCTCAAAACGGAAATAAAAACAGAAAACACCACATTTCACATTAAAAAAATTCAACAAAAGTCATAAAAAAAATAATAAAAAAATCCAAACTTGTCTCCTCAGGAGGACCGAGAGCCCTCGACTGGTTCCCTGGAGGAACTCCTCCTACCTGACCGTGAGCGCTCTGCGAAGGTCCAGTGTGTGAGATTCAGTGACACCCAGTGGACAACTAAAGCAACTACAGGTGAGATGTACAAGTTTACATTTAAAAAAAAAAAAAAACAGGGAAAAGAAAAAAAAAGAAAAGACTGGCAGGAGCGGTTTGGTTGCACCGTTGGCTCCCGCATACTGGACTTCCCACGCGAAAAGAGCGGATCGGAACCGATAGGCAGTTCCTTTTTCGACCGTCTCGTAAACAAAAGGCTGAAAAAAATAAAATAAAAGTGAAGCCCATCAAGTCTGCCGGAGCTTCAAATGACGCGCGGTCGTCCCATCAAGCACCAGAAACACCAGTAAAAATTAAATAGAAATGCTTTTTGCAACAATATGAAATATCAATAGGCCGCCGACACCGACACAAGCGAGTCGGAAGAGTTTTCACTCAACCAAACCAACCCTTTTTCACTTTAACATCTTGTCTTTTTTTTTTTTTTTGCATCACTTGTTTCATCAGTCTCTTATTTTGAAAGGGTTTCTGTATGCCAGCGTTTCCTGCAGAGACCTGTTGTTTGAACTCCTGACACTGTGAGTTACACAACCACCTTCAGGGTGTGCATCTTCAGAACCTGAGACATTTGTGCGTTTGCAGTTCTGTAGTTTTTTTTTGTTTTTGTTTTTTTTTGTAACCCGACAGGCTCCGCCCCTTTTTTCATAATTTAAATTAAAAGAAGGAAGAGAGACAGGCGTGAAACGGAAACGGAGAGTAAACATGTTGCCACTGCTGGCGTCTGAGGTAATGAGGTTGGACAATGGAGACGGGATGTTGAGGTAATGTGAGGGTTGAGACCAGGAGCCTCGTAAACTGTCACCGTTTACGAGGCGACAGTGAACACAACTTGACGTCGGGAAGAAAGAAGGAAAGGAGGCGGAGCCAGAAGCCGTCGCGGATTTGAAACGCGTTCCCTCTCGTCCAGTTTCTTCATCAGCTTTTTTTGCTTGAAAAAGTACAAACTTTCACCACAAAAGTAAAAAAAAAAATGAAAAGAAAGAATTACAAAAAAAAAAAAAAGACTGAGATTCACATTCACTGAGTCACAAACAGGTGGCGCCGCCGGTGACGAAAACCAGTCCCTTCCGCAGTTTTGTTGAAAAAAAGAAAAGAAAAGAAAAGGATCCCGGATCCACGGTCAAACATCCAGAAGCATCCGAGAAGAAGATCGAGTTGAGAACAAACAAACAAAATATTTATATATGTTTATGTCACAGGTGGCTGTACAACTCCGCCCACCCACGTCAGCATCACCAGCAGCAGGAAACAGGAAGTGAGGCTCCAGCTGGCTGCCCACCAGGGCAAAGAGCTTCAAGCTTATTGCAAAAACTTAGAAATGACCTTAAAATGACCTGTCACTGACTGACTGACTGACTGACTGACTGACTGACTGACTGACTGACTGACTCACTCATTCACTCATTCACTCAGTTGTGGCAGCTGTTTCCTGCTGAGGGGAGGGGCTTACACTGGGCTACACGAGGAGAAGAAGAAGAAGAAGAAGAAGAAGAAGAAGAAGAAGACTGTGATCCTCTTCCTGCTCTTCGTTCCCTCATTAAATCCACTTAGTCCCAGTTCCCACTTATAAAAAGGTCCTTAAAGGTCCTGAAAGGTCCTGAAAGGTACTCGTCCATCACACGCTTTCCGAGTCGCATTACATTTAACCATGGAACAGCCGTGAAGCTTTCACAGGTGCTAATTAGCGTCAGCCTTTTCACAGCAGCAGTCTCTCACTCCCTTCATGACCTCACTCAGACCTCAGTCAGCTGATCTGACCTTTAAACTCTGAGCTTTGTTTAAAATTAGTTTAAGTCAATGATTTTTTTTTCTTCTTTGTCCATTGTTGTTTGGATTTTTTTTTTTTTTCCTCCAGTGAAACTCGTTGATTGTCAAATTTGGAAGGTAAAATTAGTTTTTCGTCTCAAGTTTTGTTTTCTTGTTATTTGTTCTAAAGTGTGAGGAGCAGAATTAAGACTCTGGGATTTTCCTGAGACGATCGATTCGTTTTCACGCCTCGATGTCGCGTCCCATTGCGCATCAAGTAAACTTTGCTTCTGAAAAATTTGGGGAGGAATTTTGAAAAGGTTTCCGGGCTGCAAGCTGAGGCTAAGGTGCCTGTTGTGGCACATAGAGTCCACTTCCTGTCCTCTTTCAGAATAAAAGCATGTCTTGTGCCGCCCGTGTACCGTTTTGTCATCATTCAACACCCTCAGCTTGCAGCACAAACTCCCTCCATCCTTCTCCTCCTCCTCCTCCTCCTCCTCCACCGCCGCCACCACCACCAGGGGGCAGTGTCCACCATCCCACCCTCTCACCTGGGGCCAGGTCAGGTCAGGTGACTCTCCTCCAGGTGCTGGGTGCGGACGTGGCTGTGGAGGCGGGTGGCCGAGGAGAACCTCTTGCCGCACTGTGAGCAGCGCAGCGCCAACGTGTTGCCACCAGGGGGCGGCGAGTTGTCCTCCGTGGCGGCGGCGGCGGCGGCGCTGCTCTCGTCGTTGTGCGTCTGGCGGTGAGCTTTGAGGAGAGACATGCGGCTGAACCTGCGACCGCACTCCTCACACTCGGACCACACCCTCCTCCTCTTCTTCTGCACACACACACACACACACACACACACACACACACACACACACACACACACCAGGTGTCACATTAAATCATGTTACAGTCTCACTTCTCGGTGTCCTGAATAAAAACACCAGCAGACTTCAGTCCAGTAGAGGGCGCTACATGGCCATTATTATTATTATTATTATTATTATTATTATTAATAATAACAACAAGGTCTGTTGTCAGAGTGCAACAGTGTGACTCGGGTGTGAAGGTTGAAGCCAGTGAGGTCCTCCTCACCTTCTTGCCCCTCTCCTCCCACTCCTCCTCTCCTTCCTCCTCCAACTCCTCCTCCTCCTCCTCCACCCTGATCTTCAGAGGGGGGAGGATGCTCCTGCTGGCTGGCAGTGGGGGGGGTGGCGCGGCGGCGGCGGCGGCGTCCTTCTGGGCGGCGGCGGCGGCGGCGTTGGCGTCGTCCTCCAGCAGCTGCGACGGCAGAGTGAGCAGACGGTGGAGCATGGAGGCTGAGGAACGGCCACCTGCTGGAGGAGCGGGGAACAGCAGACAGGAAGGAGGAGGTCAGCGGCCGCAGGGCCGTGGGAAACACCCCCACCCCCACCCCCCAAAACCTTGTGATTGGTCACCGGACTCGCCGCCAGCTCCTCCTCCTCCTCCTGGTGTCGCCGGCCTCCTCGTCTGGGGAGAAGACCTCCATGTCCTCCAGGGGGGTCCAGCGGGGGTCCTGCTGGGGGGAGGAGGGGGAGGGCTCCAGGGAGAGGGGCGGGGCGGGGAGGAGGGGCTCCACCTGCTGCTGCTCCGCCTCCCCCGGCCCATCCCCCTCCAGGTCCTGGATCTGGCTGCACCAGCGCTGGCCGAAGACCTTGTCCAGGATGGGGACCCAGTCCTGGGCCGGCAGGAGGGAGGGGGGCCGCTCTGGGGAGGAGGAGGAGGGGGGGGGAGAGATCAGTCAGGTGGTGTCCTACCTACGGCTGTGATGTCACACCTGCCTCGGCCCCACCTGCTGCATCCTCGGCCTCCTTGGCGGCGGCGGGCAGCTCCTCGCGGGCGTCCTCCGAGTCGCTGGGCGACACCGAGTCGTTCTCCGAGCCCCTCCTCCTCCCCCCCTCCCCTCCCCTGGCCCCTCCCCCCGCCCTGCCGGCGCTCCGCCCCAGACGCTCCTCCAGCCCCTGCTGCTCCGTCTCCATCTTGGTCACCTCCAGCAGCAGGTCGTCGAACGAAGCCTCCACGATCTTGGTGAGCTCACGCTGGGCGAAGTCCAGGACCTGGGCCATGACCGTCTTCAGCTGGTCTGCAGGGGGACACAACACACACACACACAATGTGGTCCATTAGAAAACACAACAAAACTAAACTCAACACACACACACAATGTGGTCCATTAGAAAAAACAACAAAACTAAACTCAAACACACACACACACACACACACACACACACACACACACACACACACACACACACACATACTAGTTTGTCTAACCAAAAGGGGACGGTCATGTTTTGCCAGTGAAGTGAGGACTCAATGATGCTATATAGAAAATGCAACAACACACACACACACACACACACACACACACACACACACACACACACACACACACACACACACACACACACACACACACCCCTCACGTGATGACAACAGCCAGTGTCAGTGTGTCGGAGGGATCCACTGCTGTAGCTGCAGTTCTGCAGGCCACCAGCAGGGGGGCTCCAGCGGCTGAAGCCTGCCAAAGCTTTGTTTCAGATGTGTCCATGTGTCACACATGCATGTCCATCAGGTCACATGACCAGAGGGAGTGGGCGGGCTGTGGGGTGGGGGTGGGGGGGGGGGGTGGGGGTGTTGGAGTCTTTGTGTTGGCAGCAGGAAGTGTCTCCACTCATCACATGACCCACCGAGGCAGAAACACACACGGCGCTGTGAATTACTGATGTATATTCATGAGAATCAAAATATAAATGAAAAGTAAAAACCACTACACTTAAAAACAATAACAGTAATAACACTGAATGCACTACTGACCCCATCCTCCTTTCTTCCTATTGGAGGGGGGCAGACGTACAGTAGCCGCTGCCTGGTGTGCAGCCCTCAACAGCTCTGTGACCTGTGACCCCGGCGTGTCGAGGCCGCCGCTTCATTGTGTTGCCGTGTTTTGTCTGAATGCTTCCTGCGAGAGCCAATCGGTGCCGCCGCCGCTGCGGCTGAGGTCTGGAGGGCAGAGACAGACGGCAAACAGCGGGCTAACTGCCAGACTGACCCCTGACCTCTGACCTCCTGCTGTGGACCACTCCCACAAGGCTTCCCCGGGCCTGACGGGAGCCGACCGGTCCCACTGTTCACTTCCCTCACCCCTCCGTCCGTCCGTCCGTCCGTCCGTCCGTCCGTCCGTCCGTCCGTCCGCCTTCTCTAGGTGGTCCCAGGTGCTTGACCCACCTTGGAGGCGGTCCTGAAGGTAGGTGACTCCGCCCCCCACCACCCAATTCACAACCATCCTCTCTCTCTCTCTCTCTCTCTCGTCATGTCTGTGGCCTGGTTTCTCAGTGGGGGGGAGGAGGGAGGGGCTTAGCACTGCGTGTTAGATGTGCAGTGAGTGTGTAAATGTGTGCATGCACGCGAGAGAGAGAGAGAGACGGAGGGCCCTCGTGTGTGTCTTTGTGTGTGTGTGTGTGTGTGTGGAGCTGCAGGCCGTCCGACTTCCCCAATGAACAAAGCAACACAACAAGCAGTCGTCACAAACAAACGGACGGAGAGACACAGTCGGCCACAAACACCTGACCTGCTCAGCCACAACAACTACCACAACAACTAGCACCACTACAACAACAACAGCCACAATAACTTGCACCACTACAACAACAACTACAACAACAACTGCCACAATAACTAGCACCACTACAACAACAACTACAACAACAACTGCCACAATAACTAGCACCACTACAACAACAACTACAACAAAAACTACCACAACAACTAGCAACACTACAACAACAACTACCATTACAACAACTAGCACCACTACAACAACAACTACATGACAAAAATTACCACTACAACAAATACCATGACAACTACCACGACAACTACTACCATGATAAAAACTACCACTACAACAAATACCATGACAACAACTACCACGACAACCACTACCATGATAAAAACTACCACTACAACAACTACCACTAAAACAATTACCATTACAACTACCACGACAACAACTACCACGACAAAACTACCACAACTACCATGACAAAATTACCACTACAACAACTACCATGACAACAACTACCACTACAACAACTACCACGACAAAAACTACCACAACAACAACTACCACGACAAAAACTACCACAACAACAACTACCACGACAAAAACTACCACAACTACCATGACAAAATTACCACTACAACAACTACCATCACAACAACTACCACAACAACAACTACCACGACAAAAACTACCACAACAACAACTACCAGACAACAACAGCTACAGGTCTCCATGGCGACCTGCTGTCTGAAGGTGTCACCATGGTTCTCCAAGAGGCCTTGCGGCCCTAATTGATCGGACTGATTGATTGATAACCAAGCTGATCAATCCGATGGCAGATGCCACCAGCTGACTCGTAACCACCAACGGGACACTCCCTGGCTGCACTCTGATTGGTGGTCGCTGGGGGTCACGTGACTGTGTGGAACAGCCTCAGGTTGAGATCATGACAAGGTTTTCAGGATTTCATCCTAACAGGTGTGTGTGTGTGTGTGTGTGTGTGTGTATGGGGGCAGGTCACACGAGCTCAGGGGAGCTGACGCAGGTGTGCGCGAGGTTCGGCACAACGGGGGCGGAGCTAACCTGAAGGTGACCCATCAGAGACCTTTCACCTGCGGCTACCTGCAGGAGGCCTGAGGCCTGACGTCCATCCATCACTGACTGCCTGCTGGCCCCGCCCACCCCCTCCAACGACCAACTCTGGCCTCGCCATCCCTGCTTCCTGACCTCGGCCCCTCCCTCCCTCTACTGCCATGAGGCCTGAACCAGCAGGAGGGGGGTCTGGTCTGGTCTGGTCTAGTACAGGTCTGATCCGAGTCTGGTCTGGTCTGTCCTGCAGGGGCACGTTGGAACTCAGGCCTGTAAAACCTTCGCCATCGTGCATCAACCCGCCCATGTTGCGTGTTGCGGTAACGGACAACGCCGGTCCCAGTCAGAGAACGGGGAGCGCTACCACGGGCCAATCAGCAGCCTGCGCTCTAGAACCCTCCTCCTGACCTTCGCATTGTTCTAAACAAAACAAGATGGAGTCCCTCCAAACCGCCGCTGCCCCCACCTGGGTGAGATGAGGAAGTGGGAGGGGCCAGACAGCTCTCCTCACCGTGCTCACCCTCTCCTTCCTCGGTGAGTCCTCCGGTCTTTACCTCCTTCTCCTCCTCTTCCTCCTCCTCCCGGACACTTCCTGCTGCTCGCCACCCTCGGGCTCGTCGCCACGTCTGTTGCTCCTTTGTCCCAGCACCCCTCGCCACCCCTGCCCCCCACTGACCCTCCCGGCCCTGGAGCCGACATGTGAAGGGGGCCGTAAATCCAGTTTTATGATGGCGGGCTGCTGGAGGGGGGGCTGCGGACTCTTTATTTATAACTTCCCACCAGAAACCTGTTCAGTCAGTCAGTCAGTACTGATGTGAGCTGACTGCCAGATGTTGTGGTGGTGGTGGTGGTGGTCTTCCTACCTGAGGACCATCAGCCAGTCTTCAGCACCTCCAGCAGGAGACACTTTCTCTCCAGGTCACACAGACTCCACACTTACGCAAGATTCTGGGAGGACCCCGCACCCACCGCTTGTCTGGCGCTAAACACATGTGTGTGTTGTTGGTGTGGTTGTGTGTGTGAGTGTGTGTGTGTGTGTGTGTGTGTGTGTGTGTGTGTGTGTTGTATAACTGCTGCCTACCCACGGCTCGTCGTCGCTGCTCCCGCCGCCGTGTGTCGGTAAGCAGGCAGGCCGGGGCGCCTGCTCCCCCTCCAGGGCCGCCGTGGTGCTGCTGCTGCTGCCGCTCAGGGCTCTTCCCGTCCGGCCGCTCGCTCTTGCTCTTGGCCGGGGTGGACGCGGTGCCGTCGGCGGGGCCGTCTCCGCTCTTGGCCCGGCTCTCCCACGCCTGCAGCTGGTGGCGCAGCCGGCGGTTCTCCTGCTCCTTGACGGCGGTCTCCAGCAGCAGCGTGTTGAGGCCGGAGCCCACCGTCTTGCTGATTTCCTGGACGGCGAGCTGGACGACCTGCTCCAGCACGGACTCGAGCTGGCCCTGGAAAAACGAGATGTACACGGCGCCGTTCATGCTGTCGGCGGCAGGGCGCTGGGCCGCTCTCACATTCTCTCCTGCGGCCCGAGCCCGCCCGCCCGCCCGCCCGCCCGCCGCCGGGACTGTGGCTGGGAACGGTGGCCGGCTGGCTCGCTCGGTGGGCGGCTCGGTGCTCGGTGGTTCGCTCGGCGGTTGCTGGGGCTGTCCTCTTCCCCCCCCCCGGCTGCTGCTCGCTCTGCCTCGGCCGGGGCTCGCGTGCTCAGCCGAGTCGCTCGCGTGTGCCCACTACCGTCGTGGTGCGAGCACACGCGCACACACATTTTCCCGCCCACATGTCGTGCTGGTGCGCGGCCCGCTGTGCGCGCGCCCGCCCTGGAAAGACTTGACGACGCGCCATTTTGGGTTGTTTTTGTTTTTGTTTTGTTTTTCTTCCACCGCCGGACCGACCAGGGAGGCCGGAGAGAGAGCGCCGCTGCCGGCGGGTCGCCACCGCGGCACCGACACCCTCGGCTCGGCGGCTCCCGGCTGGTCGAAAAGACAAACGCGGCGGCTCGTCCCGGAAGCGGCACCGTCGCCCGCCGCAGGCAGCCTCCATCCAGGCCTTTGTTTGCTCCTGTCGGAGCGGGCGGAGATGGAGGCAGGAGGCCCTGCCGCAGCCTCGGCTGGTCCGCACAGCCAGGCGGACCTGGTGTTGTCGCCAAGACTGCACCAACCGGCACCAAGGCATTGTCAAGACTAGAGAGTACCGAGATCAGACTAAGACAAGGCAGACAACAAAACAGAAATAAAATGACCTGTATCTTTTTTTCTTTTTCTTTTTAAATCCCAGTTTGCCTCTGAACCATTTTCAAAAAAAACACATTTGCTTCATAAAATTAAAAAATAAATGAACTAGGAATAAGGGGGGAGGGTGTCACTCTGGGTGTCACCACCAGAGTAAAACCCCAGCAGCTGGATTCTTTTCTGTTATTATCATGTCATTACAGTGTTATTAGGTGAGTCTCCACTGGTCTGGATCAAAAAAAAAAAAAAACAAAACCCAGTCCGTCCAGTCCCAGACCCAGACCAGACCCAGTAAGAATGCCTCAGAGACCAAGACCATTCTCCAGAGATACAACAGCAGTCGCTAGTCGGAAAACCACTAATAAAACGGGTCCCTTGTGGTTTCATAGCTGAGATAACTCCTCTGAAATGTTTCAGAACTGTTAGCTGGATTTCAATCATATGAAACTACCACCACACTCAGATTCTCTCAGACCAGGGCTGAGATAAACACCAACACGCCTGCTTTCCAGGTGACTTTAACTGCCAGGTACTGGAGGGGAACCACAACCTCTGCTTGTCGGAGCTTCTCTGTCGTCGAGGGTCACACACAGAGTTGACACAAAGCACACAGGTGCGTGGCTCTCACCTGCACACCAGCAGAGCCACCACAGCGCCACTGGACTGATGCTGCTGCTGCTGCTGCTGCAGTCAAAGTCGAGCAGGTTGAAGGAGCACGAGCTGCGGTCACGTGACATTGGTGGCTGTGTTTGGGTGCAGAACCTCCTGACTCATGAGCATTACATCACGGCCGCGGTCCGGCCAAGGGGGGCGGGGTTCGACTCGACTCGGCTCGGCTCGGGCCGCAGGAGCGCGTGCCGCAGCACACGGACACTCCCCCCAAACCGCCCTGCGCCTCGCTGCGGACACTACGGTAAGGTGACGTCACGGGGGGGTTGTGGTCAGCGTCACGGCGCTTTGTCTCCTCGGAGCGTTACCCGCCCCGCCCCCTCTCACTCGCCCCCGCCTCCACGCCCCGCCCCGCCTGAGCGACGCCGAGAGTGGATGTTCCGCTGTTATGTCACCACGGAGCGCTCGCACGACAGGAAGTGGGCTCATTCCTCACTTCCTCCCTGTGCTCGCCGCAGCTTTCAAACCTTCAAACGCGATCCCTTATTCATTTATTTATTTATTTATTCATTTGATCTAACCCGAGCTCGAGCCACAAACAAATTAACAAAAAAAAAAAGTTTTCCTTAAAAAAAAAAAAAAATATATAAAATATATATATATATATATATATTATTCTTGTCGTTGTTGAACTGTTGAAAAACAAATCAAAAGTTGGGAACACAAATGCAAAATGATGTCCTTCATCATTTCTGTTTAGCCCTTCCTGAGTCCGAACTGTTGCTACCATTGGTGTGGTGTGGTGCTAATACCAACTGATACATACAGTACAACACATAGTGTTGATAGTTTGTGCATGGTAAGTGACACCTGGGTCACTCACCATGCACAAATAATTATGGGGCTCATAACAAAGTCTGAAAAAAGTCTGATTAATTCGCCAGCTAACACACTCGCTAACTTAGTGGCTAACTAACTGCTAACCGGCAAACTCAGTCTGGCACTCAGTGGACGAGCAGGCCTGCTGACGATGTGTTGTTGGGCGGTGATCTGGGGGATTTCCTGAAGTTCCACCACCAGGGGGCGTTCCTGAGCTCAGAGTTCTAATGGAACCCACTAGGGGGTGTAAGTGGCAGCAGCAGCATTAGCAGCAGCTCTGTGTGTGTTTGTTGTCCGCGACATCATATTTATGTTGTTTGGAAACAGGAAGTGAGTGTGGTGACACGCGGCAGCCGGTTGCAGCTCTCTGATTGGCCGCCGGCTTGGCTTGGTCCGCCTCCAGCGCTCCGTCCACAGAGCTGGAACTCTGGGAGATCTCCTCCTTCCCCGCAGCAGCACTTTGTTCTTCCTGCAGCTCGACGGGAACCAGCGTGGTGGTGTGGAAGCGATGGGGGAGGGGCCAAGTCTTCCTGCCGCAGAAGGGGCCCCGGCCCCCCCTCCACTTTCCCGAACCCCCCCCCCTTTTTTTTACGAGGCCTGTGTGCCCGTGTGGGCCTGTAAACGCAGGCCGATCCTGCAGGCGGCCTCCGCACACAGTTTATAGCCTCACACAACTGAATGGCAGCCTTTCTTCAGGGAGCGCTCGCTTTATGGCCTGGGACAGGAAACACTGCGAGGGCGGAGCTAGGGGGACGATGCAGGACGTTTCTTTCTTTCTTTGCCTTTTTATGACTGCGCTACATTTTTGCAGCCTGTTCTTCCTCTGCTGTTCCCTTCAGGCAGAGGCCTCAGCCAATGAGACGACTCCAACTAGCCTTATTCACCCCACCCCCACCCCTGAAAACTTCACGCCCTCTTGACGCCACCCTCCCCACCCATCCAACTCCTCTCTGATCCAACCTGACTGGTTAGGAATGGTCATCTAGACCAGGCGTGGGCAAACTACGGCTTGGGGGCCATGTGCGGCCCATTAAGATTTTTAATCCGGCCCTTCAGCCGAACTTGAAGAACTGATATGAACAGTCAGCCAGTCATCAAACAGCTGCATCTCCTCCATGTTTGCAGTGTTTCCAGAGTCATTTCAATGAAGAGCGAAACACGCTGGTGGTCCTGGGTGGTTCTGGGTGGTTCTGGGTGGTTCTAAGAGCTCAACACCCTGGTCGGGCTTCAAAGACACTGGTTTGGCTGCAACTTTGCTTTGCGTCATTTTCCATTGACATTACAGCAACAGGTTTTCCACACATCCATCAAAAAACACTCCATCCATCTGCTGCTGCTCCGGCTCCTCTTGTCACATTTTACAACCCATTGTAGCCCCACCAGTCAAAAGGTTTGCCCACCCCTGCTCTAGATGCTTGCCCGACCTTTGACCCCAGCTCCACGGACAAAGCCCAGAACCTCCTCCTCCTGCTTTCTGGCCACACCCACAGCCAAACAACACACTTGAAGTATTTGCACAGTCTCAACCGTCTCAGGTGACTGAAGTACTCTAACATTGGGCTACTTGCGAAACACTTTCGTGAGCTTTTATTTTGAAAAGAGGAAGTGACCTGGTCCGGACGAGGAAGTGACCGTCTGCGTGCGCAGGTCTGCGTGGCGACAACGTGTTTGAGGAACAGTGGATGGCCACATGAAGAAGGTCTGTGACAGTGGTCCCCACAGGAAGCAGATGAAAGAAAACAGGAAGTGGCCCTACTTCCTGCTGCACCACTCTGTAATGAACTCAGGCTTTTTGTCTTTTCTCCTCCAACCAAAAGAATGTCTCTCATTTCCTGCCGGCTGTGCTGAGGTTCAGCGGCGCCGTTTGAACTCAAGCTCTTCTGATTGGTTCCTGAGGAGGAGGATCACGGCCACGTGTGAGACGCTGCTTCCTGTTTTCAACTGAATTCCTGGCCCACATGGAGCTGAAGACCTCAGGAAGCCCGCCACCCTCCTGGTCATCACCTGTAGCCTCCCAGCAGCATGGGCTGATCAACCAATCAGCAGCTCTGTGGATGATCTGAGACGTCCAGATGGAGGAAGTGCAGGAACTCTGCGTCATCAATATCACTCATTGATCTCTGATCGTTCGCCTCAGCTGTTTTCTCTTTGATCGGAGCTGAGCTTCAGTTCTTTGTGTTCTCTGGTCCTGGTGACTTGGACCTGGTCCTGGGAGTGGTTCTGTCTACTGAGGCAGCAGATGAACATCACACAGGAACTATGTCCAGATGATCACACGGTCTTTCTGTCCTCCTCTGGCGTCACCTGAGAGCCTCACAGCCACTCGGACCTCAACATTTTAAAACAGCACCAGTTTGTCCAGGGAGCTTCATTTATTTATTTTACTTGTTAATTAATTAGTTTAAATAAAATGCTGTATTATTATTATTTTTATTTTTATTATTTATTTATTTATTTATTTTTTTCAGTGGACACTAATGAATATATTTTTTTCTAAATACCCATGCAGTGATGAGGAGGCCTGAGGTGGAAGTGAATGGTCTCATCCAGCAGCATCCCATAATAATCTGCTCTCTCCCTCACAGACACACACACACGCACACACAGAGGGAGGCAGGCTGCCCTTCAACCTGGGCCCAAGGTGAAGTATGTGATGAGCTGCAGTGTGAGAGTCAGCCAGCAGGGGGAGGAAGAGGCAGCTGGTGAGGGAGGGGGAGCTGGACACGACACCGTGACTCGCTGAGCCGCTTCCCCCCCTCGTCAATGAGTGTTAAACAGCTGCCATCAGCTGTCAGTCAACACAACAACAACAACAACAACAACAACAACACAAAACTACACAACAACAACACAAAACTACACAACAACAACACAAAACTACACACAACAACACGTTCCTGCTGCTGTTTGTTGTTTCCTGTTGTGTTTTGAGTCGGGACGCATCAGCGTCAGCACTGTGTGTGTGTGTGTGTGTGTGTGTGTGTGTGTGTGTGTGTGTGTGTGTGTGTTCTGACAGGATGCTGAAAAGTCAGTCCTATTAATGCAGTGGCAGCAGGAAGGGAGCCAGAACAGAACACACAACAGCCCCCCCCTCACCCGTGCGTGTGTGTGTGTGTGTGAAGGAGAGACAGACAGTGTGTGTGTGTGAACTCAGACTCTGGTGGTTACAAAGTTGTGAACAGTGCAACACCTCTGAGGCAACTTTTCTGCTGAGTTGATTGTTGCTGGTGTCAAACTTTGTCACACACACACACACACTCACACACACACACACACACACACTCAGACTATTTTTCGATGACTAAATTTCATCGTTAAGGCAGGCAGAACTATAACT
This sequence comes from Thamnaconus septentrionalis, assembly GCA_009823395.1. Taxonomy (NCBI): domain Eukaryota; kingdom Metazoa; phylum Chordata; class Actinopteri; order Tetraodontiformes; family Monacanthidae; genus Thamnaconus; species Thamnaconus septentrionalis. Next base: position 18,287,256 of record CM020515.1, on the reverse strand, counting down.
GAATGTTTTAAACGAATCGTCTCCAATAAACCATTTGGTCCTGGAAATAAAAATCCTGGTTTATTTTGTAAATCCAATGAATTCAGATGTTTGTCAGCTGGCCGCTGTCACTGTGAGTAAAGGTCACGTCTCTACCTGTCAACTTCCTGCCTCGCTGCTGTTTGATCTCCTTCAATCTGTGACTGAGCCTCTGGACTTGGTTCTGCAGAACCTTCAGTGTTCTCCTGATTCTCCATCCTCCTGAGGGCACAGTGGGGGGTGACACTGGTGGGTCAGGATGAGGAAGAGGAAGAGGCGGGCAGTGGACGAAGGTGTGATCACGCCGTCAACGCAGTGTTTTGAGAGATCCGCTGCTCAAACAGACGTCCGAGCGTCGCCTGCAGCTCCGGTCCTGAAGGTAACAGCCGCTCGGCTCACCTGTCCAGCCTTTATTACCTGTGTGTGTGTGTGAGTGTGTGTTCTGTTGTATTAATAGCTGTCCCATGCCTATGTACACACACTTGCCCGCTTGTGTTGTTCAGTTGCGTGTGCGCACGTCTTTGTGTTGGGTTGAGCTCCAGCGTGTTTGTCCTCTTGTGTCTCGTATGAACGCATCCAAGAAAAGCAAAAACAATGACGGAGGCCTAACTGAAATATTCTTTATCTCTAATTTAATTTCTCAACCACTATTTGCATTTATTCACTTAATTGCCATCTTTAAATAAATTGAAAAAAATAATTATTTTTTCAAAAAGATATATATGAAACAATTCCTATGTTAGATGTGCAGCTGTGCCTCCATGGTTTCTTCTGCTAGAAGGTTTAGATTGAAGAAGAAGTGGCAGTGGCTGCTGGAGCTGCTTTTTAAAGGAGATGAAAAGTGTAAACCAGTGTTGGCAGCGTCCGTGTCAGTGGATGAACTGCTGAATCGTCATCATTCTGCGGTCTAAGCGTTTCTCCTCTCTGCCGTCAGTCCCACGATGCTCTCCCTCCTCCTGCTCCTCCTGCTCCTCCCCCTCCTCCTCCATCTCCTCTCCTTGGCTCCTCCTCCTCCTCCTGCTCCTCCCACCGTCCTTGGCCTGCCACACCTCTACCTTCACTGAGTGCCAGGGGGCCCAGTTTGTGCCCGGTCACAACCTGGCTGGCGAGGGCTACAACGTGGTCACCATGACGACCAGCGGCGCCAGCGTGGTGGACATCAAGAACTACATGGTGGGCGGAGCCCAGGGGAACTGCACCGTGTGCCTCAACCGCCTCCTCAACCAGGTCCCAGCACAACAGTCCTGACTAAAGAGATTTTTATGCCCAGTTGGTGGCGCTCACACTGGCTCTCTCCTCCAACAGACCCAGAAGCTGCCGGTGTCGGTCCTCGACTGGCGGATAAAGGTGGGCGAGAGGCCACAGGGGGCGCTGTTGTACCTTTTAAACATTGTTCAGATGATATCTGAGTCTAGACTTTGTTCAGTGTGCTAACACTCTCTGTTCACAGGTGCGCTGTAAGCAGAGCCTGAGCAGCAAAATCTTCGCGTCCAGCCAGTCGGTGATGAAGGACGAGAGCAAGTCACTCTCCGCCAGCTGGAAGGTGGGACTGGAGCAGCAGCAGGTCAGGTGACCTTAACAGATGTCCTGTTTAACCCAAGCCCTGCACCTGTACCCATAACCTAGGTGGGGCTCAGCATTGGCGGACTTGCCGGCTTCTCGGTAGGTGGATCCCACTCCAAGTCCTCCAGGTTCGTCGAGAGTCGCAGCAAGTCGGACAAGTTCTCCTACACCACCCACGACTTGAACTGCGAGTACTACACGTAAGGCCTCCGACCCGGATCCTCTCGCCGGCCCGAGTACGAGGAAACACCGGGATGCCTCACAGTCTCTGGTTCTTCCAACAGCTTCCGCCTTCACTCACATCCTCCACTGAGTCAAGAGTTCCAGGCCTCCCTGAAGAACCTTCCTTCCACTTTCGACCACAAGAACACCTCCGCCTTCCGCCAGTTCATCGCCATCTACGGAACGCACTTCATCCGCAGGGTCCACCTTGGCGGTAAGATCCATTCCATGACGGCCATCCGGACTTGCCAGGCCTCCATGCAGAAGATGTCCATCCACACGGTCAGCAACTGCCTGTCGGTGGAGGCCTCTGGCACCATCAAGGGCATCACCCTCAGCGCTGAAACCAAGTTCTGCAAAGACAAAAGCAAGACCTTAAAGACGGGCGCCACCTTCAGCCAGGCCTTCTCGGACCGTACCATCGAGGTGATGGGCGGTGACGGGGACATTGGGGACATCCTGTTCAACCCCAAGGGTGCCGCCGGCTACAAGAAGTGGCTCCGCTCCCTCAAGTCTGTCCCGGGTGTGGTGTCCTTCCAGCTCAGCCCGCTCCACCTGCTGGTGAGGACCACCACACAGTAGAGTCTGGGGTTCCTGTTGTGGTTTGGCTCCAGTGGTGTAGTGCAGGGTGTACGCAGGTATATGGAGCATACCTGCATATTTTTCAGTGAGCATGGGGTACATCAACGTCTGAATGAATGCAGCACCGCACCACTTGTTGTCTTCTGTGAGGTTCCCCTACCTGCAGGTGACCACCTTACCAAGAACCCCCAGTTGCACCAGTACTGTTTTACTCTGAGTCAGTGTGGCTACTGTTGACTCCACAATATCAGATGTCAGGTTCACTGTGTTTCCAGGGTGGAGTTCCTGCTAGGAATCATGGGAAGATTCCAGACCCTCAGACTTGAAATATTACTACCTTCTGGTCTGGGGAGATCCTGGTGTGCTGGGACTAAAGACTTCCCAAGACTTCCTTTTGAATTTTCTGTTTCTTGCCAGGTGAGGGACAACCCCATCCTGAAGGCCACCCTCCGCGACGCCATCAGCAACTACATCCGCACCAGCGCCAAGCCGCTGCGGTGCAAGTCTGGGTGCAAGGTGGGCCGGCAGAACCGGGACTGCGCCTGCCGATGCCAAGGACACCGCATGGTCAACGCCGACTGCTGCCCCGGCGAGCCGGGCATCGCCCGTATGACAGTGACGGTGCAGCGGGCCGCGGGCCTCTGGGGCGACCACTTCAGCAAGACCGACGGCTACGTCAAGGTGTTCTACGGCCAGGGCGGCGCCACCACGCCAATCATCTGGAACAACAACTTCCCCGCCTGGAACTACGCCATCCGCTTCGGAACCGTCAACCTCTACCGCAGAATGTGAGAGAAGCTAAGCTAAGCTGAGATCAGAGTGTGGGTTTAAAAGACTGCCAAGAGTCCAAGAGTTTCCTCATTTTTTTACCTGAGAGGGAAAAACATGCTTGAGCGTGTGCAGAAAACATTCAGATACTTGCGTGACAACAAATTCTACACGGCACATACAAAACTTTGTGCGTGTGACTTTTTTATGAGGAGGACTATGTCAGTAAGAGAGGCAGTTTTTCCAGTAACGGGGCGGCACGCCTTTCTCTATTGTATGCAAATATGATTGGTTGGGTGACTTCTTGGCAAATAGGACAGCGAGATACCGCAACTGGGAGAAACTGGGAATGACACAAACAGGCCTGAAGGCCTGACTGGCTGGATTGCAAACAGTCAATCAATGGTCTTGAAGGTTTACGCAAAGCAATGTCATTCAATGGAGACTGGGATGCCACCGCCTTACTGACAAAACCCTCCTCCTAAAAGAAGTCATTGGCGCAAGTTTTGTATGCTAGCAGCTAAGACCACTGTTGCGGATGGAGAACCTGTAGAATTCAAAGCATGTTTTTTCCTCCTGGGTTAAAAAATGATGCGAGGTGACAGAAATGCAGTTTTTAATACAGCTAGCAGTTCTGACTCCACGGCAGAGCCTCTGTGGAGCCCCTGATGACGGTCTTGCCGGTGTCTCCTCACAGTCAGATCAAGATCGAGGTGTGGGACCGTGACAACGGCTGGAACGACGACCTGCTGGGACGGGTGTACCACCTCCCCACCGCTGGGACCACCAGCAAAGGGTTCAAGCTGAAGCACGGCTCCGTCTACATCCAGGTGGCTGCCACGTGTGCTCCCAGCCTGCAGGGGTCGTTGTGTGAGCAGTACCGAGCCAGTCCGAGCTACCAGGAGGTGATGGGCCTGGTGCCAGAAGGGCAGGACTCCTGGGACTCCAGGGACTCCAGGGACTCCTGGGACTCCAGGGACTTGGGGCATCCTGGTCCTGAGGTGGTCAACACTTCCCAGCTCTGAATCGGTTCCAGTCTTCAGTTTTTACTGTGTACCGTCCCTTCATTCTGCCAATAAAGTTTTTCAAAGATTGTCTTCTGAACCTTTGCTAGCCCGGCTGTTAGCACGTTAGCTTCTAGTCCATCATTAGAGAGGCCAGGTACTGAAGTGTGTCACAAAACAGTCACATCTATTAGCTGAGTGTTGTGTTAGCAAATGTTAACAGTAGTCCAGTGATTAACACTGCTGACAATGTAACACACACACACACACACGCACACACACACCACACCACACCACAGAAAACAGCCAGTTAGTCAATGCTGACGCACAACTTTGACACAATAACTAAACGTGTCAAAGCAGAAAGGTAGGTGTGTGCGTGTGCATGCATGTCTGTTTGTGTGCATCCGTGTGTGCACTAATAGCAATCAGCTGCGGATGCATCAGCTGTAGGCTGACTCCACCTTCAGGGCAGAGGAGAGAGAGCAGCCCTGGTTCTCATGAGTCTGCCTGCCACCTGCTGGTGAAACATGGAACAGCCTTCAAGATGTAAATGAAAGATTCTGCTTACACACTGTCAGTGACACAGTTGCCCCAAAGTATTATACTGCAGACACACACACACACACACACACACAGGCACTCAGGGTGGAGGTCTGATATTTCCCACTTTCATTTCTAGCTGTTGTTGTTTTTCCTTTTCGTTCCCCTCCAATCAGAACAGTGACTCAGTGAGAGGTCATGTGACAGGAAGTACATTTTCTCTGTCTCCCTCATGTAGGAGGACTCACGTCATTAAAACGGCATGTTTAGCCCAGTGTTGGCAGCCACCCGATGAATGAAAGTGCTGCTTTGTTGAGTGGCGATCGCTCACCTGTGCCCTTTGTGACATCACAGAGCGCCGACCCCGCAGCTCCGATTCCAGGGGAGCGCTCAGAAAAAGAATCCCTGTAGTGTGGTTCATCATGGTTCCACCAGGGGGCAGCAGAGCAGGCCTGCAGTCACTGAACAGAGGCTGAATATTCATTGCACTTTTTAAATATATATATTTGTGATTACAACTGATTCCACTTTAATTCCGGGCCTCCAGGTGTGTTGATGAAATGCTGCATTGATTTGTTGCACCCCGCCCTCAGCCCCTCCCCCTCCCCCCTCGGCCCCTCCCTCTCTCCCCCCGTCCCCCTTCCAGCAAGGTATGGACAGAATGAACAGATTGTCACCCCTCCCACTGCGAGAGAGAGGAGGGAGGGGGGAGGGGCAGCAGGTAGAGATGGCGACCCAGCTGGCGCATGCGCACTGTCTCTCCATCCCCTACGCATCGCCTCCTCCCTGTCCCTCCCCCCACCGCTCTTTTTCTGCAGCATCAGTACCACCCTCCCCCACCTCACCCCCTCTCTCTCTCTCTCTCTCTCTCTCTCTCTCTCTCTCTCTCTCTCTCTCTCTCTCTCTCTCTCTCTCTCTCTCTCTCTCTCTGCTCTTCCTGCCGGGCTGCTGCTTTGCGCTGCGGGGCCACTGCACCGCACCGAGGAGCGACGGGGGGGGGCCCACCGGAACCAGAGCCACCGCACTAAAAACCCGCACGGCGACCCGAGCAGAGCGGCTCTCAGCACCGCGCGCATCCACGAAATCCCCGAAGAAGAAGCAGAGGAAGACGGAGCAGAAGCAGTAGAAGAAGAAGAAGAGGAGGAGGAGGAGGAGGAGGGAGACGAAGAAGGAGCGGCAGCGGCAGCAGCGGCAGAAGGCGGAGACGCGTCACAGCGCGCTGTTCCTCCTCCCCCTCCCCCTCCATCACCGCCTCATCCCGGAGCGGAGCAGAGCAGCGGCTCGGTGAGCAGCGGACCGGACCGGACCGGAAACACTCGGTGGATCGGAGCGGTGCAGGGCCGAACCTCCGTCTGTAGCAGCAGACACCATGAAGGACCGCACGGCGGAACTGCGGAGCGTAAGCTGCGGCTTTTTCCTCTTTATTTCACGCTGGTCCATCCTCCACCCCCCACCCCCTCCCCCTTCCCCCCCTCCTCCACCGCTCCATCCACCCCCCCACCACCCCTCCTTCCACCCCCAGCTCCTCCTCGGGCGGTGCGGTGCGGTGCGGTGCGGTGCGGCGGTTCGGATGCTGGACGCGGTGGATGGAGAGCGGGCCGCGGAGCAGGAGGGCCGCTCCCGGGCTCCGGGCTCCGGGTGCGGTGCGGTGCGGTGCGGTGCGAGCCGGCTGGAGGTCACAGCTGCGGCCCGCACCGCACCGCACCGCACCGCACCGCCTCCTCTCTTTATTCCTCCGCGTTCCGGAACGCGGCGCGCTGCGTTTCGACGCAGAGGCCCTGCTGCTGCCCCCCCCCCCCACACACACACACACACACACACACACACACACACACACACACTCCCCCTCTGTCCGCGTGCACCTCTGCATGCATGATGGGAAGCGGCTCTGGGGCTGATATCAAAGAAAAAGCCGCCATCCATGCTAATTTGGTCGTGCGTGTCCATGCGTGCGTGCGTGCGTGCGTGCCTGGATGACCTGATGGGGGAGGGGAGAGAGGAGGGGGGAGGAGGGGGAGGGCAGGGGAGGGGGACTCGGAAACGAGCCGCCAAACCGAAATGCAGTGATTTTCCCTCCTTCCTGGAGGCCGCAGACCCCCCCCCCCATGTGTGTGTGTGGGTGTGTGTGTGTGTGTGTGTGGTCAGGTGTCTCCTTCACTCCACCACAGCCTCACCCATTTTATGACTGTGGCTCCGCATCGTGTGAGACCAGAGGAGGAGGAGGAGGAGAAGCGGCTGAACAGCTGACGGCGCGTTGGGGCTGGGCGGGGGACGGCTGGGGAGGGCGGGGATTAGTTGGGGGGGGTCAGATATGCAGTGGCAAACCCCAATACCCCCCATAACCCCCCCCCCCCATCACCACCGCGTCAGCACCGACACCCAAGTTCACCTGGGTTCAGAGAGAGAAGGTCCATCATCTGTCTGTCTGTCCGTCTGTCCATCTATCTATCTAGTATCCATCTATCTAGTATCTATCTATCTATCTAGTATCTATCTATCCATCTATCTATCTATCTATCTAGTATCTATCTATCTAGTATCTATCTATCTATCTAGTATCTATCAATCTATCTAGTATACATCTATCTATCTAGTATCTATCTATCTATCTAGTATCTATCTATCTATCTAGTATCTATCTATCTATCTATCCATCTATCTATCTAGTATCTATCTATCCATCTATCTATCTATCTAGTATCCATCTATCTAGTATCTATCTATCCATCTATCTATCTAGTATCTATCTATCTATCTAGTATCTATCTATCTATCTATCTATATAGAATCTATCTATCTGGTATCTATCTCTATAGTATCTGTCTGTCTGTCTGTCTGTGATCTGAATATATTTGGGAGGTGTCAGTTTATGGATGGCTGATCAATACCTTTGGAGCAGTAAATCGGTGTGTGTGTGTGTGTGTGTGTGTGTGTGTGTGTGTGTGTGTGTGTGTGTACCGCACCGCTGTCCATCCCTCCACCTCCTGTTCATCCCCACCTGTCCTCCAGCCATCCCTCTCTTCCATCTTCTTCTTCTTCGGTAGTTAGAAGCCAAGGTGCCGGGGGGGTGGGGTGGGGGTGGCAGACGTGTCATGTGACTTCCTGCAGGACACAGGCAATGTGTCGCATGACCGCCAGAGCAGCTTCTACTGTTTGACCTTTGACCGTCGGAGCCGCTCAGCCGGTGCTCAGCTTCCTTTCCTTCTTCTTCTTCTTCTTCTTCGGTGGTGGAAGCTTCTTCAGCAGCAGCCCAGTCACACCGTAGCGCCGCCTGCAGGAGACACACTGCGGACGCTAAAATCAGGCCAAGGAAGCATTGAAGCCCCGACCTCCCGTCCTCCATCCTCCCTCCATCCTCCGTCTCTGCCTCCACCCGCCGGTCGGCTCATTAGCGCCGCCCTGCTGGACACTGGCTGACTGCAGTTCAACAGCTGCTGCTGTATCATGCGGCTGCAGAGGAGTAATAATTGTATTTTTATGTAATGCCAGCCGTTTTCCTCCCCCTCTGCTCTCCCTCCACCCCCCGCTGCAGCTCTCTGGCGAGGGAGGAGGAGGAGGAGGAGGCCGCTCTGACTTTTAACCAGTTTGACATGCAGGGAGACACGCGTGGTTAGTTCGAGGACGCCTCGTACATCCCAGTGCCTGCCTGTGCAGCAGGCATGATAGACAGGGCTTGTGATTGGTCGGTGGTCCCGGCGCTGCAGAGACCTGCGGCAGGAAGTGCTGTGTCATGTTGGAGCGCCGCCACCGCTGTGTTGTGTTGTGTTGTCGCTCCGCATGCTAGTCTGCAAGGAGGCCACAGTGGCCAGCAGCCAATCAGGTCCAGCACTGGTTAGTCCTGGTCCTGGTCCTGGTCCTGGTCCTGGTTCTGGTTCAAGTCTGGTTGCTGGTCCAGGTCCTAGTTCTAGTCCTAGTCCAGGTTCTCGTCCCGGTTCCAGCCTGCGTCCAGGTCCTGGTTCTGGTTCCGTGAGTTCAGACTGAAGCCGTTGAAAATGTCTCCAGGCTGTTTGAGACACTTGAAGTCATAAATGAACTGGATGTTCCCTGCGTGTTGCTCGCATGCTAACTAGCTAGCCCGTTGTAGCTTCATGGGGGGCGGGTGGGGTCGTTTTCAGAGCAGCCTGGTGATTGGAGGAGAGAAGCAGCTGAGTATCAAGGATCTTCTGAAGGATCTACTGCAGCTGCTGCCACAAACACACCCTCAGCTCTGCTGCACAGGCAGGAAGTGGTCCGTCCAAACAGGAAGTCCAGCTGACCGGCTCCTCTGCTGCCCCCTGTGTGTGTGCAGGTGAACTGCATAGAAATGACAAGGTGTGGACATACAGTCCAAGGGACCATCTCATCGTAGGTAGATCCCAGTGGTGCACTGTGTGTGTGTGTGTGTGTGTGTGTGTGTGTGTGTGTGTGTGTGTGTGTGTGTGTGTGTGTGTCCTACTTCATTGCCACTGATGGAACCTGAGGAGGGTAGAATTCTAATTCTTAACTCGCTCTCTATGAATGATTTTTAAGTGTGTCACTGCACACACACACACACACACACACACACACACACACACACACACACACACACACACACACCTTCAGTAGAAGCTCTGCTCAGCTTCTCCTTCTTGGATCTGGTTGCGCCCCACTTCCTGTCACATGACCTCAGAGCGCAGCGGTGTTTGTTTTGTCCTCCTGGAGGCAGCAGGTGGGTGGAGGGTGTGTTTGTTTGGCTGTGTTCACACACACACACACACACACACACACACACACACACACACCTGGTCACTTGTCATCTTGTGTTACAACCTTCAGAGCCGCTCAGCCTGAGCCTTGACTGGACACCCTGAGTTCAGTCTGAACCACCCCGAGGTTCTTCTGCTGCGGATGTGCAGTACCCTGCTCTAACAGCAGGGGCAGCAGCCAAGGGTTTGGTTCCCTCTGTCGCCTAGCATCGATCGGCATCAGCTGCCAAATCCAAAGACAGCCGCAGTGGACGGGAACAGTGCCACCATGCGGCCGTCAGCTGTATGAATCTGGTTTAAGATCAAGAATTTTAGTCTTGTTTAGTTGTTGAGGTGGCGTC
>CM020515.1:18147488-18274988 GCA_009823395.1 Thamnaconus septentrionalis | reverse complement strand
CCCCACCCAGCACACTGGCACTGGCACTGGCACTGGCTGCCCCTGACCCCCCGCAGGCTCAGCCTGTTCACTCAGTCACATTAATTACATTCATTTACTCATGAACGCAGCTCTGTGTGTGTGTGTGTGTGTGTGTGTGTGTGTGTGTGTGTGTGCATTGCCGCACAACACCTCGTTAATACAGTAATGCATCGTCCAATCACCCGCCTCCTCCCTGACCTGCTGACCTCCTTCCTCCCCCACCACTTCACCCCCAGTGGCTGGCTGCAGTACTGCACATAAGCCCCTCCCACCTCACTGTCAGCAGGCTGGGAGGAGCCGATTGGTCGTCTCTCCTCTGGGGGGCGGGCAGTGATCCGACCAATCACGGCACACTGAGGAGGAGGAGGAGGAAACAGGAAGTGAGCTGCAGCTGAAGGTCAGCTGGTCCTCTGCTGTCACTGGAGCTGCGTGATGCCTTCAGGGGCACTGGCTCGCTGGCTGCTGCTGCTGCTGCTGCTGCTGCTGCTGCTGCGTCATCTCCAGCCTTGGGGGGGGTCAAAGGTCACAGCTGATCCCTGGCGACCCACCACGACGGTCAGCTGATTGATTTGGATCACAGACAGATCAACCAATGAATGAATGAGCAGCTTGGCTGAAGCTCCGCCCCCCCACAGAATAATAACAGCGACAAAACACTGCGTCGTCTTTCACTGAGACTGTGTGTGTGTGTGTGTGTGTGTGTGTGTGTGTGTGTGTGTGTGCGCTCTTTGTTGCGCTGCTTATCAGCTCTCGGCAGGCATGTTGTTGTTGTTGCCTCGTTCCCATGATGCTCCGCAGCAGCAGGACCAGGTGTCGGGGGTCAAAGGTCAAGCAGGTCAGAACCAGCAAGTCTGCTGCGTCCTGGTTGGTCCGTCCTGGGCCCCAGGCTCCACCCACTTCTTCTTGCCCGTTAGCATGTTAGCCGCTGCTGTCCTTTGGGAAGACGATGACGTCGTCGATCGTCCACCGGTCACCTGGTCTGAAGGACGCTCACCTGATTGGCCGGGAGCCTGCGGCCTGCGGCCTGCTTGGTGGAGGCGGTCCGGTGTGTGTGTGTGTGGGGGGGGGGAGGGGTTCTGCTGAGTTCTGATGAGTCACTTCCTGTTTGCAGGCCAAGGACAGCGACGATGACGAGGAGGTGGTGCAGGTGGACCGAGACCACTTCATGGACGAGTTCTTTGAACAGGTGAGACTCTGGAGGAGGAGGGGGAGGGGGCGGAGCCAGACACCTGAGTGTGAGGACTCCTCATTCCCGTGTGTGTGTGTGTGTGTGTGTGTGTGTGTGTGTGTGCAGGTGGAGGAGATCAGAGGCTGCATAGAGAAGCTGTCAGAGGATGTGGAGCAGGTCAAGAAGCAGCACAGCGCCATCCTGGCCGCACCCAACCCTGACGAGAGTGAGAGCGCCCCCTGCTGAGCACCCCCCACACACACACACACACACACTAACAGGAGGTGGACGCTAGGGCTGCATCACCAGTACCGTACACAGCTGTTCGATGACTGACTGACTGTCAGTTCTTCAACCACATGGAAAAACTTAACGGGCCACATCTGGCCCCCGGGCCGTAGTTTGCCCGTGCCTGGGCAGTCTACTGTACTAATGTCACTTCCAAACACATCACAGTCACCACGTCGACCCCAGCGTCTGTCTGGGAAACTCAGCAGCTGAGATCGGAACTACGGTCCTGAAACTCACTCATCTTTTCTCCTCCCTGTTTGTTGTGGTTGTGGCGCCGCCCTGGTGGTGACTGTGTGCGTCTGCGTTAAAGACAAACATTTCACCTTTTGTGAGAAAAAAATTGGAGCCGATTTGAGCCACCGGCACGATAAAGTGAAAATGTTTGGACTGGGCTGCGAGTGTGAAAATGTTTATTTTCATTCTTTATATTTTATTTTTTGTGGTTTTATGTCTGTTTAATTTGATCTGACAGCACGTGTTTTAAATCGAGTGGTGAATTTTGATTTGATTCTCTGTGCTTTTAATTCTTGTTCCGACACAATGTTGCGGTTGCCAGTCAGCAGCAGTTGAATGCAGATACAGCAGACAGAGACTGACCCGTTACTGTGGCTCAAGAACTGTGATGCAAACAGAACCATGAAGACTGGACCGTTGCATCCCTCCCCCCCCCACCCCCTTCCCTCCACACACACACACACACACGGCTCAGTCAGCTCCCTCACACACACCAGCAGCTTCAAAGCGTGTGGGAGGAGTCGCTCAGCTATTGGCTGCTGCTGCTGGGAGCCGCAGCCAATCAGAATTCAGGAGGGAGGGCGTCGCCGCCCGTCTCCATGGTGACCCACCGACAGTCGCGCACCTGCATGTCGCTGTTTTCTGTTGTTGCATGATTCATTTTTTTTTCTCTCCTGCATCCTCGATCTCCCCCCCCCCGACCTCCCTCACCTGCTGCATGACTCCGCCCCCTCCCCTTAGCCCCGCCCCCCCACTAGCTAGCGCCGCTGACCAGGTGTGAGCGCTGGCTGTATGACCACTTCTTCTTCTTCTTCTTCTTCTGTGGTTCACCAAGGGTAAACACAAACAAACAAACAAGCCAAACATCCCCAAAGATAAGACTTTTCTGAAACAGGAAGTCACCTTTATCACTTCCTGTTGGGCTAGCTGTCAGACAGATGATGCATGATTTTTATTTGGCTTCATTTAGCTTAGCATTCAGTGCTTAGCTTGCTCCTAATGTCCTTTGATGTCGTCGTTCAGAGACCAAGCAGGAGTTGGAGGACCTCACAGCTGACATCAAGAAGACGGCCAATAAAGTTCGTTCAAAATTAAAAGGTATGTGCATGCCTAGACACACACACAAACACACACACACAGTCTGGTTCATATGCTGGGATAAAAGTAACTGTGTGTGTGTGTGTGTGTGTGTGTGTGTGTGTGTGTGCAGCAATCGAGCAGAGCATCGAGCAGGAGGAGGGTCTCAACAGATCATCAGCGGATCTCAGGATCCGTAAGACACAGGTGAGCGGTGCAGTACCACAGGCGGCCACTTGGCAAACACTTCACTGGAATGATCCTACTGAGCATGTGCAGATCGGACGGATCAGCCAAAGTTTGATGTTTGCGTGTGGAAACATTTCGAGGACCCCTGACAGCTGTGTAGTCAAAGACCTGCATGGACCTTCCATGGATTAGCATTGATCTGGTGCTAGGATGCTAACTACTGTGGTTTGTTCTGGTTGCAGCACTCCACGCTGTCGCGCAAGTTTGTGGAGGTGATGACCGAGTACAACACCACGCAGTCCAAGTACCGTGACCGCTGCAAGGACCGCATCCAGAGACAGCTGGAGATCAGTGAGGAAACGCCGCTAGCGCCAGGCTAACACCAGGCTAACACCAGGCTAACACCAGGCTACACAGTGCTAACAGCAGGGTCCAGAGTGCTAGCCCCAGGCCACACATCCCAAACACCAGGCTAACACAGCGCTAACTCCAGGCTAACAGCAGGCTAACAGCAGGCTAACAGCAGGCTACATGCTACAGTCCCTCTGAGAGCTTCTCTGTGTGTGTCTCTGATTGCAGCCGGCAGAACCACGACCAATGAGGAGCTGGAGGACATGTTGGAGAGTGGCAAGCTGGCCATCTTCACCGATGATGTAAGCATCGCACCTGGCGCCCCCTGTGGGCCACTTTGAGCAGGGCCGCGCCCCCTTCTGGGGGGGCGTGGCCACGAGGTGCGCTGACACATCAAGTGAACACGGTCGTTGTCACGGCACAGCACAGAGAGCGCTAAGCCCGGTGGCTCTAGGGGGAACTCTTATTGTGAAGGGGCCACAACGTTGCCTTTCCAGAGGCTCCTTCACAATAAAAGCTCACTCAGAGCCGCGTGAACCTCACGCCCAGCTCGACAACGACAACGCAACACAAAGACAGACTCCCGACAACGTGGCCGAGTGACCGGCGTGAGTTTACATCAACCAGCCAGGGGGGGCAGTAGAGGCGTCCTGCAGGTGAGTGGTGGTACAAGCGCCAGGGAAGAAGAAGAAGAAGAAGAAGAAGCAGCTGGAGGAGGGGCAGCGGACAGGAAGTGACGAGAAAAACCACTTCCTGGGAGACCCCCAGAAAAAATGCAAACAGGTTGAGGAGGGAGGAGTTCAGGTGGGTGTGGCTTGAGCCGTGCGTGTTTTCCCAGTGAGTGACGCGTGGCCCTGCCCCCTCCCCCCTCGCCCCTCCCACTTCCTCCCCCACAGATCAAGATGGACTCCCAGATGACCAAGCAGGCGCTGAACGAGATCGAGACGCGACACACCGAGATCATCAAGCTGGAGAACAGCATCCGCGAGCTGCACGACATGTTTGTGGACATGGCCATGCTGGTGGAGAGCCAGGTGAGACCCCCGCCGCCACGCCCACCGCCGCCGGCGCCCCCTGCCGACCGACTGACGGCCGTGTGCTCTGCAGGGCGAGATGATTGACAGAATCGAGTACAACGTGGAGCACTCGGTGGACTACGTGGAGCGAGCCGTGTCCGACACCAAGAAGGCCGTCAAGTACCAGAGCCAGGCCCGCAAGGTGAGAGAGGCCACGCCCACCCCCGCAACTACCCTACCGCCCGCCACCGCCGCCTGGCTCCTCTCATTTCATTTTGACCAGAAACTTGAATTTGGAATCCAAACTGAAGCCTTCACTGTCACTGCACTTTTCACAACAACAACATTCAGAGTGCATCTGCACTGGGTTCACTCAGCAACATTAAACTCTATAAAGTACACAGTAAAATGCAACTATTGACGGAAGAGCGTTGCTGCAACACTGGATGCTGCTCAGTGTCACGTTGACACCAGAAACTATCAGCAAATATCCTGAAAGTTTCTTGTTTTTAACGTGAAAGTTTCATGGACGGATGGATGGATGGATGGATGAATGGATGGATGGATGATGGAGGGATGATGGGGGGATGGAGGATGGATGGATGATGGATGGATGATGGATGGATGGATGATGGAGGGATGGATGGATGATGGATGGATGGTGGAGGGATGGTGGATGGATGGATGAAGGATGATGATGGATGGTGGATGGATGATGATGGATGGATGATGGATGGAGGATGGATGGATGAAGGATGGATGGATGATGGGGGATGGATGATGGATGGATGGATGGATGATGGGGGGATGGATGGATGAATGGATGGATGGATGGAGGATGGATGGATGGTGGATGGATGGATGATGATGGATGGATGATGGATGGATGGTGGATGGATGATGATGGATGGATGATGGATGGATGATGGATGATGGATGATGGATGGATGGTGATGGATGGTGGATGGATGATGATGATTGATGGATGGATGATGGATGATGATGATGGATGGATGATGGATGGATGATGGATGATGATGACCTGATGGATGGATGATGGACGATGGATGATGGATGGATGGATGGATGGATGGATGATGGATGATGATGGACCTGATGGTGGATGGATGGTGGATGGATGATGGATGGATGATGGATGGATGATGGATGAATGGATGAATTGATGGATGAATGGATGAATGGATGGATGAATGGATGGATGATGGATGGATGATGGAGGGATGGATGATGGATGGATGATGGATGGATGGATGGAGGATGGATGGATGGATGATGGATGGATGGTATCTGTATCCTTGCCTTGACCCTCTGTCTGTCTGTCTGTCTGTCTGTCTGTCTGTCCTCCCCCTGCAGAAGAAAATCATGATCATCATCTGCTGCGTCATCCTGGGCGTGGTCCTGGCGTCCACCATCGGCGGCACGCTGGGCTTCTAGAGGCTCCGCCCCCTTGCCGCTGTGACGACCACGCCCACCCCTCCCACCGACCGACCGACCGACCGACCGCCCGCCAGCAGAGAGAGGGAGAGAAACACCGACGACGACAGACGACGGCAACATCAAAAACTTTGAAAACAAAAAAAAGAACTCCCCCCCCCCGTCCCCTGCCCCCCATCCCCCCTCCCCCACACAAATGCAAGACCGATAACCAATCAGCTCGCAGAGATTCCGTCCAATCGCACGACAGATCAGAGGGAACCCGCCGCAGGGGGATGGGCGGGGCTCAGAGAAACACAAACAAGCAAAATGAAGCGAGCGCCCGCAGGTCACATGATGACGGTCAGCTCGCAGCGCCACCTGCTGACCATGCAGCCACACCGTCTACATTCTTCTTCTCTTCTTATTTTCTCGCCGTCTCGGCCGTTCCCACCGACCGCTCCGGGAACGTCTTCCCTGTCAGCTCATTGGCTGCTCACGCCTGCCACTCAGCAGAATCAGACCTGACCCCTGCCTGGCCAGGCTCCGCCCACAATTCTTAAAAAACACACGGGTGGTGGAGGAGGGGTGTAGGGAGGGGCAAAAAGCACAGGTTCCAACGCAAACAGCGCCCCCTCGCTGTCACAGCAGCAACCAAAGAGAAGGGGGAGGAGCCTCAGGGTTCGCTGCTGGATTCCAATTGGCCGGGAAAGAAAGAAAAACAGCGAGTGACAGGCGGACGTGGAGGAGGGGGGGGCGGGGGGGAGGGCGTGGTCAATCTATGCAGTTTAGATAACAGAGAGACGACTAGCCCCGCCCCCTCCACCCCAGACAGCCAATCGGGGGACCTGGAGGTTTTCCTCTTGAAAGAGATGACGTTCCTGAAAGGAAGAAGAGAAGGAGGCGGGACGGACAGAGAGGCGGTGGAGGCCACGCCCACCTGCCCAGTGTCGTGCCGTTTTGCGTTGATTTTTGTCGGTTCGCTGCTTCGTTGTCGTGCTGCTGCTGTTGTTGTGCGTAAAAAACAAAACGTGTCCGTGATGTTTGGGCCGACTTCCTGTTTCACTTCTAGCCAGAGTGTGTGTGTGTGTGTGTGTGTGTGTGTGTGTGTGTGCGTGCGTGCGTGTGTGTGGACATCAAATTCATTCACTCACGTGCACGCCCCTTCCCCACCACTTTCACACACACACACACACACACACACGCACACACAGCCTGTGTGTGTTAGCATGCCGTGGCGCCAGCTGCTTGAATGCGAACGCCGTCCGATCAGGAGCTAAATGCTAACGCTAACCAGATGGACGAGCTGCCGTCAAACTGCAGCGTTGGGTTGTCACGCCGAGGGCCACGCCCCCGCCGTCTCTTTGGTTCGGCCCGCTTGACGCGCGCGTGATGTTGGTGTGCTGGTGTTTAGTCAGACTGGCCACCGGGGGGCGTCGTGGCTGCGGTGCTCAGGCTCTGTGATCCGGGGGTGGCGCCACCTCCGCTGAGGCCTTTGCGTGGTCCGACGACCAGTCGCGACCTTTGACCTCACAGCACCCGCCCACCCGCTGTCAGAGCAATAACGTCTGTTTGACAACAGCACCTGATTCGCCAGCTAGCGCGCTACCGAGCCAGCTAGTTAGCCACCTAGCCAGCTAGTGGTCTTCAGCTTCCTCTTCACGAGCTGCAGCGTCTTCGTCACAACAACCAAGTTTTGAATTTCTTTCGCGGCGTAATTTGGCAGCTGCGAAGCGCCGAAGCCGCCTCCCACAAGCCGACGCCCCTGATGAGGTCACCGCCGGCACACCGTCAGGTTAGCGGCTGACACAGTTGGCCGCGTTGCGTCTTTATTCGCCCCCCACCCCTCCCCCAAAGCCAAAGTTGTGTTTGCCAAAGGTCGGCCAACCTCGCCCCCTAAAGGTCAGCAGACCACGCCCCCTAAAGCAGACCCCGCCCCCTCCAGCAGCAAGCCTCAGTGTCTGTTAGTTCTAATTGGTTGTGAGTAGATGTAGTGAATGCTCGCACTTCTCTCTGCTGTTGTGTTGTTGTTCATTTCTATTGCGATAAACGGTTTTCGTCCCCAAAAAAAAAAAAAAAAAAAAAAAAAAAAAAAAGTCTCAATGAAAAAAACATTTTTTTAAAAATCTGGGAAGACGTTTTCTTGACTTTCATGCTCAGTATTGGAACCGCGTTTCCCAGGAGTCTTTTCTCCTGCAGACAGGAAACAGAAGCCGGTTGGCCGGTTGTCAGAGCCTCATCGCCCCCCCCCCACGGCCAGGTCAGGTGACCTTGGTGTGACCTCCGGCCGGATGTGGGCGGTCCCCGAGTCGTGGCAGCGTTGTGGTCTAGCGGCGGCGAGGCCAGGCGGTGGTGTCGGCGACGCCGTCCAATCACCAGCCAGCTTCTTACCACTGATTTTTCTTTGCCACGTGTGTGTGTGTGTGTGTGTGTGTGTGTGCGCGCGCGTGAGTATTTTGTGTTGCCTCCTTTTCGAAAAACGCGCTCGCATCACAAAAAAAAAAAAACAGACGGCGAAGGTCGAAGGTCGAAGGTCGGGACGTTTCTGCGCTCGCCCGTCTTGTCTCGTCTTCCCGCCGCGAGGATCAGGAGGCCCCGCCCTTCCCCGCAGACCCGCCCATCCCATTGTGTGTAATAATAACCATGATGACGATGATGATAATAATAATGATGAGAACAATAATTATGATCATAATAATAAAAGGCATGCAAAAACGTTGTGGAGTTTGCATGATGGTGTTCTTGTGCCCCGCCCTCCACCTTCCCTCCATGTCGTGCACTTTAGCACCCGTTAGCGTCCGGGCTAAATGCCCATTTTTGGCCCGGCTAACTTCCTGTCCGGTCCACTCAGTGGTTTTTGGGTCCAGAAGCTCCGCCTCTAAAAAGCCCCCGGTTGTTTTTCCAGCGTCGTGCCGTCGCCTGTTTGAACGCCCACGCTGCCTCGTGTTGCTGCATGCCTCCCTCTCCTCTCCAGTCCAACCAGACTGCTGTGTGTGTGTGTGTGTGTGTGTGTGTGTGTGTGTGTGCGTGCCTTTGCGTGTGTGTCTTTGTGTCGGAGCAACGTGACTTTAGTTTTGTTGTGCAAACGTCCGATCGCGACTCTCCGAGTTCTGCGGTGCGATGTTTTTATTGAAGTTCAGACCAAAGCGCCCCGCCCACCCCACCATGCCCCGCCCCTCCCTTCACCTTGGCCCCGCCCCCCCCCCCCCTCGACGTTTCAACCGCTAATGTCAAAGAGCACAACGCGAGTCAAGTTTACACCCAGTCCCCCGTGTTTTCCAATACATGTAACCAATGATTTCAGAGTCCCGTATTGTAATAGAAAGAGAGAACAGCGCCCCCTGCCCACCACTGGCCCTCACTGCATGTTGGTCTGTCGGAAAAAAACACACACAAAAAAACCAGAAACGCCGCAACAACGATGTCTGCCTCCACAACCGCCGTCCTTCCCCTGTGGCCTCGTGATGTTTTGGTCCCCAAATATGAGACGTCGTTAGCCGTCGAGCAGTTAGCATCGTTGGCGTCCCCTCCCTCCTATCGGCTCACACAGACACAAACGGTGGTGCTTTCTTCTTCTTCTTCTTCTATTTATGAATTGCTGTAATTCTTGTTTTGGTGTGGTTTTTCTGTACAGCTTGTTTCTCAGTCTGCTCGTTCGCACTGCAGCTTCCGAGGCTTCTGCTAGCGAGTTAGCTTCCTCTCGGCTAGTCGGCAAAGATTGAAAAGAGAAAAAAACCACGAGCAACTTGTTGGACAAATTGAAAACAGACACTGGGGGGAACTAGCGTGTTCTAGTCCCGCTAATCATGGCTCACCCAGGTGCAGCTAGCGGCTAACTCACTAGCCACCCGACCGAGCCGCTAGCTTCACCGTCATCCAACACAGGAAATGTGCTGGCTCTATTTTGCTAAACCGCTTCCTGGGGGAGGAGCTCCTGACTGCTAACTGGCTAGCTACCCTTAGCCTCCCGTCAGTATTTTCCTGCGTGCGGCGAAGAGACGAGCAGCCACGTCGGCTCAACTCGCACACATGATCAAACATAAGAACACGTGACACATGTGAAGCTCCTGTGTCTGTTGGCTGTGTCCAGCTTCACACCGCGGGGGGGAAAAAATCATCCAGAGAAGGTTTTGCTGCGACTCCAAAGATCAATTTAGCGTTAGCATTAGCGTGAGCGTGTCAGTCAGCGGACAAACCGGGGCGCCGATCAGCTGACCACCAGCTGCGAGCTGATTGGACTCTTCTCTTTGATGATTTTTGTCTTCCTGAAACACTTTGTTCCAAACCAAATCCAGCTCGGCGCCCATCGTCCCGCCAGCAGGGGGAGCCCACACTCGACCTTATATATATATATATATATATATATATATATTTTTTTTTTTCTTTCGACCTTAAACTCCGCCCACAAGTCTTTTCTGCTCCCCGCATTGGCTGAGACAGTATTGTTTTGGTTTCTATCAGTGTTTCTTTGGAGGGAGGGCTGGGATGAGGCCGGGGGAGGGGCCACGAAACAGACCACGCCCACACGCTCTCCGCCATAGCCAGTAGGACAGCGAGACGAGTCGAGTCCCGTCGCCGCGCTCACGTTTCCGCTCAATATCGTTGTTATTATTATTACCATCGACCAGGAGAAAAAAACTGCAGTAAAACTCGACGGGAAACTTTGCGGAAGTCGCGACGATTCCCATCCTAGCCAATCATCTAACGCAGAACAAACAAGAGTTATGTTACCATGATAATAGTAGAAATATTGAATATCGAATGCTCGCAAATTTTTGTCAAGCTGAAACTGGATCTTTGTGTTCTGTAATTATTGTAAATAACTTCCAAGAGAGAAAAAGATGACTTGCATGTCTATGTATAAAAATCTACCGAGATATTTACTCCCGCCAAAGTTGCCGTGCGGCTCCACCTTTGACCCCCCGCCCCCCGGTCCCCGCTGCTGTGGGCGTGGCTCCAGTCTCAGAGGCTCCGCCCACCGGCTCCTCTGACTTTAAAGTGCTTCCCTCCATTTTCCTGTCAATTTGATTGGCCCCAGACGTTCCTGGCAGCAGAAATGCAAGGCCCCGCCCACCGCGTCCTCAGTGTTGTTGGCCTCAGCCGCCGCCCCCCGTCCCCCTCCAGGGCTCCGCCCCCCCCAGCAGGCCTGCTGCAGCAGAAGTGTGCAATATTCAGAGACATACATATTAACCCCCCTCCACCCTGCTTGGTGGGGGTGGGGGGAGGCGACGACGGGGGGCAGGACGGTCCATCCAATCGGATCCGGGCGCCGCCCCCCAGCCCTCCACCCCCAACCCCCCCCCTCCCTCCCCGACGTGCAACTTTGGCGGGAAAATGCAACTTGTGTCCCGTTTTCTTTTTCGTGTGTGTGTATGTGTGTGTGTAGCGTAAAAAATGTAAAAGCGATCTGTCCCCCCGACACACCCCACACACCCTGGACCCTCCCTCCCTCCCCGCCCCGCCTCGTACTGCTGTTGGCTGTTCTGTTTAGTTCATGTGACGTGCCAGTATTCCCCGCCTCCCCTCCCCAAGCTCCGCCCCCGCCCCTCCCCTCCGCCCAGCACCCCCTTGATCTTTAAGATGACAACTCTATGCAGATGCTGTCTTTTATAAGTGTGTCAAAGTTTTAATTTCAAGTAAAAACTGAAAAAAAACAAAACCCTGACAGACGAATTACTGAGATGATGAAAAAAAACTACGAATAAAGAAGAGATTGTTCAGTGTAACCCCGCCTCCCTCATTGTGTCCGCCATCCAATCACAACGCACGGACCAGGCACTCACTTTATTGTGTAGTAGAAACACACAGACCCACTGTACAGCCATAGAAAACACAACAACAACAACAACAACCACAGCGCGCCACCGCCCACTGTCTTATACAAACAGGAAGTGGGAAGTCACATGGTTCGGGAAACACTTCCTGGTTTTCCCAGCGATTCTTCTCATCTCTCTCTCTCTCTCTCTCTCGAGAAAAACTGGAATTTTTTCAAAGCGGGACACAAAACAACGGCGACAACTTTTCTTCAAGACACACGAGGAAGTCAAAGAGGAAGTGCAACAGGAAGTCCAACAGGAAGTGGAAGCTATGCTACACATTTGGGCTGTGTCTCAATTCAGGCTCTGCATCCTTCGAAGGCTGCATTTGAAGGCCAGGTGCGTCACAGCACTGCGTGAAGGCTCCTCCCAATTCACTCAAACTCCAAGGACGCTCCAAATGCACCCTACTGTTAGCACCAAGGCTACACCGCTACTATCCTTCACAGCCTTCTGTTTCCCAGGATGCTTTGCGTGCTGCTGCAAAGCATCCTGGGATCCTGGGAAGTCAGCTGAAATGGCGCCATCTACTGGCAAAGACACAATGTACAAGTATTGAAATTTCACATCAAATATTCAGTTTTTAACGCAGGGTTTTTCCTTATTTGAACATCCAGCGCCATCGTTAGATGGCGAACCAATGGTTAGCTTGATGCTATGAAAACGTCACTTCCGGGGTTGGCCAGCAGGAGGGAGTGGCGGTGAAGGCTAGACCGTGCCGTGTGGTTACCGGGGAGGCGGGGTTTGGGTTGGTCCTTCTGGGCCGGGAAAACCAAAACCGCCAATTTTAAATATCCCATAATGTCCCTGAAGCCTGAGAGGCCCCCACTTGGGTTCCAGATAGAAAACTTGCAAAACAGAGCGAGATAAACGCACACTAAGTGCCAAGGAATATTGCGATGTTTGACGTCACAGTAAAGCACAGCCGGGGCTACAAGACCACCAAAGCCGTTTCTACAACTCCAGCAAGGACGAAATGAGTAACCACATTGAATCAACCCACTCTTGACATTTCTGCCTCTGTCGCTACTTAACGTTATGCTAAATACATAAACAGCCTCTCAAAACACAGCAGACAGTCGGCAGATTCAGGACATATATTTCTTATCACTCTACCATAAAGTTCGTTCACACTGCAGTAGAACAGAGCTACGCTTGTGTTGCACGCCAAACAATGTGGGCGTGTGGCGCTTTTCAGCTTCTGTCTTGCTTTGTTTGCTGACGATCAGTAAATTGTATTGGCTATAACGATTAAAACCGTGTCTCCAACATTCAAACCAAGGAGTCTGCTGTGGAGACAAAGCCTGGGTGATACCACCAGGCTCTCTGAGGCCGACCAGGGACCAGGCTCTCTGAGGCCGACCAGGGACCAGGCTCTCTGAGGTTGACCAGGCTCTCTGACCAGGGACCAGGCTCTCTGAGGCCGGCCAAGGGACCAGGCTGACCAGGGACCAGGTTCCAGGCTCTGAGGGGCCACCAGGGACCAGGCTCTCTGAGGCCGACCAGGGACCAGGCTCTCTGAGGCCAACCAGGAGGTTGACCAGGACCAGGCTCTCTGAGGCCGACCAACCAGGCTGGGCCAGGCCAGGCTCTCTGAGGGACCAGACCAGGGACCCAGGCCAGGCTCTTCAAGGACCAGAAGCCAAGGTCTGAAAGCGCTGCAAAAACTTGTTTTGGCTTCTTGTTCCGTATGGTTGCAATAGTTTTTGGTATTTTTTGCCAAATATGCCCAAACAACAGAAAATTGGGTTTCATGAAGCCAAGGAAACCATCACTGGGGACGCAGGGAGCACTGTTAGCACTGAAGACCCTCCTGTGTACCTTCATGTGGCCGACCAGGGCACTCCACACCCAAAGGAACTTGTTTGGTGTGGACATGCCGGTGGTTCTTGAAGGACAGCATGTTGGCGAAGGATCTCCAGGAGAAGGTCCTGGTCTGGTGGCTGCTCCAGAGGTGGAGCAGCGAGCTGGTGTGGTGGTTTGGTGGGACTGGAGGACTCTGAGGAGACACACAGCAGGGTTCAGTTCCAGGGGGACGGAGCAGCACCACCGGCCCCCCAGGATCAGAGGGCACAAATGGGCCTTTCTACAGCTACTAGCCGCTGGCACAGGCGTGGGCAAACTGTGGCCCGGGGGACACATGTGGCCCCCTAAGCTCTCCAATCCGGCCCTCAAGCCAAACTTGACGTAATGATGTCAACAGTCAGTCATCAAACAGCTGCATCTCCTCCATGGTTCCAGTGTTTCCAGAGTCAATAAAGAGCTAAATACCCTGGTGGTTCTGGGTGGTTCTGGATGGTTCTAAGAGCTAAATACCCTGGTGGTTCTGGGTGGTTCTAAGAGCTAAACACCCTGGTGGTTCTGGGTGGTTCTGGATGGTTCGAAGAGCTAAATACCCTGGTGGTTCTGGGTGGTTCTAAGAGCTAAACACCCTGGTGGTTCTGGGTGGTTCTGGATGGTTCCAGGAGGTTCTTAGAGCTAAACACCCTGGAGGGGCTTCAAAGACGCTGATTTGGTTGCAACTTTGCTTCAAGGAGCTTTTAAAGAGGTCACATTTTTTGTAGGATTCTGTCTCAATATAAACTTCAAAAAATATCATTCACAATTTTTTTTGTCATGTGTTTTGCACACTGGCTACAAGGTTGCTGCTCAGGTTCCAGATGTTGCTCCAGACTCTGGAACCTGGAACACCGAGTCATGGCGACGCCGGCTCTGCAAGCCGATTGGCTGCCGTCTCTCGTCAACTAACCAAACAGGAAGTCATGAAGCGATGGCTGCTTTTCACTTCATAGCCATCAAATGTGTGCTCGTGTTGGCTGTGACAGTGATAACCAGTGATGAAACATCTATATGTGTGTGTGTGTGTGTGTGTGTGTGTGTGTGTACCAAACGGGTCAGTGACTGAAATTTTCACGCCATCAACCCTCCTGGTGAATTGACTGCTGCTGCTCCGTCTCCCACATCCAGTTGTCACAACTGTTAAAAAACAAAACAAAGCAGATCGGCCCAGGAGCTTCAGCAGCGCCACCTGCTGGACCACAGTGACACTGGAATCAGACGCAGCTCCGTTTTCAGCTATTTATTTTCAGTACTCAGCAGTAAGAGGTTATAGTATATGGACACGTTTTGCTGTTAAGAAATGAATTATCAAAACATAGTTTATAAAAGTGTATAGTAAGCATTACACACACACACACATATATATATGTATATACTTATATATAGATATATATATATGCATGGAAACAAACGTTAAAGGCTTAAAAACAACAAGGAGTCCCAGAAGATCCAGAGCCTCTTCTTCATCATCTTCATCATCGTCGTCTTCTTCTTCTTCTTCTTCTCCTGGTGGCTCCTCTACACTAAGTGAAATGTAGGCGGCTCCCGGCGGGACCAAAACAACACGGTGGGTTAGGAGGATGCACGAGTCAGAATAGAAAAGAAGGAACATTTACCACTGGCGAGTTCTAGAGCACAGCGACTCCTACAGCACTTTGACGCTCACTGCACGGATTCCACTTGGCTTGGCTTCTTTCTTTTCTTTTCTTGTCCATTTTTTTTTTTTTTTTTGTTGTTGTCCCGTTTTAAAACTAGCACCAGTGCTCCTGACGGTGGGAGGGTCCAAGAGTCCAAGAACCAATCGAATGAAAGGAGGAGGAGACAGTTTGACAGCAGTAAAACACAGGAAGGAGGAAGTGACCACAAACCAGGAAGTAACAAAAACACCATCAGCGCCGACGCCTCCCCCGACAGGGTCCAATCCAGGAAGTGGTGGGAGTGGGCGGAGTCATGGGGGGGGCGGGGAAGGGGTGGCACGAAAGGACACGAGTCTCCATCAGCTCGGCGCCACTGGGGCATTGTGGGTAGGGAAGTCCGGTGACTTGGGGTTTTTTTTTTGTACATCAACACACTCTAAAAATCACATCCTACAGACTAGCGCTGTCCATTACAAGTGTTAATAATAATAATAATAATAATAATAATAATGATAATAATAATAGGAATAATAATAATAATATAAATAAAAGCATCAGCACGAGGACCTGCTGCTCTCCTGCTTCTGTACAGTCAGCCCCTCTTCCTGGCAGTCCAATCACGTCATGGCCCAGGTGGTCGGAGCTCCGCCCAGTGACCCCTAACCCCCTTCACTGATTGGCTCAGGGGACTCGACCTCCAACCGCGTGTGACGACGCTGATGCTGCGCCGCTGCAGGGAGACGCACCTGACAACTGCTAGCACGGGGCTAAGCTAACGTACTGAGCGGCAGGCTAAACAGAGGCAACAACGCTAACGGTAAAATTCAGTATGTGTGTGTGTGTGTGAGAGAGAGAGAGAGAGAGAACAAGTTTCTGTGAAATGGACACACACACACACACACACACACACACACACACACACACACACACACACACACACACACACACACACACACACACACACACACACAGTGTGTCTCCTGGTTTCTCTCCCTCCATCTCCAGCTCTTTAAGAGACACCGGCCGCCGCTTCCTGCGTGGGCGGAGCTAAGAGATCAACAACACTTCCTGCGCACTCTGCAAAAATCAAAACAAGACGGCAGCGAGGGCCCCTAGGGGTGGAGGCCACGCCCACTTCCCGACAGGAGGGGGGGGGGGTCCGAGCCAGGCTGCAGGGGGGCAGTCCACTGGAGGCTCCGCCCACAGCGCCACCATAGGAAGAGTTCTGAGGCTCAGCAGTGTCCGCCTCAACTCTAGAGGGCGCAGGAGAGTCAGGGTCTCAGGTAGGTGTGTGTGTGTGTGCG
The DNA here is from genome assembly GCA_009823395.1 of Thamnaconus septentrionalis. NCBI lineage: Eukaryota > Metazoa > Chordata > Actinopteri > Tetraodontiformes > Monacanthidae > Thamnaconus > Thamnaconus septentrionalis. The sequence continues at coordinate 18,258,611 of CM020515.1, read as the reverse complement.
GCCATAGTGTCTCTCCTTCTCACACACACACACACACACACACACACACACACACACACACACACACACACACACACACACACACACACACACACACACACACACAACTCGCCAGGCGGAGGGCGAGCAGACAAAGATGAGCTAGTTTGGCATCTTCAGGAACCTAAAGGCCTCCACCTCCACCTCCACCTCCACCTCCACCTCCAGCCACCCCTTAACCCCCCCGCCCCCTCCCCCCACCCCGACCTCATCTCACACAAAGGGGCCGCCTGGCATAGCCAGGAAGCTGGAGCCACTGGCGGCGGAGCGAGGGGGGGGTGGGGCGGGGCGGCCGCTCCAGTGGACCTTGGCGTGGTGCCGGAGGTTGGACCTGGAGGAGAAGCGGCGGTCGCACTGCGGGCAGGCGAAGGGCCTCTCCTTGGTGTGGATGCGGCGGTGGCAGACCAGCTGGGTGGACACCCGGAAGGACTTGCCGCAGTCGGGGCACTGGTAGCGCTTGGGCTCGGTGTGGATGCGCCGGTGGTTCTTGAGCGACATGAGGTTGGGGAACTCCTTGCGGCAGGCGCTGCAGAAGTAGGCGCCGGTCTTGTGGCTGTTGCGGTGGTTGAGCAGCGAGCTGGCGTGGCGGTAGGACCGCCCGCACTGGTCGCACACGTGGGGTCTGAGGGTCTGGCCGCCGCCGCCGCCGCCGCCGCCCAGCGGCGCCGCGGGCTCTGGCCAGGCTGCTGCCGCCGGGGTGGAGTCCTTGCTCCTGCATCAAGGTGAGGTCCAGGCCTGAACCCCAGCCCAGCTCCTGGGAGCCCCCCGCCGGCGGCGGCGGCTGCCGGGACTGCGGCGCCTGGCCGTGGGCGATCTCCATGTGGAGTCTGAAGCTGGCGGGCGTGGAGAAGGCCCGCTGGCAGGGGCGGCAGGTCAGCTCGCGCTGCCTCTGGTGGACGCGGCGGTGGTTGTGGAGCTGGGAGGAGACGCGGAAGGCCTTGCCGCAGTCGTGGCAGCGGTGGCGCCGCGCCTCCGAGTGGACGCGGCGGTGGTTCTTCAGGGCGAGCAGGTTGGGGTAGGTCTTGAGGCACACGGCGCAGTGGTAGATGCCGACGGTGTGGGTGTTCTTGTGGTTGAGGAGGGAGCTGGCGTGGCGGTAGGAGCGGCCGCACTGGTCACACCTGTGCAGGTGGCCAACGGTGGAAGCGACCAGCGCAGGGGTGGAGGAGGACAGGGAGAGAGAAGGGTTCTTTAGTATGGAGAGAAGAGCTTCCAGGTCACAGATCAATGATTGGTTAAGCAGTCACAGCAGAGCAGTTACTCATCATCATCATACAGGTATATGATCTGAAATCCGGCTTAAGGCTTTGGTAAAAAAAAAAAAAAAAAAAAAACAGGTACTTGAAAGTAGCGGCACCATGTGATGGGTTCTAGACAGGTGGTTTGGGGGAGGAGACTGCCGAGTTGGAGGGAGGGAGTGTGTGGGGTCATGGGGGGGGGAGGGGGAGGGGCTGGAAGGTATCTGCTGCTCCCTGCACTGCACAAACCCAAGCACAAGCTTCAAAACAGCTTCTGTTGCGGCGCTCGACTATCGGCCAATCGCTCGACGCCAGCATGAAAAATCCGTGGAAAAACGGAACAAACACACGCATATTGCCAGCGGTGCCCTCTCAACATGTGCAGTGCAGCTCGCTCCAAATTCCCTCTGGTTTAGCCAAAACACCTGAGGTCTAGTCTGGTCTAACAACTGGCCAGCATGGCAACAAACGACTTGAAGAAAAAGACACAACAGGGACTGCAGTCAAGTCAGTACAAGGGCAAGGACACACGACATCAACAAGCTTGCATTTAGCTCATGCTAAACACAAAATGCTACTTGAAACAGAAGAGTTGTCTGGGAGAATAAAGCATGGTGAGACATCGGAACATGAAATGTTTGATAGAACGTAGCCTAGAAACTCAGGTATGTGACAAGATGCTAACTGAAAGCAAACAGGGTTGACTTATCTGGTCTCTCCACTAATTCAATTTGTCCAAACTTCAGAAAAATCCGAATTCCGGCACGCGTATGGTCCCAAGGAAGCCGGATTGGAGATCATATACCTGTAATAGACACGTAGAGACCTAACATTTATCTTCACTAATTGCTTTTCAACTTCGAACAATCACAAACAACTGACAGAACTCACGTGTACCGACACTCTTCTCCCTCTCCAGTGGGGGCCGTGGCCTTCCTCCTCACATCCATGCCTACCTGGTTCTCCCCGCAGCGGTGCCGTGCCAGACCGGACCTCCCCTGGAAACTCTTTCCACAGGTGGGGCAGCCGTAGGGGGTGGCGCCTTCCTCGTGGACCTTCTGGTGGTTGCGCAGGAAGCGCGCCAGTCGGAAGGCTTTGCCGCACGTGTGGCAGACGTGCTTCTTCCGCTGCGTGTGGATGCGCATGTGGTTGCGCAGCGCCATGTAGTTGGTGTAGGGCTTGTCGCAGAAGTTGCACCGGAAGTTGCCCGTCTTGTGGGTGTGCTTGTGGTTGAGCAAGGAGCTGGCGTGCTTGTAGGCGCAGGTGCACAGGTCGCAGGCGTACGGCCGTTCGTCAGAGTCCACGTCCACGGAGCTCCTCTCGATGCTGATGTTGGTGGAGCTGCTGGTGGAGGAGGACGAGGGGAGGTGCTGGGCGGGGCAGTCGTGTCCGGCCAGCGCGTCGGCCGTGGGGAAACCTTCGCAGCAGCCGTCGCATTCGAAGTCCATCTGGGCCCCGGGCCCCTGGGGGCCTTTGCACAGGCCGGCCGTGGTGTGGGTGGCGAGCTGCCTCTGGGTGCGGAATCCCTTCCCGCACTCTTGGCAGTTGTGCTTCTTCTGGGCAAAGTGGAGACGGAGGTGGTTCTTCATGGCCAGCCGGTTGGGGTACGTGGAGTTGCAGACATTGCAGTGGTACTCCCCAATTTTGTGAAGGTTCTTATGGTTGGCCAGGCTGCCGGCGTGACGGTACGTCTTTCCACACTCCTCACACGAGAAGGGTCGCCTTCCACTTTCAGCCGGGTCAAACTTCTGAGGTCTGGAAGTTCCGGCGGACGAGTAGGGCTTCTTGAATCCTTGGTGGCTGTACTTCATGCCCATGACCTGACCCTTGGATGGTTCCCCTCGCATAGACTGCATGTGGGAGGGACCGGGTTGCTGGAAGCGGGAACCATTGGGACCGGTACGGACGAGACCTTTGGCCCGATGTTCCTCGTGGAGACGCAGGTGGTTGATAAGCTGCTTCTGAATTTTAAAAGCCTTGCCACATTCTTCGCACTTGTGCCTGCAACATTAACCAAATTAAAGTGTGAATATGAATGGTTACAGTAAGTGGGACTGTCATCCGACCGAGGCCAAAAAAAAACGCAGTAGACATTGAAGCCCTTGTGCTTATCCTTCAATTGTAACAACACATGAAAAACAACTTTATTTCTATGCTAGCTCAAAACTACCTTTCCAGTTAAAGGTGCTTCACTTAAAATAAAACCCCAATTTAACTGGCAAAGCTAAGCTGCGTATGCGATGGCAGTAAAATGAGATCAGATACATACCTCTTCAGGTCAAAGTGGGTCCTCTGATGGTTCTTGAGAGCCAGCAGGTTGTAGTAGCGTTTCTGGCACACCAGGCAGCGGAAGACGCCGGTCTTGTGAGACTTCTTGTGGTTGAGGAGTGAGCAGGGGTGTCTGTATCCTCGGCCACACTGGTCACACTTGTGGGGCTTGTCACTCTGGTCGACCATGGCCCTACGTCCGCTTCCGCCGACGTCGCGGCTTCCGCCAGCGACCCCGCCGCCCACTCCGTCCCCTCCGGACATCCCTTTGGCTCCATTCAGACCCTGTTTGCTCATTGAACTACCTCGGTTCTTGCCGGGACACAAGTGCGTAATGAGGTGGTGGCGATCCGCAAAGAACATACCGCAGTCCACGCAAATGTGGTTGCGACCATCCATCTTGTCGTTGCCATTGGCAGGGTACCCACGATGCCCTGTTGCTGGCCATCTGGCCTTTGGGGGCCATGGATCAGCTGATGATTGAGAAGGTCTTGCTTTCTGGAGAAGCTCTGGCCGCAGGTGGAGCAGATCATCCTCCACTCCTGCTCGAGGCTCGAAGGTCCCGAAGCGGTGGGGTTATTGGCGTGACTACGCAGGTGGCTCCTGAGGGCCCTGAGGCTGGCATAGTGGTTGCCGCAGACCGAGCACTGGTAGACTTCTCCATCGTCTACATCCTTGTCGTTGGCCCCCATTCTCTTGCCCCCACTCTGGGAGTACTGCCGCTGGCTGCTGCTTTCTTTCAGGCTGTTGGAGCTTCCTGCAGACAGCGACGTGGCACTGGAGCTGTGGTAGTTCATGCCACCCATAAAGCCATTGGACAAAGTGCCCTGCTGCTGTTGCTGCTGGCCACGACGAGGACACAGGTGCGACTTGATGCCAGACACGTCCCCGTACATCTCCCCGCAGTCCGCACAGACGTGCCTGTCGGCTTGACGGTGGGACGCGCTGCTCTGGGAAAGTGAACCACCGTCAAAGCGATCGTGGAAGCCAAGAGAGTCCAAGCCACTGCTGTGGCCACCGTCAGACACAAAGTGGGAAGCATCTCCCAGATTTCCAGGAAGTGAGATGGGCGCCGTGGCACCACTGCCTTCTTGGACGTAGCTCTGCTGGGAGTCCAGCGTCAGAGGTTCTGGAGACAGCCAGTCGTTGTTGTCGTTCCCAATGGACGGGTTGCCGGAGCGCCCCTTGTGACTTCGCAGGTGGCTGTGCAGCGCCGCGAGGTGAGGGTACTGCTTGCAGCAGATGCTGCACTGGTAGTGGCCCGTCTGATGGCACCGCTTGTGGTTGACCAGACTCCCTGCATGTCGGTAGCTTTTGCCACACTCTCCGCACTTGAAACGCCTTTCCCCATCATCCGGCGAGTTGGCCTGCGGCACGCGGCCTCCGGAGGGAGAAGAGTTCAGCGCGTCCGAGTTGAGGATGGAGTCCTGGCTGTGGGAGGGAGGGTGGGGATCGTGAGTCAGGTAGTGGGCCTTCAAAGTCTCCAGATCGGGATGTCCCGCACCACAGTAGGCGCAGGTATAGATTGGATTGTTGACCGGAGGACCCATGATGGGGTCGTAGGGACCCCTTTTGTCACTGGGCAAGGGAGGCAGAGGCAGGGGGTCCCCGAGGGCCGGGGTGTACGCTGGGGATCGAACCGCGCTCAGGTTGTGAGGCATGATGCCTGGGAAAGCGCGAGGCAACCCGAGGGACGGTGAGGCCGAGTTGTGCAGGAGGATATGCTCCTGGAAGTCCGTCTTACTCGGCAGCGCTATCTGGCACAAGTGGCAAAAGCAGGCGGCCGTGTCGTCGCTCTGGGACGCCTGGGTGCTGCTGCCACGGTCCGAGGAGTGGAGGCCGCCGCTCACCATGGACAGCCCGGGGGGCTTGAACTTGGAGTGAGTTCTCTCGTGGCTATTTAGGGCAGCCAGGTTGCTGAATTGTTTAAAGCACACAGAGCACTTAAAGGTTCCTTGCTGGTGACACTTCTTGTGGTTCACTAGGCTACCGTGATGCCGGTAGGTGCGATCGCACTGGTCGCACTTGAACGGTCGGTCCCAGGCGTCGTCGGACTCAGGGGAGCCTTTCTTCCTGTGCTCGTCGGTCTCGTGGCCTTGCAAGACACTGTGCACGATGCCGCTATTGTTCAAATGAGAGCGGCCGAACCCGTCCGAGAGGTCTTGGGCGAGGCCGTAGTCCCTCTCGTCGTGGCCCGCTTCCTCTGCAACCTCCTCGCTTTCTTCCTCTGTGTGCACGCTACTAGGGGACAGCGTGTGGATGCGCAGGTGGTTCTTCAAGGCCACCGCGTTGGGCAGGGTGCGAGTGCAAACCGGGCACTGAAACGATCCGACCTCGTGAGATTTCTTGTGATTGGCTAAACTGGTAGCGTGTTTGTAGATGCGGCCGCACTGTTCACACTCAAAACGTCCGGTCTCTTCCTGCTGGTGATAATGTGCTTTCATATGTTCGAGAAGACTTGGAGTACTCGGGCAAACCATATCACATTCTTTACAGGGGAATCCCTTGGCACGACTCATATCATGCATTGCCATAGTATTCTGACGCACACAGGTAGGAGGGGAGTCACCGTTCACAACATGATGCAATGAACAGTGAGGTGGGGGGGTGGGGGTGGGGGGAGGAAACGGGTGCCTTAGCTCTGCAGCAGGGCCATTCAGTTCTCCACAGTCATCAGCGGAGGTCCGGCCAATCGGGGCCCCACCGGGATGCGGCCGGCAGCCAATGAGGTGAGAACTGCAGTGACAAAGAAGAGGACGAAAGGAGAGGGTTAGTCAACGGCATTGGCAGGAGGAAAATCTAAACATGGAGAGCAAAGTGTTTCAATAAAGTTCCTCTTCATCACCAGATCATCATCACCAGCCAGGTTTAGCAGATGCACCAGGAAAACTCCTGAATATGTTGGATTAATGGCACACAATGACGCCTGGCGAACTTTATCTTTGTCAGGTAAAGCCAGAGTTCAGTTTGACTGCTTCATCCCGGGATGAGCATCGGAGATTATTTTTAAAATGCCTACAGCACCGCAGCAAGCGGCACTCACTGCTGGAATGATTAAAAAAAACGCCAGTGCAGGTGGACACAGCAGTCCACTGTAAACCACACAACTCATTTACAGCACAATAAGCACTTCTCCAAAATGCATTGAGGTGAAATTCAACATTTATTCTCAATGATGACGATGAGAAAAGCTGCCGGCGTGTTTCTAAAGACGAGCAGCAGAGGCATCACGCTCTCACATCTGTTTGTACTTCTCGCTATGTTGACACAAGGCTGCTTGTCTCAGGTGTCACGTGACGCGCTGCTGCACCTGTCAGTGCGGCTGAGTGGCTGGAAACCAGGCTTGAGACCAGGCTGGAAACCAGGCTGGAAACCAGACTGGAAACCAGGCTTGAGACCAGGCTGGAGACCAGGCTGGAGACCAGGCTGGAGACCAGGCTTGAGACCGGGCTGGAGACCAGGCAGGAAACCAGGCTGGAAACCAGGCTGGAAACCAGGCTGCAGACACTCTTAGCACCATTAGGACCTGGCAACACACCTGGCCAGAGTGAGGAGGTGCACAGGAGGACTCCTGAGTTCCACAGAGTGCTTCTGGGGCACTGGCTACACAACAACTATGAGAGCTAACCGTGGCTTCATTAGCCAGGCAGCAGCTGCTGACAGCAAACTTTATTAGCCGCCCGAACCCATTAGAAAAAAAGAACAGACAACCAGGGGAAGATGTCATCAAACAGTATGCTAACGACACTCAGAATTCAGACCCACTTGGTGGTCTGCAAACAAACAAGTCAGCCGTGACTTCTCACACACACGCTAATCAGATCAATACTTGGTTAAGAAGCAGAGGTGATTAAGTGGAGTCGATGTCTGAGGCAGCTTTAACTGGCTAATCTGCAATCTGCCAGATTACTGCTGCCCATTAATCTGCACGCACACACGCACGCACACACACACACACACACACACACAGTCTGTGATAACTACAGTAACACAACTAACTCATAACAACAATCATCCCCAGCATGCGAACTGTCATATGATCACTTTGTTTTCCTCAGCCAATCAGACGGAGCCCTGCCACTGTAGATCACGGCACCCACTGAGATGGTTGAAGGACAGAAGATGTTTTCACAGGTGTTAGAAGGTTCTGCAGCTGCTGGATGGAACTCATGAATCCTGTCCTCAGAACACCACAGCATCCAGCAGCATGATCCACAGGTAGTGTTGACCATGCAATCCTCATGGAGAAGATGCCATCGCCATCATCATCACCATCGCGATCGCCATCATCATCATCTGACTGAAACTTCTTTTCCTGAGAGCAGGAACCAAATAAGCAGCACCGGTGTAATCATCTCTGTTATTGTTCATCGTTGTTATCACTGCTAGCAGTGTGTAACTGAAACAAGCTGCCGTCCCTGCAGCTCACCAAACACCAGAGCGGTTCTTCTCTCCTCCACAGAGGACCAGTGAGGGTTCCATGAACCACCTGGAAGTGTCTGTGTAAGCAGAAAGTGGACTGAAGGAGAACTGGGACCAGGTTCCTCTGGCTGCAGAACCTCCTTCAGGCAATAAGGAGTGGAAAGCAGCGTCCCAGAAGTGGTTCTGTGCTTTCCCCTTGGATCCGCCATGGAGTTGTGAGGAACATCAGGCTGATCCCCACCAACCAACCAGAACCTTCTGACTGACTGCTGGAGGTCCTGGAGGAGCCACAGACCCACCAGGAGATCAGTCAAGGACAGATACACACCCTGAGTATCACCATCATCTTATTATTATTATTATTATTATTATTATTATTATCATCCTTGCTAGTATTATTGTTGTTGTTATATATAATGTATACAGTATATAATAATAATAATGATAAGAAGAAGAAGAAGAAGAAGAAGAAGAAGAAGAAGAAGAAGAAGAAGAAGAAGAAGCTCGCGCAGTGAGAACTTTGCTCCCCGTTCCTGCTTCTCCTCTCCGACTGCTGCATCAACAGCAGCTCCCTCCAGCCAATCACATCCTCCGCACTGCCGCCGCCGTGTAAACAAACCGAACCGGAACTCCGGGCGGTCCGGCTACGGGAGTCCATCACAAACACACGGTCCTCTCACCTCCAGCGTTGCTCCGCCGGGTCCCGGTCTGCCCCCTAGCCCCACCCCGCCCCTGGGGCCGTGCAGCCCCTCTGACCTTGGCTCGCCTCCGCCGCCCGGTGCAGCCTCGGCGGGGACCGAGCGGGACAAAAGCGGCGCCGGGACCCGGCCATCACGTCCCGGCCGGGGCTCCGGCTCTGTCCGAGGCGGGAAGCAGGATGCGGAGCTCCGCGGAGCTCCGGGCAGCCGAGGAGAATCCCGGCGAGGCCGCTGTGTTTTCCCACACGATGCCACCCAGCGAGCGGGGACAACACCTACAGCCATCAGCCATCAGCCCCTCTCTCTCTCTCTCTCTCTCTCTCACTGAGACCCCGACTCCATGGAAAAATGGCTCTCGAGCAGCGAGCCATTTTCCCCCTGATGCTAACGGCTAGCACCGCCTTCCTTCACCGCCGCACAAAAACACAGCAACGCCGCCCGCGGCTGCAACACAGGGGGCTGGCGGCGACTGGAGCCCCCCAGCAGCCAGCCGCATGGGGCATTTTTCTGTCTCGATGTGGCTCTTGAACGTGAATAAAAGTGCATATTTATTGTGTGATGATGGGGATAACGGCGGTGCAGGAGGCAGCAGCTAGCCTTAGCATTAGCGACTAGTTAGCATTAGCAACCCCCTGTGATGATGGAGGAGGGGGGAGGAGGGAGGAAAAAAAACATAAAACGGAAGTTCCGCAAAACAAGAAAATAATACACACACGCGAAAACACACGAACGAGCGCAACACAAATGCACACTGCGCGCACAATCCGTCCACGCACTCGCTCAGTCAGTCATTGGTGCGGGCGGGCGCATTGCGAGACGGAGCTGGGTTAGCACTGGGGCTAGCCGTTAGCTCCAGCGCTAACCCAGCCGAGGCTAGGCTAGCCAGCCCAGGCTAGCCCGCAGCTACACAAAGATCTCGACAAACAGCGCGGCCCCCGCTGACGGAAAAGACACTTTCTCGGCTTTTCTCCGCTCCGCACTCACCCTCAAGTGGCCTCGGCGCCCCGCAAAAACCACCGCAAGCGCTGCGTGCGTGCGGACTGGGAACCGTGCGGGCTTTCACGGATTCGACATGCTTATTTGATTTTTTTTTTTTTTTTTTTCCTCCTCTTCAACACACCGACTTTGGCTCCCGGGCTCTCCCCCTCCTCCTCCGCCTCCGCCTCCACCACCACCGCGGCTGCCGCTCCGACTATTTCCTGCCGCTCGCTGTCCCCGCGCGGTGCTGGGACGCACGCGGCAAACGCGTCATCATGCGCAAGAGAGCACGCACGCGCATGTGTTTGAGGGTTCGAGGTGTGTGTGTGTGTGTGTGTGTGTGTGTACGCGCGCGCGAGACCGTCTCCTCCTGAATGTGTCGTCTCAGCAGGAGACGTTTGGTCCGTTTTTTTTTTTTTTTTTTTTTGCGGTTGCAACGGGGCCGGAAGTGGCGCCCGGCCGAACCGAGCCGAACCGAGCCGAGCCACTACTGGCTGAGTGATCCCTCAGAGGTGATTTTTTTTTTACCTGCAGATAAAACAAGCAGGGCCGTTCAGTGTGCCAGCTGATGAACCCCCTGGTCTAGCGCCTGCCTGGAAATGGCTGAATTACATCTTGAAGAAGAAGAAGAAGAAGAGGAAGAGGAAGGAAGAGAAGAGAAGAAGGCCTTTATTTGGCCCACATTTGCATTGTGCAATGGCATAAACAGTGCAAAGAGAATAACTGTAAGTGTAAAATCATAGCTGTCAGATTTGACAGCTATGATTTTACACAACTGAGGAGCTGCTCCAGAGGATGGAGGGATGGATGCATGGATGGATGGATGGATGGAACATTTGGCATAGAAAGAGGGAAAACAACAAGGTGAGTTCAGACTACTGGAGTTAAGCTCAGGAAATCCATCCTGTCGGCTGATTGTTTGGTTGAATGAATGACAAGACACACACTTGATTGAATTGCAGTGCGTCGTCACCTTCAATATTTCTGTTGCGGGGGAGAAACAGGAGGCAGGATGTGACCTCAGCATCGTTGGTCAACATTTCACATCTCAAATCAAAAGTGACCCCAAAAGGTCCAAAGGTCATGTGAAGTGTGGAAGGTCACGCTGTGCAACGCCTGACCCTTTTAGAAGGCTGTGTTTCCTGAACAGCCGCTGTGACTGGAGGCAACAGGAGGTTGGACGAGGCGCCGCGACTGGCAGGGGACTCCAGGAAAGCGGGAGGCGGATGTTGTGGCTCCGCCCCTCCCTCCCATCACAGTCCTCCTCCAGACGGCTGGAACGCTGCGCACTCATTCATTTTCTGCTTTAACAATAAAGCAGTCTGTATAGGTGAACAGTAACATCTGTTATGCTTTAAATGTGATAAGAGTTGTGGCAAATCAAACACACTACTCAGTAGAGTAGAGGGTAGAGACAATAGTGAAGTCATCATTATCCTAAAAATGTTTTGCTGACGTTTGTATATATCTGTGGACAGTGTGGTAGTTTGGTCCTATATCGTTTTTTGGTGGCTAAAAGTGAAGTATTAGTATTATATCAAACTATTAGATCAGTATTTGTTTATTATAGTGTATTTAGTAAATATAGTATGATTAAAATGTACTCATAAAGGTACTTGTACATGTCTGCACTTTATAGCAACAGTTCAATTAATCATTTGCACTACATACATACATACATACACACACACACACATACATACATACATACATACACACACACACATACATACATGTACAACGTGTGTATATTGTACATTTGTATTTAATTCACCGCCAAGCACCCTGGTTGGACGCTAACTGCATCGCTTTGCTCTGTACTTGTGACGTGAACAATAAAGTTCAATCTAATGCAATGCGATCTGATCCACTAGTGGAGACCGTCCGTGTCCAGCACAGCCGCGTGGAGGCGCCAGCGAGGTGTTCGCTGGTTCGCAGGTGAAAGACGGCTTGAATCCACTGGACTGATTCCGACCACGCAGCTCTGATCAGCACTCTCTCCGCTGGCTCGGCCTGCATATCCCAGAATCCTAGCGGGGCGCGATGACGTCACATTCCCTCGCACGCTCTGCCGCCGCTCTCAGCCCGCCTCGGTGCTCCGGCGGACCGGTGAAGATTCTGGAGGAGCAGCGGCAACCATGGGTCCGGTCGAGGTAAAATAAATAAATAAAAACCTGCTCCGGATGGTTCCGGTCCAAACCGGTCCCCGAGTCTGACTTCCGGTTGTTTCCCGCTCTGTGTTGTGTGCGCCGTGGTGCCCTCGGACGAGGCTACAGCCGTTAGCCTGCGACCCGCGAGCGTCCCGGCGAGGGACTGACTGGTGGTGTTACGCTGGAATCAATGTCGTCATATTATCTTCACGACCTCGCGCTTATGTCACCTGACGCCGTGGAAGTTTCCCGTCATTGCGGAAACCGACTCAGAGCAGGAAGAGAAGCCGAGAGAGACGCTGCAAACACCACCTCTCTCTCTCTCTCTCTCTCTCTCTCTCTCTTTGTCTCTCTATCAATCTCTCTCTCTCTCTCTCTCTCCCCGTAGCAGCTACGCTGAAATTATTCGCTTCGTGTGTGTGTGTGTGTAAGAGAGAGAACTCCGTTATATGACGTCACAAAAGTAGACGTATCAGCCGTTGTGTTGTGGCCATTGTGTGACGTCACCACTCCTTGAATTGAAAACTCCAGTTTGTCCAGTGATGACGTCACACTGTCCCCAGGAGCTTCGTTGTTGTTGTTGTTGTTGTTGTTGTTGTTGTTGACTGGCTGATCAAGTCAGTGTTTCTCACGTGGTGGGTCGCAGCCCAAAAGTGGGTCGTGTAGCTGTTTTGATTGGGTCGCAGCTTTGTGGGCAGTTTCCTTTTTTTTCAAGGGATTTTAAATTATACATATTTCTAGAGAGAGTGTTGGGCACACACTTCAATGCAATAATATCAACAATCTATAAACATGATGGACAGCGTTTGTATTTTTGTGGGATAAATTGAAAGTGCTGTGTAATAAATTTGGGTCGGGACCCACCAGTTGAGAACCGCTGGACCCAAAACACTACTGGATGGTTTAGATGCTTCATTGTTTAGTCACTCTAGTTTAGCCCTGTGTTTACAGCCTCCTGCTTACCCCGAGGTTGACCTGATCCACTGACCTGTGTGTGTGTGTGTGTGTGTGTGTGTGTGTGTGTGTGTGTGTGTGTGTGTGTGTGTGTGTGTGTGTGTGTGTGTGTGTGTGTGTGTGTGTGTCCTGCAGCTCCTCCACATGTCGGTCTTCTCCCAGGACTTCTCTCCCTGCGGACGCTTCTTGGCGGCCGGGAACAACTACGGAGAGATCGCCATCTTCAGGTGGGCTGAGCAACTACACCTCACACAGCTTTGGGCAGGTTTCCACCAGAGCGACCCGGCTCGGGTCGCGGGTCGGGCCGGTGGGAACGGGCCCTCTCTCTCTCTCCATCAAGTAACGCTGGCTGTTGATTGGCTGTTTGCAGCCTGTCTGCGGCGCTGAGTCCCGACGCCACGGTGCTGAGTCGCAAGCCGGTCCTCACTTTCGCAGGTAAGTGACGTTAGCGCCACGCTAGCTGTTAGCCGCCGTTGCCACCTTGACCCACTGCGATCCCTCGGCAGCTCACGAAGGTCCAGTCTTCTGCCTGCTGTCCACCGACTGCCACCTGCTCAGCGCCGGGAACGGACAGATCAGCGCCTGGAGCTGGAGCGAGCTGGTCAAGAAGGTGAGAAGCAGCACTAGGTGGCGCTCCAGAGGTTTCAGCGGCGGAGGCGCAGGCTGAGGGCCAAACTGAAGATCTTTCTGATTTGTCTCCTCAGAACGTGAAGCAGGTGTGGACCAAGAGGCCCAGCTACAGGTGAGAGGCTTAGGCTTGGGGTCACCTGGTGCTGTGAGTCCGTCCAGGTGTCCTGACTGCCCCTCCCCCTGTGTGTGACTCCGCCCCTCAGGTCCAGTCTGGAGATCCCTGAGATCAACGGCATGGTCATCAACCACAGGGTCAGTCTGACCACCGACCCCGGTGACAGCAGTGGCAACTGTCCAATCAGCTGTCTGCTCCCAGGCTAACTAGCGCTAGTGTCTTGTGTTCAGGACAACACCCTGGTGGTCGGCGCCGGAGACAACAACGTCCACATCCTGGACCTGGAGCACGGCGTCTTCAAGGTGGGTGCTGCCTCTGGTTCTGTGGAGGACGGCTGGGTCTGGTGGTTTTGTGGTTGTCCGGGTCCTGGGTGTCTCGGCTGAGGTTCTGGACTGCCCCCTGCAGGCGGCCCTCCAGGGCCACTCGGACTACGTGCACTGCGTGGCGGTGAGGGAGCGAGAGGGCGAGATCCTGTCGGGGGGCGAGGACGGCGCCGTCCGGATCTGGGGTGAGGAGCCTCCATGGTCACATGACCTGACTGCTGCTAAGCTAGGCTAGGATAGCTCCAGGTTGTGCTGTGCTACCACGATGCTAATTCCCCCCCCCCCCCGCCCCAGACAACCGGACGGGTCAGTGTGTTCACTGCATCGAGGTCCACAAGTACGAGGTGAGGAACTAAAACACCTGCTGAGCTCTGGGAGGCTATGCTAGCAGCTAGCAGCTAGGCTAACACTGACTGTGTGTGTGTGTGTGTGTCAGGGCTGTGCTCGGCCGCAGCACGGGAAGTGGATCAGCTGTGTGAGCACCGACTCGGACTGGATGGTAAGAAAACGAGTGATCCCCGACGCAAACTGATTGGTGATGATGTCATCGCCAAGAGACCGACTCTGATTGGCTGTCCCACTGCAGCTGTGTGGCGGTGGCCCCTCCCTCTCCTTGTGGCACCTGCGCTCGCTGTCGCCCACCTCCGTCTTCCCTCTGACTGGCTGCCAGAGACAGGCCGCCTTCCACCAGGACATGGTGAGCACGCACACACACACACACATACAGGAACAGGAAGAGCAGTGTGTGTGTGTGTGTGTGTGCGACTGAACACTTCCTGTCATAGGACCAGCCAAGACTCTGCTTCCTGGTAGTTTAGCACCTTCTATTAGCTTAGCATCAAAGCTAAACTAATTGAGTGTGTGTGTGTGACCCTGCGGCGCCCCCTGCTGCAGATCCTGGCGGTGGGCGACGGGCCCTCGGTGTCCCACTGCCTGCTGGGCGGCGAGGTCAAGGCCCAGATCCCCTGCACGCCACGCAGCCTCAACACGCTGCGGCTCAACGCCAACAGCTCCGAGCACCGGGTGAGTCCGACACCCGGGGACCACTAGAGGGCAGCAAGCCAGCTGAACTGCTCTAGACTGGTCTGGGTCTGGTTCTGGACTCTACCGCACTTCCTCTCAGCTCAGTTTCTGCTGTTGTGTTCACAGGTGCTGACAGTAGGGGGCAGCAGCGACCACATTGACGTCTTCACCAACTTGTCGTACAGAGCGTTCTCACTGCGCTTCACACACACACACACACACACACACACACACACACACACACACACACACACACACACACACACACACACACACACACACACACACACACACACACACACACACACACACACACACACACACACACACACACACACACACACACACACACACACACGTTTTTTACTATTGTTGTTAGGCAGGCTAAACTCAATAAAGTTGTCGTCTTTTTCTACTAATTGTGTGTCTGTTGTTGCTGTGAATCTCTGAGTCCTTCTGAGACAAAACAACTTTTTATTGACCATAGAAAAGAAAAAAAACACGTTCATATTGATCCACGTTTGACCTCTGACCTCTTGCATTACCCAGGAGTCCTCGGTGTCAGAGCGAGCTTTACAATGAGGGGAGGGGAGGGGTGTGGCCTGGGGGGGCGGGGCTTCAGGCGGCTGACAGACAGGCCTGCCGGACGCTCTGGGCCCAGGTGTTGAGCAGCTCGGTCACTGAGTGTTTGTCCGGCAGCTGCAGCAGCTTGGACGTCATGTTCCTGTGGACCGTCTGCAGGAAGCTGTTGGTTCCTGCTGGGGGGGAGGGGCTTCTGTTAGCTTAGCTCCGCTAAAACTCACTCTGTGTGTGTGTGTGTGTGTGTGTGTTGGCCTCACCGTACTGCTCTCCGTCGGCCCAGTGGGGGCTCTGGTCGGGGTAGTCGGCAGGAATGCTGAGCTGCAGGGGGGGGACGCTGGGGAGGTTCTTGTCGTCTGGAGGGAGGAGGAGCAACCAATCAGCTTCGTCCATTCAGTGATGGAGACCACAACACACTCTGGAGCTCACAACTGCCCCCCAGAGGAGAGTTCCTCAACCAGTGGGACTGGCAGGCCGCTAGCGATGCTAAGCTAATGGTTGGGTCGGGGGGGGGGTCTCACCCAGCTTGCAGACCAGGTGCACGGTGCCGTTGTTGCTGCAGAAGGACGGGTCCAGGTTGACCAGGAACTTGACGTCCAGCCTCGCTACCTCCCCCTGCAGGACGTTGGGGATGTTGTGCCGCTCCTCCTCCTCCAGCCGCCGCTTCCTGCCGGAGATGTTGGGGCCGCTGCCGAGGAGGAGGAGGAGGAGGAGGATGAAGAGAGGAGGAGACACACAGTGGTGGGGGCGGGGCTGCTTCCTACCTGATGGGGGGGCCGTGGATGGCGGCCATGGCGGGGGCGAAGGTGCGGTACAGCGAGTGGTTGAAGACGGGCGAGCGGATGTTGGCCATGACGGCGTCCAGCAGCGGCTGGCACAGGGGCTGCTGCTTGGGCGTCTGGGGGGGCGGGGGGGTCGGCTGGGGCACAGGGCAGAGGTCAGAGGTCATCACTCAATGACTCCCACACACACACAGGTGGCAAAAAGTAAATATTAACATCCTGGCCTGAGGAAACAGGTGCTTGGCTGAAAAGAGAGAAACTCCTGGGGTCAAAGTGAGAGGACTGACAGAGGACTGACTGAGGACTGACTGGACTGACAGAGGACTGACTGGACTGACTGGGGACTGACTGGACTGACAGAGGACTGACTGGACTGACAGAGGACTGACAGAGGACTGACTGGGGACTGACTGAGGACTGACTGGACTGACTGGGGACTGACAGAGGACTGACTGAGGACTGACTGGACTGACTGGACTGACTGAGGACTGACTGGACTGACTGGGGACTGACTGGACTGACAGAGGACTGACAGAGGACTGACTGGGGACTGACTGAGGACTGACTGAGGACTGACTGGGGACTGACTGAGGACTGACTGAGGACTGACTGGGGACTGACTGGGGACTGACTGAGGACTGACTGGACTGACTGAGGACTGACTGGGGACTGACTGGGGACTGACTGAGGACTGACTGGACTGAGGACAGACAGAGGACTGACTGGGGACTGACAGAGGACTGACTGGGGACTGACAGAGGACTGACTGGGGACTGACTGAGGACTGACAGAGGACTGACAGAGGACTGACTGAGGACTGACTGGACTGACAGAGGACTGGACTGACAGAGGACTGACAGAGGACTGACTGGACTGACAGAGGACTGACTGGACTGACTGAGGACTGACTGGACTGAGGACTGACTGGACTGACAGAGGACTGACAGAGGACTGACAGAGGACTGACAGAGGACTGACTGGACTGACAGAGGACTGACTGAGGACTGACTGGGGACTGACTGGGACTGACTGGACTGACAGAGGACTGACAGAGGACTGACTGAGGACTAACTGGACTGACAGAGGACTGACAGAGGACTGACTGAGGACTGACTGGACTGAGGACTGACTGGACTGACAGAGGACTGACAGAGGACTGACAGAGGACTGACTGAGGACTGACAGAGGACTGACTGGACTTCTGCCATTAACCAGCACACGCAGCACTAATACTACAAATCCCAGAATGCTCTGCTGCTCCATCAGGACAGGACGTTGACTGAAGGTTGTGATGATCATTAAGACTTGATTGGTTTATTGTGGTTATTTCATTCATCAATGCATCATCAACCTGTGGAAACTCAGCATCTCAAGCCTGCAAATATTTATTCACTTTAATTTGAAACTGCAATTTTTAACGTGTGCAACAGGAAGTCATTGTCTAGAATGAAGCTCTGCTGTGACAGGAAGCGCCCAGCAGCGGAGACCCACTGGGGTCAGAGGTCACGTGACCCGTGGCGGTCCAGCAGGGGGCGCCGTGACGCCGAGCCCTCACTCACCACAGCCATGTCGTTCTTCAGCTTCTCCAGGGCGATCTCACACTTCTGCAGCGTCTTCAGAGGACACCTGCGCACGCACACACATACACACACACACAGAGCTGGGCGTCAGGGGGCGGGGCCTGGCTGGTGAGGGCGGTGGTCAGCAGTGATTGGTGGTCACCTGGTGTTTGGGTCGGTCAGGATGTTCAGCAGACTCTTCATCTTACTGAGGTCCTTCTTCCTGTCTGGAGGGGGGGAGAGTGAAAGAGTGAGTGACAGAGAGAGAGAGAGAGAGAGGTTAGGCTGCTGTCAGTGGGCTGCTGGAGGGGCTGTGTGATTGGCTGCTGGGTGTCGGGGCTGTGTGATTGGCTGCTGGGTGTCGGGGCTGTGTGATTGGCTGCTGGGTGTCGGGGCTCTGTGATTGGCTGCTGGGTGTCGGGGCTCTGTGATTGGCTGCTGGGTGTCAGGGCTGTGTGATTGGCTGCTGGGTGTCGGGGCTGTGTGATTGGCTGCTGGGTGTCATTGGCTGCTGGGTGTCGGGGCTGTGTGATTGGCTGCTGGAGGGGCTCTGTGATTGGCTGCTGGGTGTCGGGGCTGTGTGATTGGCTGCTGGGTGTCGGGGCTGTGTGATTGGCTGCTGGGTGTCGGGGCTGTGTGATTGGCTGCTGGGTGTCGGGGCTGTGTGATTGGCTGCTGGGTGTCGGGGCTGTGTGATTGGCTGCTGGGTGTCAGGTGCTGCTCACCTTCGTTCTTGTCGATCTTGTTGATCATCCTCCTCAGGGGTTCGATGTACTTGGACAGCTGCTTCAGCTTCTCCATGTACTGCTGGTCCTCCAGGGACGACGCTCCAGCCGGACTCATCACTGAGCTGGGGTTACCTGGGGGCCAGAGGTCAGGTGGGTGGGGGTCAGAGGTCAGGTGGGTGGGGGTGGGGGTGGGGGGTGGGGTCGGGGCTGCTGTGCTCACCTGGAGTGTTGAGCGGTCCAGGAGACGGGACTCCGTAGTTCTGGGGGGTCCGAGCCGTGGCGGGGCTCTGCGAGGGCTGGGGGGAGGGGCTGGGCTGGAAGCCCCCTGGGGAGGGGGTGGGGCCGGAGCTGGAGGGGGAGGGAGGAGAGTTGGTGTCCCGCCCTCCTCAATAACAGCAGGCACCACAAGGTGGCGCCACCAGCGCTGCTCTGGCCCTGCTCCACTGCTTTATCTCTAGTCTGGGCAACACACCTGTGTGTGTGTGTGTGTGTGTGTGTGTGTGTGTGTGTGTGTGTGTGTGTGTGTGTGTGTGTGTGTGTGTGTGTGTGTGTCAGCTGCCACCTGGCCTTGGCTCCTGTCAGTAACTCAGTGGCAGCTTCCTGTCTTTGATCCCCTGCCAGCTGTTAGCACGTGGCTAACGCATGCTAACCCTGGCCCGGGGCTGCAGTCCCTGCTGGCTGCTGCCAGGTGGTGCAGTGCCGTGCTCAGCCACCGGGGGCGGAGGGGTGCGGGGCTCTCACCTGACTGAGTTGGGCTGTGAGGAGGGGGGCTGTGGAGACGGCTGGGGGGGCGGCAGCATGGCCTGGGGCGTGGCCACGTGCACCGGCGAGGGCGATGACATCACCGAGTGCTGCTGCTGCTGCTGCTGCTGCTGCTGCTGCTGCTGCGCCGCCTGTGATTGGACGAGAGAGAGGGGGCGGGGGGGGGGCACGATGAGCCAACGGGGCGGTCCGAGCCGACCGTGGGTTGGCTGAAGCAACGCTGGGGTCAGAGGTCACATTCAATACCTGCTGCGCCGCCGCCTGTCCCGCCACTGCAGCGGCGTTTGGGGGGGGGATGGGGGCGCCGAGGGGGGCTCGAGGCAGCCGGGCCGGAACCTGCATCCCAGGACGGACCAACTAGAGACACACACACACACACACACACACACACAGTGAGTTTTAACGTGGAACATTTCGCAATATTTACTCCAGATTTTATCGATCAACTATCACGCAGGTGTCAAACTGTGGCCCGCGGACCAGATTGGGCCGAGATATTCAATCACTGCTGGTCCGCCAGCATTATCCAGCACATGCAACTGCTGATACTACAAATCCCAGAGTGCACTGCTGCTGTTTACTCTGACAGACTGTGAGCGACGCTTCACTGTTCAATGTCCCTGCTGGACCTCCTCAACCATCACACATACATCACATCAACACTTCAACAGAGAGGAGAGGGTGTCATGCTGCAACAGACAGGCAGGGGGCAGCGGTGTGAGAAGGCAGGAAGTGCCGGTGTGAGCGCTGAAGCACCTGAGCTGGAGGAGGCTGCAGTCTCACCTGTCCGGCTGCAGCTGCTGCTGCTGCGGCTGCAGCGTTCAGCTGCGCCTGCTGCTGCTGCTGCTGCTGCGCCTGCTGCTGCTGCTGCATGGCTGCACGGGCCTGCACACACACACACACACACAGTGTAGAAAGAGTGTGTGAGTAAAGCAGGCAGGGGTTGCAACGGTTTCATATTTTGCTGTACGATTATAGTCTGAGAAAAAAAAAAAAACAACACAATTTCACGATTACTATTATTATTATTATAGACATAAAAAAAAAATCACATCAGCATTCTTTGAAAATATGTTTTATTGCTTTCCCCCCCCCACATTGTCTAACAGTTGCTGCATTTTCAAAGGCAAATAGTGCAGTACCCAAAACAGTGTAAAATAATGACCAAGAATAAACAGCGTGTGACCGCATGGTGGGATTTCCCTTCAGAACAGCAGAACGTTTAGAAGACAGAAGTCCAAGCCTGCAGGGTCGCTCTGCAACAAGGCTCTTTTCATTCAGCCCCACTCTGTCCAGTTGTTTGTATTATGTTTCTACACCTTTTTGGGACCACCTGAGTAGAGAATTTAGAACTTGTGAAACATCAACAACTTTTGACTTTAATAACTGTGAAAATACATTAAAAAAAAGTTGCTGCCTTTACAAACAAATACAGCACACAAATAAGTTTAAAAAAGAAAAAGAAAAAAAAAAGTCTATATCTCTGGAATGAAATAAAGCTACCTGGTTGATTTAAACGTTCATGGCAGCACTCAGTGTATTTACATTGAACAGAACAGACTGAAAGGCTGCTGGGGAAACTATAATGCAGCAGGCCCAGGGTTTTATTTACATTTGAGTATTTCTTAATTGAGACGTTGAAAAACAAAGATCTATTTGGCTTTAGTTTTGTCTTCAACAAAACGAAAAGAAATAACTGAATAATAAAATATAAAGTAGCTGCCTTTTGAAACACAAAGAACACACTTAGCAGTGCAATCAATACAAATAAACAACGCTGGAAAACCAACGCTGTAGAACCTCTGTCTGCATCGGGTGACAGCGCGTTTAGGTCAAATTCCAGCGCAGGAACGAGAGCATGTTGACGTTCTCAGCGGTCAGTCTGGAGCGGCTAGCAGACAGGACAGAGCCACTCGCACTGAAGGCCCTGTCTGGAGGCCCGCTGGTCGCTGGGACACAGAGGAACTTCCTGCCCACTTTTGAAATCACTGGCATTTCTCCCACATGCCGAGCCTTCCACCAAGCCAGTGGCTCCGCCTCGGCAGCAAGCAAGGGGCGGGACAAGTAGAGTTTCATCTCGGAATCAATTCTTTCCCGTGTGGATGGTGCCGCACTTCCCGTGGCTCCTCCCACCCCCGACCTGATCTTCTTTGCAGCGGTGATCTTCTGCAACAGTCCAGACAGGCACTTCTCCTTCCTCTTGGTGGAGGAGGAGGAGGAGGAGGAGGAGGAGCTTTGTGCTGCTGCTGCTGGTGGCTCTCCTGCACCTGGAGGTTCTTCTGTTGCCAGTGCCATGGCTTCATCACTGCATGCCTTGACCGCGGCTTCTACGTCATCCAGAAAGGTTGCCTTGTACCTGGGATCCATGAGACTCGCTGTATTCAGCACACTCTTCATTTCTGCTGTGTATCCCAGCTGCTCCAGCAGCTCTTCTCTGACCACCCGCTTCATTTGTTTGCTCAGATTGCCGTCTCCTTCTCGATCTTCAAGGATCTCACTGCTGACGTGCTCCAGGACGGGCGGCAGGGAGGACAGTGTGAGCCGTTTCTCGGAGGCCAGGGCGTCGGTGAGATCCCGGAGCGGGCGAAGGAGCTGCCTGACGTCCTCCAGGACAGCGAGGTCACCGTCTTCAGGCATGAGATGCCATGGGTTCCGCTCTCCCGCTAGCACCCCGCAGACAGCCTGCTGCAGCTGCGAGAACCTGCAAATCATTTCATATGTGGAACCCCACCTGGTGGCCACGTCATGAATGAGTGCAAGCGGAGGCTCGTTGGGATTCAATTCTTCCTGCTTCTTCTTAAGCTCTCGCTTGCACTGCACGCCGGCACGCTCTGGTCGCGGACTCCACCTCGGCCATCTTCAGGACTTTGGAAACCGCCAGGTTTAGGTTGCGGCCGAAACAAGAAAACCAGACGCATGGAAAATCTTCAAAGGCTTTCCTCGTGCTACTGGCTTGACCTGTTGTGATTCCAGACAGACGCTCTTTCTGCATCTTCCAGTCCGAGAGCACGGCTTCCGTCCTCTCACAGATCTGCTCTGCTCGGTGGTCATCAGGAAGAGGCTGCGTCTCCAGACAGTGAGAGTGCAGCTGCCAGTCGGTGTTCAGGTAGTGAACTGTAAAGCTCATAAAGGCTTCTCCATCAGCACCACTGCTGCTCCACGGGTCTGCTGTCACTCCAAACCACACCCCCCTCTGCCAGCTGCTGCTGCTCCACACCTGCTCGCACCTCCTTGTACAGGTCTGGGATTTTCCTTTCAGAAAAGCAGCTTCTGCTTGGAACCCTGTAGTGTGGCGCTGCCCCACTCATGAGGTGGAGGAAGCCAGGTTTCTCCACAATGTGAGACGGCATCATGTCTTTAGAGATGAGGAAGGCCACGGCTCTGTTCAGAGCTCGGGCTTGTTTGGAAGAGGGAGCGCAGGTCGCACACTTTGCAAATGCTCCTCCAACAGTGGGTTGGGCAGTGACATAAGGTGCAGCGTCAGTATTTTCCTAACGGTGAATTAGAAAAAAAACAAATGAAAAAATAAATAATCCATGCTTGGATTAACTTCAATTTGTCTTGCAATAATGAATTGAGTTGATTTTTGACTATTTAAATAATTCATTTTGTATTTTATTAACTTTTTAATCTAACTTATTAATTCAAGATGAACTTCTATATACTGTAAATAATATCACAAATGCGTGTAAGAAACTTTAGTGTTATGATCAACTGTCATCCATGCCTATTATTAGTATTATTTTTAGTTATAGATTTTGAATCATCTAAGGTTATTTTGCTGCTTACCAACACATGTGGGTGATGAAGGTGAGTGTTACCATCATCAACTGTCAGTGTCATCACCCATGCCCGGGCTGGGATTATTAGTTCTACATGTTTAATCACAGAGCGTCATTTTGCTTGCTGTTGACGAGTTTGGCATGTAAACTGGGATTGGTTATCACGCAGATGCTGCTTGAGACTGGAGGTATTGGAGCCCTTAGCCGCGACTGCTGGTCGGCAGGTTTTGCAGACTGGGAGGCGGTCGTCTTCCACGAGTAGCCTGGGCGTCCTGGCAGCCAAAACGCTCCCACGCTGCCGACCTCGCAGGTTTTTTTGGTGGAAAGAGGTCGTTTCCGTTGGGTCCATCTGCCTGCTCTGCAAGCCAACGCCTGCCATTAGCTCTATTCTAACGTAGCCGCCATGTTTAGCTAGCTGAGCACCCACCACTACAAGAAACGTGTGTGTGTGTGTTGTGGTGCGCCCGCTAAATGGGCCGTGCGGAAACAAAGCGAGAGAGACAGAGGGAGTTTAAGCTGATGGACTGCTGTGAGCAGAAAGAACCGCTTCTGCTGAACGTCTGCGCTTAAATTAACCACGGCGTTTAAATCCGCGGTTGACAGTAAAAGCGGTTCAGCGCTGCACCCCTAGTGGTGAGGAGAGGGCGGTGACCCACCTGTAAGGCCTGGATCTTCAGCTGGTGCTGCTGCTGCTGACTCAGGGAGCTGAGGGGGACGTGCTGAGCGGAGGCCATCTGGCCCGCCATGGACTGAGACACCAGGCCCGCCTGCTGCTGCTGCTGCTGCTGCTGCTGCTGCTGCTGCTGCTGCGAGTGAGGAGGCATCTGACCTGCTTGAGCCTGGGCCTGCACCTGCTGCTGCTGCTGCTGCTGCACCATGTGCTGGATGGATTGGGCCTGAGCCTGAGCCTGGGCCTGCTGCTGAAACTGCAGCTGCACCATCTGCTGCTGCTGCTGCTGCTGCTGCTGTTGCTGCTGCTGCTGCTGCTGCTGCTGCTGCATCCGTGTCTGGTGTATCTGCAGACAGGCAGGAGCTCAGTCTCACGCTGCTTCCATCCTCTCACCGTCTCTCTGCTGTCTACACACCTGGTTCTGCTGCTGCTGGTGCTGCTGCAGCTGCTGGTTCTGATGGTGCTGCTGCTGCTGCAACTGCTGCGCCCTCAACTGCTGCTGCTGCACCTGGAACTGCTGCTGGATGGCGGCGTTCTGCTGCTGCTGCTGCTGCTGCGCCTGCTGGAACTGCTGGAACTGGATGGACTGCTGCTGCGCCTGCGCCTGCTGCTGCGCCTGCTGCTGCTGATGGACCTGCTGGACCTGCACCATCTGCATCTGGCTGGGACCCCCTACTTTGGCAGAGTGAGGAGAGGGTGAAGGAGGCGGGGGAACCCCGGGGAGCTGCAGGCGCCTCAGACACACGCGGGCGGCGTTCGTTCCCAAGCGCAAACCGGAAGCAAGAGCGGCCCGAAGGAAGCGGTCGGTCCAGACACACACACACACGCACACGCACACGCACACACACACACACACACACACACACACACACACACACACACACACACACACACACACACACACACACACACACACACACACACACACACACACACACACAGAGCGCTGGGAGGAAACACACTCACTGGCCTGTGGGTTTCCAGGCACGCCTGCCATGGCATGCTGGCCAATCTGCATGGGCCCCATGGCCCCCAGGCCCCCCCCAACTGGGACACCGGGGGGGCGCGGGCCCATGCCGATGGTGCCGGGGGGGCCCCCCGCCACCCCCGTCAGGTTAGTCAGGGCATTCATGGGATCTAGCAGAGGTGAGACAACAAGACCGCGTCACGCAGCTGCTGGCCTCCATGCAGGTGGAGATGATGAGGAGGAGGAGCAGGAGGAGCAGGAGGAGGTGACAGCAGAGGGACAGACACAGCCAAGGAGGCGGCAGAGCAGGAGCAGCGCCACCTACCGGGACCTCCCATGGTCTTCTTGTCTGCAACAACACAGAGCTGCAGTGAGTCAAAGAGCTCAAAAGTCCTGAGGGGAAAGTGAGAGTGAGCAGCAGCAGCAGCAGCAACTCACGGATGTCTCTGAAGTGGATGATGAGTCTGGCCACCAGGGAGAGGTACTCCTCCTGACACACACACACACACACACACACACACACACACACACACACACACACACAACACACACACACACACACACACACACACAGTGAATAAGATGACCAGAACCCCTTCCACTCTCCTCCTTCAGCCTCCACCCCGCCCCCTGCTGGTGCAGCTGGGACTCACCCTGGACTTGGCCTTCAGGTAGACGTGGTTCTCCATGTCGCTGCTGGACTTGGTGTGGGCGGTTCCTGCCTTCCTCATCGCCTCCTCACTGCACACACACAGTCAGAGCCGCCGTCATCCATCCATTCATCCATCCATCCATCCATTTATTCATTCATCCATCCAATCATCATCCAATCATTCATCCATCCATGAACCCAACCATCTATACATCCATCCATCCATTCATTCATCCATCCAATCATCATCCATCCAATCATCCAATCATCCATCCATTTATTCATTCATCCATCCAATCATCATCCATCCAATCATCCAATCATCCATCCATCCATTCAATGCGCGGAAGACGTGTGCGTCCCTGCGTGACGTCATACTTCCTCTCAGGACCGTAAACCAACCACATGCATTCAGCAGTTAGTTGTGTTTGTTTGCTATCGCGGCTAAAACCGGCAGGGAGCAACACTGAGGCTAACTAGCAGAGTTAGCATCCGCAGCTAACCTCCAGCACACACCACGGCGTGGTTCCGAGTGCGAGCAGAACACAGACCAGACCGGATGTTCTGCCCCACCACCGCCAAGGCTGTGTGTCAGTTTCAATCCAGCCCGTCCTGACGTTCTTTTCCCTCCGAGCTAGCGTTAGCTTAGCATAGCACTCGGTGCCAGTGAGCGTCGCTGCGAGGACCAGAACGCGTCGACACAGCGGACAAGAACTCACATCTGGGCCACGACCTTCTGCCGGAACTGCGGGCTCCTCCAGTCGCTCTCGGGCCCGGGGACCTCCATGGCTGCTCGGCTCACTGCGCCGGAGTTTCCTCTCCGGGAAACTGGGACGTTTTCCCCGCTGCTGCCGCTCCAACTTCCGCTCCAGGGGGGAAAATGGCCGCTGTAGCTCGGAGTCACCGGTGCTACTGCCACCTAGTGGCGTGGTGGATCAAAGCGGAGATCCGACTCAGACGTTTTGCGTCAGTCAGGCCAGTGGTCCAGTGTCTCTGTGTGATACGCAGCCACACCACTGGAGAAGGTCCTGAATGACCATACAACCACTAAATAATTCCCAAAGATACGAATGATTCTCTTTTTTTTTAACACGACGCTCACTTTCCCAGTCTGTTTGAGAGAATCAGCCGCTGCTTTGGTGTCGCTGCAGAGAATTTGTTTATGTTTGCACCACTTTTTGCTCTTGATTGCTGAAAATGTATTCTTTATACATACAAGTGTGTTCATTATTTATACATTTTGTCTTTATTTGAACCAATGTGTCTTGTGGTGCTGTTGGTCAGTTCATTAAAGTCCAGCTGTAAATGACTGTTATATATCTTGTGATGCTTGCAATACATTTACCCAACTCTCCATTTACTTGGAGACTCTATGACATCACTGGTCCTCTATGTGGATGCTGAATACTGAAAGCATCAGTGAGCCTGATGGTGGCGCTGGTTCTGTGTTGTTCTGAAGCTGCTGAGATTTCAGATTTCCGTGGGTGCCAAAGGGCAGCACGAAGAAGCGGCTTCTTCGTGACGTCACTTCCATCCGACTCAGACGCAGGTCCAGACCCGCGGTCCGGACCGAACCGAACACCGACCAACGGTAAGACACGGACGAACTCATTTCACGAGGCGCCTCGTCGCTTTTTCTCTTATTAGGCTCCGTGTTTTTGTTTCTTATGGAACTTGGAGATGGGAGCGGCAGTTTCCGGGTTTCAAAGTCCATTCCTATACATACACACAAACACACACACACACACACACATATATATATATATATACATACATATATATATGTGCCTTAAAACATTTTTTTTTAAATTTCAAAATATTAATTTCCTATACTTAAAAACTTTTGAATTATTATTATTATTACTACTACTACTACTAATAGTATTGTCTTGATCTTTCTTTATCTTTTCCTCTGCATCTAAATAATTTGCCTGTGCTCCCACCAGGTTAATGGACACCTGTGCTGATCATGTGACTCTCTACCTGTGTTGAAAGGGCAGCATGAAGGAGATAACAGGGACAGATTGTCTCTGTTATCTGCCTTGAAGAAACATTTTAACCATAAAGCCATGAGCTACTAAAGGCTTTCTTATATTTTCCAATCTGCTGGAGTTCCTCGGTCTTTTTGAAATGATTTTCAGTCCACTCACCCCTTTTTTCCCACTGAAGGGAAAAAAACTAAAACAAAAACCCTATATTGTTATCTTATATTGAATGTGCATTCTGACACCTGTGTGAGAAGAGAAGCAAATTTCAGATGGACTGCAACGAGAAAGATTAATCTTTTCAAACTTTAATTAACAGATGAAGCAGATTAATTCTCGCTGATTATTCCAGCCATCAAAAAAATTTGAAGCGTTGTTCTTGAAATGATATTTTTTGGTGTGACTCACCATCAATACATGTAGCAAAAAGAGGACTACACCCATTACAATATATTCTATTGTATGTTTACTTCTTGTCATTCTTTATATTGTTGTTGTTCATGATGATGTTTCCTCAGTACCACCAATAACAGCAGTAGTTTGAACACCCGCCAGTGATCTTCAGAGTTCAGTGGCTGAGGGAAGAAGCTCCTCCTCATCCTCTTCCATCAATCAGGTTCAGACCAATCCAAGCAGCTTCTCAGTGTCCTGTGTTTGTCTCTCACAGTCCCAGCGGCGCCGCCCTTGCAGGCACCAGATGGGTTTGTCAGCCAGCGCTCAGGAGGAGCTGCGGAGGGACAAGGAGAGTTTCAAGCAGCGGCTGGCGACCCCTCCGGATCTGAAGGTCAACGGTAGCCTCCAGATGTTCACCAGCCTGTCCTGCTCAGACAGTCTGAAGGTGCACCTGGCCAGGAGGATGGAGGAGGTGGGCTCCAGCGCCCCGGACTTCATCAAGGCTCTGGTGGAGAAGGTGGCCGGCCTATCGCCCTGTCCAGAGCTGGCCGGCCTGGGCACGCTGGCCTTGGCCGTCTTCATCGACATCATCTCCGAGACGCCTCCTGCCCAGAGCATCACGGACGCCTTGCGGGAGGCGCTGGCCGAGCAGAAGACGTCGGAGGTGTGGGACCTGGTGGACGAGACCCTGAAGAGGTGCGTGATGAACGTGCGGAACAGGACGCAGCTGGCGAGGGACGTCCAGCGGCTGGAGGAGAATCTGAGCGTGGCGCTCACCAGGCTGAGGAACTCGGTGCTGAGGGACGGCCACATCTCCTCCCAAGCGCTGAAGGTCTGGGTGAACGGAGCCGCCTTCCACGTCCAGATGCTGATCCACCAGGCGAGGCTGGGAGGAGCCAGGACCTGCGAGCACGTGGAGAGGCTCATCTCCGTCTACAAGAGCGACCTGGAGAAGCTGTTCAGGAGGCACGAGGAGATGATCAAGTCCAAGTGCACCTCCAAGTCCGTCTCCCTGGGCGTGGGCTCCTTGGTGCTCTACCTGGTGGACGAGGAGTCCCGGCTGAACAACATGTGTTACTTCGGCCACTACCACGAGTACCTGCAGCTGTACTACCAGCACCAGTACGGCAGGCAGGAGGAGGAGATCCAGCGCTACTTCAGTGGCGTCCAGCGGGACCTCCAGCAGCTGGTTGGTCAGAAAGGCCACCTGAGTGTCAAGTGAAAACCCCCAAGAAATGTGGACTTTCTGCATGTATTAAAGGGGCTTAAAGCAACTTTTATGGCTCGTTAATGTGTCTTTTTGCACCAACACAAACTGACAACTTAGCCTGTGTGTGTGTGTGTGTGTGTGTGTGTGAGAAGCGCAGTGAGAACGCTCTGTACGACAAGTTGGTGAAGACTGCTGAGGAACCTCAGAGCTCTGCTGCCTGCGAGCTGCTGCTGGACCAGGTGCCCTGTGTGAAGGTCATGTGATCCCATACTGGGACTCTCCATGGAGCTCTGCGGTCATACTGAGGCTATTATGGGATGGATTCATTTAGGGTGGACTAAATATGACCAAGTCACTGATGACCTGTAGGGGTCACTGATAGATATATGACATATAGATAATTAATACATAAGATATAGATATGATAAATAGATAGCTAGATTGACAGATGGATGAGTGTGGGCAAACTATGGCCCAGGGACCATACGCAGCCAGTCAGTCATCAAACTGCTGCATCTCCTCCATGTGTGCAGTGTTTGCAGAGTCATTTCAATAGAGACCTCAACACCCTGGTGGTTCTGGATGGTTCTGGGTGGTTCTGGATGGTTCTGGATGGTTCTGGGTGGTTCTGGGTGGTTCTGGATGGTTCTGGGTGGTTCTAAGAGCTAAACACCCTGGTGGTTCTGGATGGTTCTGGATGGTTCTGGGTGGTTCTGGGTGGTTCTGGGTGGTTCTGGATGGTTCTGGGTGGTTCTGGGTGGTTCTAAGAGCTCAACACCCTGGTGGGGCTTCAAAGACACTGATTTGGTTGCAACTTTGCTTCATTTTCCGTTGACATCACAGCAACAGGTTTCCTCCACCACAACACTGCATCCACCTGCTGCTGCTCCGCTGGTGAAGAAGTGGGCGGAGCTACACATCACTGCACAGCAACAGTATGAAGGATGAAACGGCGCCACCTGGCTCACAGCTTTATTGTGTAAAAAATCAACATCTCAGTGATCATGTGACACCAGAAACACTCGACAACAATAAATAATAATTAACTTCTACACGTCTCCCCCTGCTGTCCGGGTTTAGTATTGTTAGATCAGAGCGCCTCAACGCCCCGGGACCAGCTGTCAATCATCGACCGCCCCCATTGGCCGCTCCCCCGCCGGCTCCGCCCCCTGACTGGTCCTGAGCGCCAGACATCATCAGGAAGAGGACGAGAGGGACGATGTACATCCACTGGAGGAGAGAGAGAGAGAGAGAGAGAGAGGAGGTGAGAGCAGCACGGTGTGGAGGCGGAGCCTGAAACACTCTCACACTGATTAGAGTGGGAGGAGATTTTAGATCATGTGACTTGTCTGCACCAATCCCACAACAGAAAAGAGACGGACGAGGAGGAGCTGAAGGAGGAGAGGGAGGATTAGTAGGGAGGAGCAGGAGGAGGGGGAGGAGCAGCAGGAGGAGGAGGCGGCTTTGTAGGGAGGAGGAGCAGGAGGGGGAGGAGCAGCAGGAGGAGGAGGAGGCTTTGTAGGGTGGAGGAGGAGAAGGAGGAGGAGGGGGAGGAGCAGCAGGAGGAGGAGGAGGCTTTGTAGGGAGGAGGAGGAGAAGGACGACTGTACTTGAGCGGCTCAGCTCTGCTCTCTTCCGCCCCCTGCTGGGGGCTGTGCTGAGTTGGAGGCCATGAGGAAGATAGCTCCTCCCAAAATCAAATACCACTGAAACACAGCACAGCAGCACACTGAGTCACTGAGTCACCGAGTCAGCCAGCAGCACACTGAGTCACTAAGTCCCTGAGTCACCCAGCAGCACACTGAGTCACCGAGTCAGCCAGCAGCACACTGAGTCACTAAGTCACTGAGTCACCCAGCAGCACACTGAGTCACCGAGTCACTGAGTCTGTCAGCAGCACACTGAGTCACTAAGTCACTGAGTCACCCAGCAGCACACTGAGTCACCGAGTCACTGAGTCTGCCAGCAGCACACTGAGTCACTGAGTCAGCCAGCAGCACACTGAGTCACTGAGTCACCGAGTCAGCCAGCAGCACACTGAGTCACCGAGTCACTGAGTCTGCCAGCAGCACACTGAGTCACTGAGTCAATGAGTCAACCAGCAGCACACTGAGTCACTGAGTCAGTCAGTCAGTGAGTGGGTGTGTGTGTGGTCACGTGACTCACATATTTAGCAAAGAAGGACTTCTGTTCCTGAGGGTTCTTGCTCTTCTTCTCTGACTCCATCTCCAGCCGCTCCAGGAACAGCGCCGTCTCTGGCCTGAGGACGCCAGCGCAGCAGGAAACAGGAAACAGGAAACAGGAAGTGTGAGGGTGGGTCAGTGATCACAGCTGATGGTGACGGTGAGGGATGGAGCGGACGCAGGACCGACCCAGGAGCGCTGAGCGGAGCCACCAGGCTCAGCGTGGTGTTGAAGAGCTCCAGCTGCTCCTCCTGCTCCTCCTCCGACTCACTGCTGCCCCCGCAGGATCCCGGCAGCGTGACGATGGACACGCCGATCAGGAAGCCCGACACGTCCGTGTGCAGCGTGATGACGTCGCTCAGCCGCGACTCCACCATGGCGCACTGAGGGAGCGGTGAGAGCCGTCAGCACAGCCACGAAGAAGAAGAAGACCACAGCTCACCTTGAGGCGCCCCCTGCTGCTGCACCGCCGCACTGCAGCACTAATACACCTCTTTCACTTCACTGGCTGTGGATGGATGATCAGAACTGGATGGTACAGAATTCAATGTGGGAATGAATGTCGTTATTTCCAGAACAACCAACAACGTTGTTGCATCGTGTTGCACACGGTGATGTGCATGTTGTCATCTTTGATGTCTGGATAGCAAATCATCATTTCTGAAACTGCTGTCTGACTGCGACCACCACCGACGTCACGTTTGTGATTTATTCCACAGTATTTTCATTTTGAACGTCTGTGCAAATAATAAAAAAGTAACTGTGTCTCCAACAAAGGGCTAACAAGTGTGGATATTGAAAGCGAGAGGTGGACACGGCGCAGTGAGTGAACTACAACTGACTGACTGACAGGAGTTCAGGTGCGTTAATCCATCAGTTGTGGCGCCGCTCTGGGTGTTTTTCAGGTCTCTCAGGATTTTCTGGACTTTCAAAAATATTTAGAGATTAAAAGTCGTGGATGCAAGATGTGCCAGGAATCATGGCTGTGGTGGTCGCTGTCCTGACAGCCTCTTCATAGGTGTTCATTTTTCTATTGCGGTCTATGGGGGGGAAATGCTTTTTGGCCAAGTGGGACTTGTTTACTGCAGTACCTCATTGGGCCACTGGGAAAAAAAAAATCTGTGCATGGCCATACTGCCAGCCTGGTATCCAGTTCTTATAATACATCCATGACTGTGTGTGTGTGTGTGTGTGTGTGTGTGTGTGTGACTGCAGCAGCAGCAGCAGCAGCTACGTACGGCTCTGACGAAGGCCGTCAGGTGACCCTCCACCTCGGACGCTCGCTCCGCCTGCAGGTTAACACGAGGAACCCGGATCCGGTACAGACCACCCGCCGCTGCCACTTCCTGTAGGGACAGGAAGTGGCAGCTGGTCAGTGGGGATGGATAGATAGATAGTTGGACGGATGGATGGATAGATAGATGGATGGATGGATGGATGGATGGATGGATGGATGGATGGATGGACAGATAGGTGGATGGTTCTGTATCGCCATTTTACAAAGATGTCCTATGAGATGATGGCAGTGAGGTCTGGTGTTAGCATGAATAAAATATAAGATAGAAGAGAAAGAGAGATGAAAGAGATGAAAGAGCTGAAAGAGGTGAGTTGTCTGAGCAGAAGCTGCCACAGTGCAGCAACACACTGCCAGTGCAGATCATCCAGACCACCAGCGGCTGAGTGACGGTGCTGGTGGTGCTGGGGCTGCAGCTTCACCTTCAGCCTGGTTCTGTCCGACTCTGACAGCTGGTTCTGGCTCAGCGAGGCCGCCGGCTCCCTCCCGGCCCGCAGCGCCAGGGACCCCCGGCCGGACCACCGGGCCACGTCATCTGAGGGGGGGAGGGGCAAAGAAACACGGTCATTTAGATATCTGAAATATGACACATATATAAGCTTTATTTATATTTGGAGGGAGGGGTGAGAGCTAACGAGCTGCTTCTCCTTGTTTTCCTGTCTGTCTTGTATTCATTATCCTTCCTTTTTCTTGTTTGACAGCAGTTAGGAAGCCTTGCCAAATTTGCATATTTGAAAAAAATAAAAAAGCTCCATCTGGTCCAGTAGGGGGCTCCCTCTGTCAGCTGCTCTCTCCATCAGAGGTGTTAGCCTAGCCTAGCCTAGCCTAGCCTAGCCTAGCCTAGCCTAGCGCCCGGCGGCTAAGGTCAGTGATGGTGTGAAGAAGACGACGATGATGATGATGATGTCACTGTTCTCACCGACTTCAAAGGAATGTTGGAGCGGCAGCGAGACGCCACTGAAGTCAGAGTCCACGGCCTCAGACACCTGCACACACACACACACACACACACACACACACACACACACACACACACACACACACAGGGGTCACTACATATCATATAATTCAGTGTGCTAAATACAGGGGGGTCCAGTGGGGTCGGACCCCCCCAGTGAACCCATCAGACCTCTCATATGTTTTCAAGAAGCTGATGATGTCTGCTGTCTGTCCCTATGATCACACGCGTTATTACTGAACATGCAATTAGTTTAATTATTGCTGCACAGTGTGTGTGTGTGTGTGTGTGTGTGTGTGTGGGTGTGTCAGACGCAAGGTGTAGAAACAAGGGAGAGCCAAGGACCAATGAGAAACAGGGATGGCACAGGTGAGCAGGTCGAGAGGTCAAATGTGGTTGATGTCAACAAGGGCTTAACAGCAGGGCTGTGATGGTGTGATGTTCCTCACAGACAGACAGACAGACAGACAGACAGCAGTGTGCCAGTGTGTGGAGGTGAGCAGCGCAACATCAGAATCAGAACCAGCTTTACTGACCAAGTCTGTAGAGGCCAAACAAGGAATTTGACTCCGGTTTTTTCTCTATTCTACTACTTAGGTTAAAAAACAAAAACAAAAACAAACTACAGAATAAGTAAAAAGCAAGGGTAAACAAGTAAACAATGTGCAACCGGAAGTATAAATAAACTATAAACAGTGTGCAACTTGGTGGAGTAAATGGTCCGGATGACAGTGACACAATTATCAATTCAAAAATTAGACACATTGACGAGTTCGTTGCGGCTATTTCTCTAGTACTGTATATACAGTGTGCGAGTATTCTTTACACACACACACACACACACACACACACACACACACACACACACACACACACACACACACACACACACCCCTGAGCACGGGCAGCGGCTATCAGCTAATGCTACCTCCCTGCTAGCCGCAGCCCGAGCTCGCTGGAGAAGCCGCGGCTGATTGGGGGGGGCAGACTACGGTGACGTCATCGAGACTCACCTTCCTGCCCAGGTTGCCGTGGACCGGCTGGAGGCCCTTTGTGAAAAGCACGGCGCAAAGTGCCGCGAATGTTGCAAACACCTGCGGACGAGCCATCTTCGAAAATAACCGGAAGTGAGGACGGAAGACAAGACGACGAGAGCAACACAACTTCCGGGTTATTTCCACGACGTCACCCTTTTTTTTTCCAGCCGTGTTTGTATCGGTGTTTTGTTAATGTTGTTTTGTTTTTGTTTTTTCTTCGTCTCCTATGTTGACGTTGTTTCGCTCAGTGTGTTTTTAATTCTTTCAAATCGGTCCCGCAGGGCGCCAGTGTGTCAGTGATCAATCCCTCCTGTCAGCCACCAGGGGGAGACATCAGTCGATGCATCCCCCCCCCAGGCTGTGTGGAGGTGGGCGGAGCCTCAGCCAGTGTCTTCAGCCGGAGGAGCGCTGGCTTTGGCAGAACTCAGCGGGACTCACCTGCCTCCGGCTGTGTGTGTGTGTGTGTGCATGTATGAGTGTGTTGCAGGATGGAGCTAATGGCTCTCAGGATTGTTCTGGTCCCGGTTCTGCTTCTGCTGCTGCCGCTGGACCCTGCTGGTTAGTCCCGCCTCCTGTCTGTTTCTGCTCCTCAGGGTTCTGGGAGAAGGAGAAGAGTTCGCGTCAGCACTTCTGGATGACCTTTGACCTCAGACGGAACCCGTCTCATGTTTGCGGGGGAATGGGCCGTGACGGAACACCGTGGTGTGTGTCCACTGGTCGGTTGTGTTGTTGTGTCGTCGGACCTGAACACACGACCAGCTGCTGCTGCTGCTGCTGCTGCTGCTGCTGCTTCCTCTGAACCACCAGAACCTGGAGAACCTGGAGAACCTCCAGAACCTCCAGAACCTGGAGAACCCAAGCTGCGACAGAACCACGTCAGAAGGACAACACAACCCCAAATAGCTGCAACAACTTCTTCTATTATTGTGTAACTCTGAACTGAGTTCTTGGAACTGTGTGTTGCAATGCTAGCAAACACACACACACACACACACACACACACACACACACACACACACACACACTGAGTGTGACAGTGGAGCAACAATGATTGTTAAAAATCATGATCTGTTTTTAGTATTAGACCTGGATTGTTTGATGATTAAAGAGTGTGTGTGTGTGTGTGTGTGTGTGTGTGTGTGTGTGAGTGTGTCCGCTGCTTCGCTGGCTTCCAGGAGGGGCAGTGTTCTGAGGAGCTGGGTGAGATGGAGCGGGAGCAGTGCTGTCAGAACCCGGCCTACGGCTTCCAGGAGGACGGAGTGTGCGACTCCTGCGGGTCAGTGCGCACACACACACACACACACACACACGCACGCATGCACACATGAACACATGCACACACACACACACGCACACACCCACGCACACACACACACACACACACACACGCACAGTGTTTCGTCAGACACGGCTGACACAAAGTCAACATGCTTTCACAACCACAGTAACTTCATTGACCTTTGACCTTTAAATCGCAGTAAACAAAACATCAGTAAGAATATATGTGTGTGTGTGTGTGTGTGTGTGTGCGTGCAGCCGCCCCACCTGGTCCCTCTGGTCCTCCTGGTCCTCCTGCAGCATCCTGTGTGGGGAGGGCGTGGCCCAGAGGAGGAGGAGGTGTTACGGTGCCACCGACCAATCAAAATGCCAGAATCCCTCCACCACCACACTGGAGGTGCAGCCGTGCAACAGCACCTGCTGCACCGGTACACACACACACACACACACACACACACACACACACACAATAAACAGTCATGAGGATGTGTGTGTGTGTGTGTGTGTGTGTGTGTGTGTGCAGTTCAGGGGTGGGGCCAGTGGCTCAGCTGGTCGCCCTGCACGGTGAACTGTGGGGGGCGCGGAGTCAGGAGGAGGGGGCGGAACTGTCTGGACCCTCCAGAGTGTGCAGCCACCTGCAGCGGCCAATCAGAGGAGGAGGAGACCTGTGGGACCGCCCCCTGTCCAGGTGAGACCCCTCCCCCCTCCCCCCACAGGCTGATAATACACTGATAAATGAAATAACAACAATCAGCCAATGAAGTCATCATAATAACATCTGTCAATCATCGTCCTGCCCTGATCAGCAGCAAAGCATTCTGGGAGTTGTGGCGTCAGTGCTCCTCTGTAGTGAGTGTGTATTGGGCCTCGCAGGGCCTCATTCATGGTAAATGGACTTCCCAGCAGCTTCACTTTGGCCCAAAGCGCCTTCACACACACGCCAGTGGGTGGTGCTGCCCTGCAAGGCACTGCCAGCAGACACACCTGGGATGCAGCGGGATTTGAACCGCCAACCTGTCAGTCATTGGCCACCTCGCTCTCCCTCCTGAGAGTCACAGGCGCCTCATTATAGTTCTGTTCTGGTCTCACCCCACCAACCACCCCCCACCCCCCCAGTTCACGGTGGCTGGTCAGACTGGTCCAACTGGTCCACGTGCATGACCACATGCCTCGTGAAGGGCGGGTCCGTGTCCACCAGGCAGCGCCAACGCACGTGCACCAGCCCCGCCCCCTCCCAGGACACTGTGCCCCCCGGCGCTCCCTGTCCTGGGGACGGCACCCACGTGCAGCCCTGCAGCCACCTGCCCAACTGTCCAGGTGAGCCCAGCAGAACCTCCAGAACCTCCAGAACCTCCAGCATCTTAACGTGCGCTCTGATTGGCTGCCTCTGCAGTGGATGGCAGCTGGGGGGCGTGGTCACCACCCGGACTGTGCTCCGTCACCTGTGGGGAGGGGCTGAGCCTGGCCAACAGGGTGTGCAACAGCCCCGCCCCTCAGTACGGAGGTCGGTACTGCAGCGGCCCCAGCAGCAGGACCTCTAAGTGCAGCGGCCCCTGTCCAGGTCACAGATCAACACACTCACACACCAGACACACACACACACACACACACACACACACACACTCACTCACTCCCCTCCCCCCCCCTCCCCTGCTGCAGTGGATGGTGTATGGGCTGGTTGGTCCTCTTGGGGGCAGTGTTCAGGCAGTTGTGTCGCAGTGGGCCGGGCTCCAGTGATGACTCGTCAGCGCTCCTGCTCTAACCCCGCCCCCTCCAGCCTCCCGCCTGGAGCAGCCTGTCAGGGCCCCAGCAGCGAGAGCCTCAAATGTAGCCACTTGGCTCCCTGCCCAGGTACACCTGTCCGTCCATCCATCCGTCTGTCCGGCCATCCGTCTGTCCGTCCGTCCGTCCATCCATCTGTCTGTCTGTCAGCTGAGTGTCTGTCTGTCTGTCCCCAGTGGACGGGAGCTGGTCTTCCTGGTCTCCGTTCCCTCCCTGTCCGGTCACCTGTGGGGCGGGGCTGGTGACATCCTCCAGGACGTGCAGTAGCCCCGCCCCCAGCCACGGCGGCCAATCGTGTGAGGGAGCCACTCAGCGCACCAGGATCTGTCACACCAACGTCTCCTGTCCAGGTGAGGAGGCCTGCTGCTGCCCCCTGCTGGAGGACTGCTGCACTTCCTCCTCTCAGTCTCCTCCTCCTTCATCTCTTCTCCCTGGAACCTGCTGCGGTTCCTCTGCGGTTCCTCCAGCCCTCCACGAGTTTTGCTCCTCCTGGTGGTCAGTGGGAAGAAGACATGTGGCAGGATGACGTCAGCCTGGCTGTGTGTGTGTGTGTGTGTGTGTGTGCGCCCCCTAGTGGACGGTGTGTGGTCAGAGTGGTCGACGTGGAGCAAGTGCAAGTACCCGCACAACGACAGGGACATCCGCTGCAAGCTCAACCGAGGGCTGCAGAAGCACGAGCGCCGCTGCCTGGTGCCTCAACACAACGGCAGAATCTGCAGCGGCTCCCTCCTGTCGGAGGCCCGAGTTTGCTACGACGTCCATGGCTGCAAAAGTGAGGAGGCACAAACACACACGCAGAGTTCTAGCGTCGCTGCTTTTATATCCTCAGGGAGGCGATCTGTTTCCAGCCGTTTCCATCGCCTCCCTGAGCTTAAATGCTAAGCTGATAGAAGCTAACCGAACCCCCCGACACCCATCTAGAGACACACACACACACACACACAGAGTGAGTTTTAGCATTGCTGCTACCTGCTTCCATAGCCTTAGCTTAGATGCTAACAGAAGAAGTTGACCCTCTGACAGGAAGTGCATCCATCTAAAATGACACACACACACACAATGCTAGCCAGTGTGCGTGCTGACTGGTGTGTGTACCCCCCCCCCAGTCCACGGCCAATGGGAGGGCTGGGATCCCTGGAGCAGCTGCAGGCCGGCTTGTGGGGGGGGGGCGTCCCTCCGGGCCCGGAGGCGACACTGCAAGCCCGACTACAGTAACTACAGGTGAGCAGGCGCTGCAGGTGTGTGTGTGTGTGTGTGTGTGTGTGTGTGTGTTGGTCTGGGCCACTCAGCGGTGCATCCCTGCAGGACCCGCCCACCCATCGCCTTCGACGGGAAGCCGCAGGTGGTCTGTGAGCTCGACAGCCAGCCAAACGTAGAGACACAGCCCTGTCTCAACACCCCCGCCTGCACCGACACCTGAGCACCAGCAGGGGGCGCCACTGGCAGCAGCAGCGGCATCGTGATTGGCCGCGAATCCATGTTTTTTTTATAATCTTTTATTTCACATTAAAGTTGTCAAATTAAACAATCAACTTTTATTTTCTGAAGAGTCCAGAGTTGTTTTTAGTCCTGACAGAGGAACCTCGGAGCCACTTCCACTGGACGGAGACACACACACACACACACACACACACACACACACACACACACACACACACACACACACACACACACACACACACACAAAAAAAAGACAAAAAACAGTCCTCTAGTCCGCCCCTTCACAGTTCTGACATCATGGCGTTAGGCCCCGCCCCAAACCTCCAGGCCCCGCCTCCAATCACCCAGGCCCCACCCACTGGTCTCTGGGCCCCACAGGTCACAGTGAGAGTGAGCTTTGTGTTGCTGGCGAGCAATGTGACCCTGCTGACCTATGACCTCCAGGGTGGATGGACCAATGACCTATGACCTTAAGCAGTGCTTAGCGCCACCTGCTGTCTTTGGTTGTGGCTAAAGCTACAGTTAGCACAGCGAGGGCCTGTGGAGCTGAGGGGTGGCTAGGCTGCATTAGCATTAGCATTAGCATGCCGCCTGGTCTCACTAGCTCAGCAACAACAACAAAAACACACTGAGTGTTTGGATTCCAATGCTGGAGGAGCTGGAGGCAGAACACTAGAGGTCCGAAGGTCTCGGAAGGTTCCGCAAGGTCCCGGAAGGACCCGGAAGGTCCTGGAAGGTCACTGTCCCCTTTCTTTGCCAACTTGCTGATGTCACGTTGGCTTCAGTCCAGCTGTTCAGTGACAACATCACAGAAGTAGGAGGAGTCTCCGCATCCCATCAACCCTCGGAGGAGGGCGGATCATCTGAAACTCCGCCCAGATACAAGACTGAGCAGAGCAAGCTGATTGGTGGAGAGCCCAGCGTGGATGTTGGAGTCCTCGGACACACGAGGAGCTGAAGAGAAGAAGAAGAAGAAGAAGAAGAGATTTAATCAGGCAGCCAATCAGAAGAGCAGAAAGACGTCGGCCAGCCAGAGACAAACACCACCTCAGCCAAAGGTCAGAGGTCGGCATCACCACTCACCCGCTCCTGCTGCTATGTGAGAGGCTGCACCGTCTCGGTGTGCGGCGCCCCCTGCTGGCTGCTGCTGGGATCCTTCAGTGAGGGATGAACCTCCTCCTCTGGGTCGTAGTAGTAGAACTTCCTCAGGTAGGAGATGAGAGGCCTGGGGGGGGAGAGAGAGAGAGAGAGAGAGAGAGAGAGAGAGAGAGAGAGAGATGTGACCCCACAGGCAGAGGTCATCTCAGGTCACCTTCAGCAGGCTAGCGTGCTAAGCTAGAGGTGTGCTAGGCTAAGGCGGCCTGACCTGGGCAGGGGCAGCTCCTGGATGTGGTCTATCCGGACCAGCTGGCGGATGCAGAAGCGACAGAGGTGCTGCAGGGACTTGACGCTGCTGAACCTGGAGACCGGGTACAGGAGCTGGACCGGGGTGGGGGGCAGACCTGCAGGCCAGGGCGGGGACACGCCCAGTCACAACGACGCCACCACCAGCCAGCGGGGCGGCGACAGCAGCAGCGGTGGTGGTGGTGGTGGGGGCTTACCGGGGACTCTGGAGCGCAGGAAGTAGAGGAACTTGCCGTTCTTGGAGTGCACGATGGCTCGCTCGATGAACTCCACCACCGAGTGGCAGCGGTCCTCAAACTTGGGGTGACACCACAGGCTGAAGGTCCCTGGAGGAGCAGAGGAGCATGTCTGGTTCTTCAGCAGCTCACTGGGACCTGGACCTCCAGACTAGACCTGGACCTCCAGACTAGACCTGGACCTCCAGACTAGACCTTTAGCAACCTTTAAAACTAAATATTCTCCCACAGTCTGTCCACAGGTGTGTGTGTGTGTGTGTGTGTGTGTGTGTGTGTGTGTGTGTGCATCACCTCTGTAGTGCTCCATGCGGGTGTGGTGTGTGACCCCCTGGGACCTGAAGCTCAGGCTCAGGATGTAGCGGGGGTCCGAACTGTCCCGCACCAGGAAGGAGCCGTCTGCTGCCCCCTTCAGCTTCATCTCAGCATCCTCCCAGTTCATGGGCCCCCAGTACCAGCCGCACTGGACACACACACACACACACACATACAGACAGGTTAGCTCTGCCCGCCCAGCAGCAGCAGCAGCAGCAGCAGCAGCAGCAGCAGCAGCTCCACCTTCTCCAGCTCCCGCAGGCTACTGGCGAAGCTGCAGCGGAGGGGGGGCTGCTGGGCGCCGGGCCTCAGGGGGAGGGGCCTCGGGAGACCTCGCAGGAAGGTGGAGTCTGAGGAACAGAGGGGTGGGGCTTAGTGCACAGCACCACCAGGGGGGGCCAGAGAGAGAGAGTCCATTCCTGTCTAAAGTGTGTGTGTGTGTGTGTGTGTGTGTGTGTGTGTGTGTACCATTGAGGCTCAGGCTGTGCTGGATGGTGCTGAGGGGCGGAGTCAGGGCCAGCGGCCGGGGGGGCAGCGACTGCATGGAGGCCCCCCCACTGCGCTGCTGGGGGGCGGGTCCAAAGTCATCTAGACACACACACACACACACACACAGGTCAGTGCAGGGAAAGCTGAGACTCACCTGCTGACACACACAGGAAGTGACACCAAGTGACAGGAAGTGGGAAGAAGAAGAAGCAGAAGAAGGAGAGGAGGAAGAGGAGGAAGAGGGGAAGAGGAGGGTGAGGTGGGGGGGGGAGGAGGAGGAGGAGGCGGGTACCGAGCAGACTGAGGCTCCGCCTGGGTGGAGGAGGGGGGGTCGGAGGGTGGAGAGAGCCCACCCCCCTCCGAGAAACGTCCACGTCAACCAGAGACACCGTCTCACCTGCACACACACACACACACACACACACACACACACACACACACACACACACACACACACACACACACACACACACACACACACACACACACACACACAGCAGAGATGAAGGTGTTAATAATAATAATAATCGCACTTTCCTGTTAGTGACAGGAAGAATTGTTCCGACGTTCCAGAAGCTAGCATGCTAAGACACACACACACACACACACACACACACACACACACACACACACACACACACACACACACACAACAAATGTGTGTGTTGTTACCGGTAAAAGCAGGAGTGAAGGGCACCGGAGAGAAGGGACTGTGAGGTCTGGACACCTGCAACCTGCTGGAAACACATCAGGACCATCTTCATCATCATCATCATCTTCATCACCATCATCACCATCACCATCATCATCATCATCATCACCACCATCGTCATCATCATCATCTTCATCATCACCACCATCATCATCACCATCATCATCATCATCATCACCATCATCATCATCATCATCACATCATCATCATCATCATCATCACCACCATCATCTTCATCATCATCACCATCTTCATCATCATCATCACCACCATCATCATCATCATCATCTTCACCATCCTCACCACCATCGTCATCATCATCATCTTCATCATCATCATCACCACCATCATCCTCACCACCACCACCATCATCATCAGATCATCAGCCTCGCTGCAGTGCATGATGGGAGTGTTTGTGTGCAGGGTTTAGTGCTGCTCTGGTGCCCCCCTCCTCCTCCGTGACCTCTACGTGACCTCGTCACTGTTTGGTGTGTGTCCCATGATGAACACACAGGGCTGAAGGTGTGTGACAGTGACAGCAGGTAACCTGAGTGGGGGGGGGTTGCAGGAGAAGCAGCAGGAGGAGGAGGAGGAGGAGGAGGAGCGGTACCTGCTGGTGTTGTCGGTGGAGGAGCTGCAGGTGGAGCCCCAGGCGTCCAGCAGACTCCCCCCAGAGGAGGTGGAGGAGGCCAGGGACGGCCTCTTGTCCAGCAGCCCCCCCGGACCCCCGCCGGAGCTCCTGGTCCTGAACAGTTTGCTGAGTCGGACCTTCAGCGAGCCCCCCTTCCTGGACTTGCCCCCCCGCTGCCCCTCCCCCACCCCCAGGGGGGAGGGGCAGGGGCCCGGGGTGGCGGCGCGGCTCTGCGGCTGGGAGCGGGACTGGGGGCGGGGCGAGGGGGCGGAGCT
Organism: Thamnaconus septentrionalis; assembly: GCA_009823395.1. Taxonomy (NCBI): domain Eukaryota; kingdom Metazoa; phylum Chordata; class Actinopteri; order Tetraodontiformes; family Monacanthidae; genus Thamnaconus; species Thamnaconus septentrionalis. Next base: position 18,215,673 of record CM020515.1, on the reverse strand, counting down.
AGCGGAGGAGGGCAGTGGCGCCGGTCCAGCGGGGGGCGCTGTGGGCCGGCGGGCCCGGCAGCCCTGCTGGGTGCAGACCCCCGCCTCTTCCGCCAGCTGGTGGACCTGCTGCATCAGGCCGCTCAGCGTCCCCGAGGAGAAGACGGGTGGCTCCGCCCCCTCCGGAGCCCCGCCCACCACCACCCCCTTGCAGCCCCCCTCCCCAGAACCCAGACCCTCCAGCACCAGCAGGGCGTCGCTGGTGTCGCCGGGGTCCTCGCCCCCCTGCACGCCGTGACAGGAGCAGCTAGGGGGCGCCGTCCTGCCGCCCTCCGCCCCCTCCCCAAGCTGACCCAGCCTCTGGGCCAGAACCACCACGGACTGGTCCACCCCGGTGGGACGGTTCTTCCTGGGCTCCTGGACCAGGCCCTCCTGGACCAGACCCAGGCGCAGGGCCTGGTCCAGGAGGCCGGGGGGCCACTTGGCAAGCTGGTCCGTGAGCAGGCGGTGGGGGGGGCACAGCCCTGAACTGGACTCAGAGTCCAGGATGCCCTGCTCGAGGTTCTGGGACCGGTCCATCCCCTTGGAGAAGGTGAGGACCGGGTGCCACTGGAGCAGCGCTGGTGGCAGCAGGTTCTCCCCCGCTGGCTCCTTCCCTCCTCCCGGACCAGGACCGGGGTAGATGCTGGGTCCGGACTCCAGCTGCTCCTCCTGCAGGAACCCCGGAGGAGGTTCCAGGATCCTGTTCTGGAAGACCATCAGCTGCGCCCTGGAGCCGTTTTGCACCGGGAAGTCCACGAACCGCTGGGCCGCCACAGCGAACTCCTCCGGCGGCTCGGAGCTCGGCGGGGACCCGGCGTCCAGCTCGCCTCTCCCGGGCAGCGGTGAGCTGTAGTGCGGGGAGGCCGAGCCGAGGCCCGCCGAGGGGCCGCCGGAGTCCGGATGGAAGCCGCCGCCCAGCAGCAGCACCGGCTTGACCTGGCCGAACCCGCCGCCCCCGGACCGAAGCTGGTCCGGTTTGTCCAGCCGGTGGTACTCCGCCGCCGACACCAGTCGCATCAGGACGAAGTCCGGAGACACTTCCTGCTGCGCGTCATTCATCCTGGAGGAGGCTAATAGCGGCTAAAAGTGGCTAGCGCGGCTACACGGAGTCTTACATAACAACCGCACAAAACACACAGCGGCGAAGCTAACGGCAGCGAGCTGCGGCATCCTCCGAGCTCCGCTACCCGGGAAGCCGAACCGAACCGCTGCCGGCGGCCATGAGGAGTCCGGCACGGCGGGGCGGCGGGACACGAAGAGACATGAGACCCCGGGAGGACCAGAGCTAGCTGCTAGCCGCTAGCCGCTAGTCTCCGAGCCACTCATCCTCCGCTCTGCTGCTGCTCCTGCTGCTGCTGGCGGCGGCATCGATCATCGATCAGCGCCTATTGATAATCGGAAGTTCTGCAGCCCGAGACCGAAACTTCCAGAACCTCCCGGCACCGGAGCGCCTTCCTTCAGCTTCCAGCAGCAGAGCTCCGCGTGTGTGTGTGTGTGTGTGTTGGTGTTGTCATTAACACACCATCAGCATCACTTTCATCACTGATGGTCTCCACAAATCAAATCCACTTCTTGAGTTCACATTCATCCCGCGGGCTTTCCGGATGTCCCGCCGTAATATTATGACGTCATAAGCTGGGTGTCCGGGTTCAGTGACGTGTGGTGACGTCACCTGCGCAGCTGTGACGGCCGAGTGGTTAAGGCGTTGGATTTGAAATCCAATGGGGTCTCCCCGCGGCCACACGTGGGTCCGTCGTGCGTTGTTGCCGTTGTGTCTTTGGCCACGGCAGAACCTGCACACTGTGCAGAGGTGGAACTGACGTAGCAGCTCGCCGGACATCCATCACTCTCAACCTGACAGCTGCAAGAAGGTCAGAGAGTCACCAGACTCACTCACTTCCCATTTACATTTGATCATTTCAGAAATTAAATGAATCTGGGAATGAATGTAGGTCAGAGGTCAAGAGCTGCTTGACACCTAGTGGTCAGCAACAGCAACTCCAGCCATCTTCAACACCTGCTTCCTCTGCTGGAGTCTCTCCCAGCTGCCACTAGGTGAAGGTGGGGTGTGGCCACTTAAGTGTACACACACACACACACACACACACACACTTTCCAATTCACCTCACATGCATGTTTTTGGAGTGTGGTAGGAAGCTGGAGAAGCCGGCAGACACTGGGAGAACCCGGAGAAGCCGACAGACACTGGGAGAACCCGGAGACGCCAGCAGACACTGGGAGAACCCGGAGAAGCCGGCAGACACTGGGAGAAGCCAGCAGACACTGGGAGAAGCCAGCAGACACTGGGAGACCGGAGAAGCCGACAGACACTGGGAGAAGCCGGAGAAGCCGGCAGACACTGGGAGAAGCCGCAGACTCCAGACAGGAAGGTCCCTGGAGACCCTGGGAATGGAACCCACAACCTTCTTGCTGTGAGGCAACAGTGCTAAGCACCGTGTCGCCCCCACATCAACTCACTCAATCGAATGGCTTGAGGGCGGGGTCAGAGGTCACGTGGGCAGGACCCTGATGATCATTGACGAGCCAGCAGGAAGAGCAGAGGCTGTCACTTCCTGCCGGCGGCGGCAGCAACAGCACCAAGACGTTCAGTACAATATAGACTTTATTAGTTCACTAAAGTTTGAAAATGAAATAAAAAGCAGTTTGGCTTTGAATGATTCACAATTCAGAAATAATCGAATCGCCGGGTTTCATCGTGTCAACACAGGAAACAAGTCCTCCGAGCGGCTGCTGCTCCTCTACAAAATCAAAGCTTCAGCGCCCCCTAGGTAGAAAAACACAAGAGCTTCCTGTGGGGGAAGTGCAGGTGGAAGTGGTTCAGTCCGACGCCTCAGAACAAACTGGCTGAAGGCAAAGGGATCGGACCCAAGGCAGACCGACGCCACTGAGCGCGCTCAGACGGTCAAACGTCCATGGGAAAGTCCAGGCAGCAGCGGCGGCGGCGGCGGCGGCAGCAGCAGCGGCAGCAGCTGTTGAGTCAAACCAGGAAGTCAGCAGGAAAAGAAAAAGAAAAAAATCAGTTCTCTGCAGTTTGGAGTCAAGAGTCAGTGGGAGGAGCCACAAGTCCAGCCAGCGTCCAATCAGACGAGTCCAAGCGGGTCAGCAGATTGGGTGGGGGGGAGGTGGAAATCAGCAGAACTGCAGGGGAATGTTTCACATGTTTTTATTCTCTTCTCTGTAGTCATTATAGCAATGGAAAAATAGAACCTTTACAAACGTCGTCCAACTCTGAGATTTATTTCAAACAAGCAACAAAAAGAAAAAAGGAAAAAAAGAAAAAAAAAAAGAAAAAAAAAGGTGAGTGACCTTTTTCCCAAACCAAGTGCAGCAGCGGGGGTGGGGGGAGGGGATAAAAAGTGGAGGGCGTGGCTTGGGCGCCAGGCCACGCCCTCCTCGTTCACTCCCGCCGACAACGCTTCCCATTTGGCACTGGCTCCTCCCACCATTCCCACATTCCTTTCATCTTCAAGAATCTGGTTGGTTGATTTTTAAGCGCTTGTTCTGGGTGGGGGTGGGGGGGTCTGCAGTCCGTCAGGTGTCCTCAGATCCAGGGGCAACAGAAGAAGAGGAGGAGGAGGGGGAGGAGTCATGCCCCCCCCCGCCCAAAAAAAAGTCTGTGATCCCCCGGCCCCCCTCCCCCCTCCCCCCACCCAGGGGGGAGGGGTGGGCCCCTGCTGCGGCGAGAGGAGAGGTGCATTGTGGGAGGAGGAGGTGGGAGGGGCTCCCAGGTGACTCTGCTTTAGTCGATTGAGGTTGTAGAGACAGGAGGGGGGCGGGGCGGGGTGGGTCCTCCGTCAGGGTGGGGGGCGGGGCTGAAGGAATTGTGATGTCATCGTCTCTCTCTCGCTCGCTCACACGTCTCTCTCTCTCTCTCTCTCTCGCTCGCTCTCTCACACACAGACTAGTGTCGGTCGGCCGCCCTCGTTGGTCCGTCCGTCTGTCAGGGCCTCAAGTTCACACTGGTGTCCAATCACACTGCTCACTGGCGCCGCACAGTGGCCATCTGGGGGGGAGGAAGAGAGAGAGAGAGAGAGAGAGAGAGAGAGAGAGAGAGAGAGAGAGAGAGAGAGAGAGAGAGAGAGAGAGAGAGAGAGAGAGAGAGAGAGAGAGAGTGAGAGAGAGAGAGAGAGAGAGAGAGAGAGAGAGCGAGCAGTGAAGTTGCGTTCTGACTGGCAGCCAAACTGATTTTGTGTTTGACAGCTGCTATGAAAAATAAAGTTTAACTGGATACAATCAACTAGAGAGTGGGACAGAATACAGGAAGTAGCTGCACTTCCTGTGTGTGCAGTGTGTGTGTGTGTGTGCTGGTCTCAGAGGAAGTGGTTGATGTTTTTGACATCACATGGTCAGCGTGGTGCATGGTGTCTCATCATTGACCAGCAGGGGGGTGGGTGCTGGTGCAGTGTGAGCAGTGTGAGCAGTGTGTGTGTGTGCGCGACGGCGCCCCCACCAGGCCTGGCTCTTGAGCTTGCGCAGCTCCTTGGTGGCCCAGGTGGCCAGCGTCTTGGTCTTGTTGGTCTTGGAGCGCCGGCCCTCCGTCAGCAGGTCGTTGATGAGCGGACGCACCTCCACCAGCTTGGTCACATCCTTCCCAAAGGCCATGCACAGGTCGCTGCGCACACACACACACACACACACACACACACACACACACACACACACACACACACAGCACAGTTTAGCCTAGCTGGCTAGTTGGTTGGTTGGCTAGCTAGTTAGCTAGTTAGTTGGCTGGTTGTTTGGCTGGAGGTCAGCTGGTCTCAGAGGAAGTGGTTGATGGTTTTGACATCACACGGTCAGCGTGGTGCATGGTGTCTCATCAGCGACCAGCAGGGGGCGTCGCATCATAACTTGGGGTTTGGACGCCAGGCCAGACGGGAAGCAGGAGCCGCCCTCGCCCTTCCTGACATCACCTAAACGCACAGCAGCAGCAGCGCCTGGGTGGTCGCCAGTCTCAGCTAAGCCCCGCCCCCTCGCACTCCTTACCCAATGAGGCCGGCCGAGTTGGCGATGACTCCGTCCGAGTGGTCCTCGTCCTCGGCGATGTGGTGGATGAAGGAGAGGATGAACTCCACCCGGGGCTGCACCAGCATCACGTCAGCTGGGGGGGGGGGACGGAGGAGCAACTGTCACTCTGTCAGTCTGTCTGTCTGTCTGTCTGTGAGTCTGTGAGTCAGTCAGAATGTCTTTGTGGGGTCCCGCAAAACCGGGCAGCTGTGTGCTGATTGGCTGCAGCTGCCTGGGTGAATCAGACCCGCATCTCTCTGCGACGGCGTAAAATGCTCCTGACAGGACTGCAGGCAGGAGCAGGAACCGCCGTCGCCCCCTGGTGGTGGTGGCGTGACCAGCCAAGGCGTGTGTGTGTGTGTGTTCTTACGGTGCACGTTCTCCTGGTCTCCTCCCTTCAGGCCCTGGATGATGCCGGTGTAGGCCTCCAGACAGCCCTCCCTCAGCTCGTTCAGGTAGTCCACCATGTCGTAGTCCGTCTGCACACACACACACACACACACACACACAGAGAGAGAGAGTGAGTCAGGTGCTCCCTGGTGCTGCTGGTGATGTCACTTCCTGTGTTACCTTGTCCACCTGGGCCTGGGAGGCCTGCTGCAGGGTGTCCAGCACCACCTCCAGGTACTTCTTGAACTCCCCGCCGATGGCCAGGGCGATGTCGCCGAAGGCCGACAGGATCTGCGGCTTCACCGAGCGGTGCACGTTCTCATTCTGCGCGCACACACACACACACACACAGACACACAGAGTGAAGGGCTGCGCGGCAGGAAGTGAGGTGTGAGGGTGTGAGGGGGCGGGGCTTACCCCCAGGTTCTCCAGCAGCAGCTCCATGATGGTGTCGCAGTACGGGAGGATGTTGGAGGTCAGAGCTCTGCACAGGTCGCACACCAGGCCCACCGCTGCCAGACACACCTGCACACACACACACATAGCACTGCAGTGACACACACACACACACACACACAGACAGACAGGCAGGTGGGGGAGGGGTGGTGGGGCTCACCTGGTACTCAGCGCTGTTCTTCAGTGCCATGACCAGGTAGGGGAAGAAGGACTCCATGTAGGTCTGGAAGTCACTGCCCAGCACTGACACACACACACAGCAGTGTTACTACACCATGACTGTGTGTGTGTGTGTGTGTGTGTGTGTGTGTGTGTGTGCACCCACCCTCCACCAGTGTGGACACGGCCATCAGGGCGTCCTCCTGCACCCCTCCAGACCCGGCCGTGCTCTTCAGCATCCCCAGCAGCGACGACATCACCATGTTGGAGATCTGGGTGGCGTCGTCCCGCTGCACCTTCCTCAGCACGTTCTGCACACACACACACACACGCTTCAGCATGCGCGACTCCTGCTGAGCTTCTCCTCTCTGAGCTTCTCCTCTCTGCTCCTCTCTGAGCTTCTCCTCTCTGCTCCTCTCCTGAATGCAGCTGGCCAAGACTGGACTGGAGTCTCAAGGCTGTGACCGCCTGTGACTACTTTGGGGAGTGGGAGGGGCTCGCGGCAGCCCCCCCACTGCTCACTGACAACAGGAACTGCTGAGGAACCATACGTGCTTTCTTGTCCATCTCCAAAGAATAACACCAGGAAAAGTCGCCATGGGGAGTTGGAAAGTGGTCAGGTTGGCGCCACTGCAGCGCCTCGGCGCCGCTGCTTTGTGACACCGCGATATAAACCATAGAGCTTCATATGTATATCATCATATCGACCAGCGCTACATTGCAGCCGCCTAAAGAGCTGAGCAGCCACACACACACACACACACACACACACACCCTGACAACAGGAAGCTGCTGGTTGGCTGGCTGGAGGTCAGCTGGTCTCAGAGGAAGTGGTTGATGGTTTTGACATCACACGGTCAGCGTGGTGCATGGTGTCTCATCAGCGACCAGCAGGGGGCGTCACATCACAACTCGGGTTTGGAAGCCACCCTCGCCCTTCGTGACATCACCCTAACACACAGCAGCCAGCAGCAGCGCCTGGGTGGTCCCGGCCCCAGCTAAGCCCCGCCCCTTCGCCCTCCTTACCCAATGAGGCCGGCCGAACTGGTAGCTAATAGCTCTGAAGGCTGTTTGAGTTGATGAAAAGCGACGTTAGACTGCTGCTAATGCACTGCCTGGTGTGTGTGTGTGTGTGTGTGTGTGTGTGTGTGTGTGTGTGTGAGACCTGCAGGGTGGCACACAGCAGCGACTGCAGGTCGTTGAACTGGATTCTGTCCGAGGTGCTCTGGATGCAGGACTGGAGGAGAAACAACACAGGAAGTTGCATCAGCAAAGGTCTGTGTGTGTGTGTGTGTGTGTGTGTGTGTGTGTGTGTCAGGCTGGCCTACCTCCATGTGCAGGACCTGCTGCAGCCGGTCCATGATGACCAGCGTGGTCTTCTGCACGGCAGGGTAGCAGTCCTTGGCGCTGTTCTTCACGATCTCCATCAGGGCCTCGTAGGCGGCCGAGCGCAGGTTGTTCTGGTGGCCGTCGGGTCTGCAGGGGGGGAGGGGCACCCCGGGGTCAGAGGTCAAGGCAAGATCATAATAGTAGTAATAATAAATAATGATTATGTCTGTGTCTGTGTTGCTTCACAGTGGGAGGGGGCGGACTGCACTGTGTGTGTGTGTGTGTGTGTGTGTGTGAAGGTGTCGTGATGGTCTGCTGGGGGAACAGCTGTGTTGGTGTCAGTCTTGATGTTGGCGAGTTGCGTGAGGGGAGGGAGGTCAGAGGTCAGATTCTGACCTGTCGGTGGTCTCCAGCAGCTTCTGGACGATGAGCTCGAAGGAGGAGGACAGGCAGTAGGTGCTGGGCTCATCCTGGTCCTCAGCTGCGTCCGTGGCCTCGTAGGCAGCGTCCGCCAGGGAGGAGAAGGCCTGGGGGGGTGCGGGGGGGAATTCTTTGTTAACATTTCATTCTATCCTGAGAGACTGAGACTTTTTGTTAGAAGACTTTCAGTCTTATCATGTATTCAGGTATTGTAGACATAGACATAGAGATAGACATAGACAGCCTTTATTGCATAGCACCTGTAGATCAGGTCAGGTTGATGCTTTGCTTTGTGTGGTGTATTTGAAGGTGGTTCAGGTGTAATGTACAGATCAGCCAGGTGTTATTTGAGGTTTGCTCTGCTATGTAGCAATTTCCCCGTTGCAGGATAGTGGTGGGTTTTTTTTTTGTGGCTGCAGTACCTGGAGCGGCCACTGGAAGCGCCAGCCCCCTGTTAAGCGGCTGCTGCGGCGTTATGCTCACCCAGCAGACGTTGGAGGCCACGCGTGGCTCGGCGCCCAGGCCCTCGATGAGGCACTGCAGCAGGGGGGGCAGGTAGAGTTCGTTGATGGCGGCCTCGGGCAGCAGCTCGCAGATGCGGCCCACCGTCCAGGCCGTGGTGTCCCTCACCACCACGCTGGGGTCCTTCATCAGCTCGATCAGCGTGGGGATGGCCTGCACACAGTCACCAGGAGGTTCCCCAATCACACACTCACACTGTCTACACCAGGCGTGGCCAAACAACGGCCCGGGGGCCATGTGCGGCCCACCGAAGCTCTTTAAGCATTCTGACCTGCAGAACTGAAGTTTAAGATCAAAGAGCTGCACCTCCTCCACCCTGGCAGGGTTTCCACTGTCACTGCAATAAACACCCGGGTGGTTCTGGGTGGTTCTAAGAGCTCAACACCCTGGTGGTTCTGGGTGGTTCTAAGAGCTCAACACCCTGGTGGTTCTGGGTGGTTCTGGGTGGTTCTAAGAGCTCAACACTCTGGTGGTTCTGGGAGGTTCTTAGAGCTCAACACCCTGGTGGTTCTGGGTGGTTCTTAGAGCTCAACACCGGGTGGTTCTGGGTGGTTCTAAGAGCTCAACACCCTGGTGGGGCTTCAAAGACACTGTTCTGGTTGCAACTTTGCTTCATTTTCCATTGACATTAAAGCAACAGGTTCTCTACACATCCCATCATAGATACATCGTGGAGTCTGGATCTGCTCCAGTTTTGCCTGCTCGCCGTCGCCCCCTGCTGCTCTGGAGGATCAGCTGCTTTTCTCTCTCTCAGACACCAGTTAGCGCTGCACGACTGAAGTTGCCTGACGGACTGACGGGCGGCGCTCTGACCTGCACGACCAGGGCTTTGAGCTGGTTGAGCTCGGGCCCCTCCAGGATGGAGCCGAAGGCCATGACGGAGGCGTCCCGGTAGCGCCAGTCGGGGTTCTCGATGTGCTCCTTGATGAAGGGCAGCACGTGCGGCACCACGTCGTCCTCGCAGCAGGTGGACAGCAGCATCAGACAGACGCCCGCCGCCTTGCACGGGTTCCAGTCGTCGTCGTCGTCGTTCTCGTCCTGCAGCCGTCACAGGGGTCAAAGGTCGAGTGTGGCCTACGAGCCAGAGCGGGGGCTCGGGGGGTGGCCGTGGTGGTTCTCAACTGGTGGGTGGAGTCTCGGGACCGTCGTCAGTTTGCTCCTCATCGTCGAGTCGCAAAGACCCAAATTTAAAAATGCTAACTGGCCACTTATTAACATCCTGTCCAGTCAATAAATGACTGAAATTATTCAATGAAAAATTACTGGCCAACATTCTCTGTGTAAATATAGAATTCTATGTTAAAATCGCTCCAGATCAAAGGAGGGAACCTGTCCACGGAGCCGCCACCCAATCAAAAGAGCTCCGCGACCCACCAGTTGAGAAACGCCGCTTTCCGTATGTTGTGGCGCTGTGTCGGAAGGGCTCCCCCTGGTGGCCAGGAGTTACCTGCTTGGTGAGGGTCTGCGTCAGGATGGGCACCAGGTACTGCAGCGCCCCCTTGGCGTAGAACTTGCTGGTGTGCTCGGGGGGGCGGCCCTGCTCCGAGGCCTGCCGGGCGGGAGGAGACGGCGTCAGCGGACCGAGCCGTCTGATTGGCTCAGAGGGCAGGGGGGCGGGCGGGCGGGGCTAACCTCGGAGGCCTCGATGGCCAGGTCCATCTCCTCGTCGCACACGTTGGACCAGAACTCGATGCCCTGCAGGGCCACCTCGTCGATGTCGCTCTTCATGGCCTCGATGGTGATCTGGAGCAGCGCACGCACACACACACACACAGTGTGAGAGGGACACACACACACAGACACACACCTGGACGGACGTAGGGTCTTACCGCGAACAGGGCCGGGCCCATGTAGGTCTCCATGTACTGGTAGTACAGAGACATGATCTTCACCAGGTTCTGGAGGGCCGCCACACGCACCTGGACCAACACACACACACACACACACACACACACAGACACAGACACAGAGTGTGAGGAGAGGCCGAGGTGGAAACTCATGCAGTTACTCCAGCAGATCTTCCAGGTGTCTCTACTTTCACTCCTTGCATCTGCACACCTGCAGTTCCACTGTGTGCCTCTGGGACAACGCTGCCTCTGACGTTTGTGTTTCAAAGACACAGGTTGTGTCGAGCGCTGCTGTTTCTATGACGGTAGTTGTAGTTGTCTGTGGTGGAGCTACTGGCACGGCTTCAATGTAAACCTGGATCATTATTTCAGCTCTGCTTCGGGCGATGGACGTTTTCAGTTTAAAGAGAGAAAATGTAGAAAATAATGTTATGTTGCCAAAAGTGCCAGTTAAAAAAAATAAATAAATAAAATATTACTTTTTTTTTTTTTTTTGCTTGAGTACATTCCAGAAGCTGTACTTTGACTGGAGTTGGATCAGTACCTTTACTCTGACCACAGTATTCTTGCAGTTTCAAGTCCAGAATGTGAACACTTTGAACAGCGCAAGCGACAGGAAGTGACGGCTGGGGACAGGAAGTGACGGCTGCTGCTACTCACTCTGGTGTCGGGACACTGCGTGGCTTCACACACCACCTGCATGATGAAGTGGCGCTCCGTCTGAAAAACACACACACACACACACACACACACACACACACACACGAGGTCAGCACGCTGCATGAGTGTATGTGTCTAACGCAGGCGTGGGCAAACTACGGCCCGGGGGCCATTTGTGGGCCGCTAAGCTTTTTAATCGGGTCCTAAAGCTGAAATCAAAGCTATATTTATAAACTTTATTGTTTTAGTTTCCCTGCGCGGTAGCGTTTTCTGCCAGTGATGAAGATGATGATGATGATGATGATGATGACATCACTCTAAGTTGCTTTTAATTAGCAGCAACTGAGTACTAGAAGAAAAAGCTATTGGTTGCATTTCCAGTGTTTAGAGGGGCTTCAACTCAGACCTCAGCAGAGAGACATTCAGTTGCCAGGCTTTGCTTCATCTTCCATCCACATTACAGCAACAGGTTTCCTCCACCACAACACTGCATGCATCTGCTGCTGCTGCTCCGCCCCCCCCTGATACACTGTAGAAGCCACTGTGACCCCAGCAGCCAAAGATTTGCCGCCCACCCCTGCTCTATCCTGTGTGTGTGTGTGTGTGTGTGTGTGCCTCCTGACCTCCTTGTCGAAGTTGGCCTTGGTGAACTCCAGGGAGTTGAGCAGGGCGTTGGTGGCGGCCAGCTTGACGTTGTTGCTGGGCTCCTCCTTCCTCATGCCCTGGATGATGGCCGTCAGGATCTGGTTGCCGTTCTCCTGCAGCTGCTCCGGCTCCTGCGGCAGTGGGGGGGGGGGAGAGAGGAGCTGATGTCACGTCAGGGTAACGACGTAGCGCCGCACGATCCATCAGTTTAAAAAAAAAAAAATACAAACAAATTGCCATCTCATCTCTGTTGCATTGCTGTTCATCTGGGACGTCAGCAGCACAGAAAACAGGCGTGAAGGTGTGAAGGCGTGAAGGTGTGAAACCCTTAGGATGGACAACCAGCCAACATCAACTTCCAATGACAGGCCTGGACCTTCACGACATCCCTGGCGAACCTCCATGAGCAGTGATGATCAGACACTCACTCTGAGCTAATAGGTTGTGAGGAGGAGGTTGGACCTCCTGTGGAGGACTGAGGTGGAGGTGGATCTTCTACTGACTGGACAAACCGTCTTTCTCACCACCAGACCAGGAGAAAAGTTCTGCCGACCCGGACTCAGTGGACTGGACCGGTGACACCGACTCACTGTGGTGCCAGTGTGGAGGTTCACGCTCACCTCGCGGGTCTCTGTCTTGGTCATGTGACCTCTGCATTCATCCCCCTAACAGGTGTCGATCAGCGAGAGCGCCCCCTGCTGCCTGGTTTGTTTCTTCATTTCTCTTCCATTATCTTTGGGTAATTCATTTATTGTCTCACAAAAACTGTTCAAAGGTCGGTGGCCACAGCATCGGGATCAAGTGTAATATACTGCGTATGTATGCACTCAAAACGATGACCAACATAAAAACAATTTTTTTTTTATTGGTATTTTTTAAAGAGAAGGTGTCGGCCCACGGTGAGAACTGAATGAAGCTTCAGTGTCCTCAAGTCTATCTCGGGGAGGTTCTCTGGCTGCAGAACAGACCAGGAAAGAGAGGTTTGAGTTGAGAGCAGCGCTGCCAGGAAACACGACAGACTATTCAACCACCTCAGTGGAGCCTGAACACGTTGACCCACTGCTGTGCTGAGCACAGAGTCTTTGGAAACAGGGTGGACCTCAAGCCGTCCCGTTCAGAGAGGCCGAAGGTCCGAGCGTCTCTGCACCACCAAGGTGCCAATCTTGCATCGAGCACGGCTGGAGATTTTTTTTTTCCTCTGTTCTTTTGTTATCAGTGTCGATAAATATCAGCGAGAGGATCCTGACCCGGAGGGTTGGACCGGTGCGGCCCCTAGTGGTGGGGTACTCACGATGTCCTGGCAGATGTATCCGATGGCCTCCAGCGTGGACTCCTTCATGTGCTCGGTGCTGGACGGGTCCGTGACGTTGGCCACCAGCTGGGGGATGAGCTCGGGCCACTGGGTCACCGGGATCTCGGCGCAGGCGATCCCGGCCACGCACTGCGAGGCCGAGCTGGGCCGGTACGTCTCCGTGCCCAGGGTCTGTAGAACCTGCGGGGGAGGAGATCAAGGTTGAAGGGTGACGGCGGCAGACGCAGAGAGGAGCGCGGACGTGGCCGAGGACTCTCACGTAGTTCTTGATCTCGCAGCGGAAGCTGACGTCGATGGCCAGCCATCTCTGCTGGTACTGCGTCTTCACGTCCGGGTCCTTGGAGGTCAGCGAGTTCTTCACCTGCAGGCCGGCCGCCACGCGTGCCACCTGGGTGTTGCCCGGGTTGGCCAACACCTTGGACAGCTCCACCAGGAAGGTGGGCTGGGGGGAGGAGAGGAAGCTCACGGTGAGTCGCCCACCCAGGCGCGGGCAAACTAAGGCCCGGGGGTCCATACGTGGACCGCTAAGCTTTTTAACCCGGCCATCAAGCTGAACTCGCAGCAATGATATCAACAGTCAGTCAGTCAGTCAGTCAGTCAGTCAGTCAGTCAACAAACAGCTGCATCTCCTCCATGGTTCCAGTGTTTTCACAGTCATTTCAATAAAGACCTCAATACCGGGGGTTCTGGATGGTTCTGGGTGGTTCTATGAGGTTCTAAGAGCTAAACACCCTGGTGGTTCTGGGTGGTTCTGGGAGGTTCTAAGAGCTAAACACCCTGGTGGGGGTTCAAAGACACTGATTTGGTTGCAACTCTGCTTCATTTCCCATTGACATTAAAGCAACATGTGTCCTCCACGATGGATTGTTTCCTCCACCCAAACACTCCATCCACCTGCTGCTGCTCCGCTACCCCCCTCTGGCACACTGTACAACCCAGTGTGGCCCCACCAGTCAAATGGACCAACCCCACACAGGCCCCACTCACTGCTGGTGGAGGCGAGTGCAGGGGCAGCTTTGGTCACATGACCAACCCTCTCTGTCATCGACCTCATCGTTTGAAGGTCCAGTGTATAGAATTTGGCCCTGCTTTATGATATACATGTTGGTAGAAGCTGAACATGCTGCCCATAAATACATAAATAAAATGCACGCTGGCAGTTCAATGAAAGTCATGTGGTTTTCCTCCCCTTAGACCCTCCACAGATCCATCAGGGTCCCAGTGCTCCCAGTTAGCTGCCCTCCTTCACCAGTATATTTCTAAGGAAGCCTGGTGTGGACAGTCCAGCTGCCTGACAGCAGAGCGTTTGGTATTTAGGCTGCACAAAGAAGAAGAAGAAGGTGGAGGAGGAATCCAGGTTTGGGTGTGCAGGGCCACTGTAGTTCACTGCTAAGCTCAGGAGAGAATCTGCCTTCTGACCACTAGATGGAGGAATTTTACACAATGTACCTTGAACAGACGTTTCACTTGTGACAACGATCAAGCTACATTTTCACTGGCGAGTGACGTCAAAAAGTTGCGATTAATCATTTTCTAGCTTTTCTTGTTTTTTTAACCTCTATGTAAGCAGCTGAGTCTGACTGACGTCTCTTTCAAGGGAGACCTGTGGCCAGGAGGGCAGCAGCAGAGTTGCAATCAAATAAAAACAGCAAACACAAAATCACACACACACACACACAGAGGGTAAGAAAAGTGCAATGATTTCACCGCAGCTTTCAACTCAATTCAATGTAACACAGGCTTTAAGTGCAAGCTGTGCATGTCATTCGTGCCAAGCATGAGGTGGCGAAAACCTAACGCTATCTGGCCCACTTCAGTTTAGCTGGAATGATCTGTGGCCTGGACGAGACCCTCAGCACTGAGTGTGTGTGTGTGTTTGTGTGTGTGTGTGTGTTGCTGAATGCAGCAGAGGCGTTCCATCATCCAGGACGACTGAGTGCCTGAGCAGCAGACATCTGCAGCCTCACCACAGACCATCAGAGGCTAACGCTAGCAGGCTGCCAGCAAGGGTGTGCGTGTGTGTGCGTGTGTGTGTGTGGGAGACGCCGGGCTCCAGCTGTCCTGGCGCTTCCATCCATGCTGCCGCCAGCCCCAGCAGCTCACTGCTAGCCGCGGCTCGGTGAGCTTCCGCACCCCGGTGCCAGCCAGACAGCCAGCCGGCCGGCCGGCACCGCGGCCCCCAGCAGCAGCAGCAGCAGCAGCAGCAACACTCACCAGGTTCTCTATCGCCGCCTGCTCCAGAAACTTCTGTGCTGCCTCCAGTTCATTTCGGTCTGCGTGGAGAGGAGGGGGAGAGGAGTTAGCCACCTCACCGTAGCCTGCTAGCCGTGCCGAGCTAACCCGGACTTCCCGCTAACGTTCCGAGTTCTAAAACACTGTGCCACGGACACGCGTGTATAAAGCGTTGCTGGGAGCTACACCGGAGAGGGCTTTGTGGGTATTGTGCTTCGATATGGAACGATTTGTTGTGTGCAAGTGATGATTCACCGGCCCACACACACACACACACACACACACACACACACACACACACACACACACACACACACACACACACACACACACACACACACACACACACACACACACACACACACACACACACACACACACACACACACACACACACAGGGAGAGTCCCAACGTGCGTTAGCCAGCGGAGCCACACAGCAGGCTAGCGCTAGCCGGCTACCCGGACATAGCAGGTTGACTAATAAAGTTCTCCGGGAAAGAGGGAGAGCGCTTAAAAGACACAGAACTGTTGGTTTAACTATTTCAAGTAATAACTACTCGGGCACGGGGGACTTTTTTTTACTCCTTTCCGCGGCTAAATAAAAGTCGCGTTAGGCGGAGCGGAGTGAGAAGGAGCGGCCGACGGTCTGACTAATGGGAGCTAAGTGCTAAGTGTTAGCACTGGGGCTAACAGGCATGGGCAGGGAGGGTCGCCGCTCCATCCGGATACATGCAGCTGTCACTTTAGCTCCACGGCGCCCCCTCCAATGCCGCTCTAGTGATCCAACGCCGTCTTTAAAAAAAAAAAAAAAACCCATAATAAAATAAAAATTCTCTTCCACTCCATCAGAGCGGGATCAGCAACATGCTGCTAACTTGAGCGGCCGTTCCCGCACAGACCGAGGCCGTCACATTAGCATGGTGTTAGCATTGGCGCTAGCAGCCTGCTACAGAGCCAGTTCCCTCCTCCCTCACTCCCGACAAACTTTCACCGGCTCCAGCACCGCTAGCACAGCGGCCGGCGGGCCACCAACACCCAGGCCAGGCCGGGCCTGGAGGTGGGCTGCTGCCTCGGGGAAACCGTACCTGGAGAGACCGTTTTCTCGAGGATAGTGATGAGCTCCATTCCGTCCGCCGGTCGCCCTCTCTCTCTCTCTCTGTGTGTCTCTGGCTCTCTCTCTCTCTCGGTTGCTAGCTCGGTACTTTGGGTTGCCGCGCAGCACACAGGGCGGATTATATGTTGTCCACGGGGCTCTGTGGAAGGCAGCTACGGGGCGGGATCGCTGGCTGCGGGAGAGGCGAGGGTTCCCCGGCGCTCTGGCGGCCCTTGTGCTTCACTCGGATGGCGCGAGAAATTCCAACGGCGGTTGCGTAGAGTCACGTCGTCTCGCAGCTCCGCCGCCGCCCGTTTGCATCCTGTGTTGTCGAGAGGGAAAAGGCCGCGCGCTTCCCTCTCGCGGAAGGATATCCACGCACTGAGGCGAGGGTGACGTGCCGCGTTCAGGTCACAGTGGGACGTTTGGAAACTCGGACGAGGCGGCGGCGAAGAATTACTTCCGGTGAGCGGCGGCGGCAGCAGCGAGTTTTAGCGCAGCCGCTGTGCGTCGGCTACACGTCACACACAGAGTGCTTCGTTCGCTCGCTTCCGCTCTCATTCACCGTTCGTGGGTTTAATGAACTGCCTCGGCAAGACGGACGACAGCCGGATTTACGACGAGTGCCTGAACGCAACGGAAACCACCTCAAAAACGTCGCTTGCGCACTTTAGACGCCCGCAAATAGCAGCGCAGCAACCGAACCGGGAAGAAAAGTAACACCGGATTGGACCCCCATTTATTCACCAGTTCTCATCGGAGATGAAGCGATTCTTATGACACAGTTGTGTGCAATATTTAGTCATTCGAGTATCCATGAAATCTGAAAATATATTCAAAGACGTCACTTCCAAACTGAATCAACTGATTGATTTCGTCTTCCTTCCTGGAATTCATCCCACCGTCATCACGACGCATCAGCTGTGAAGCCAGGAAAACTTTTCTTCACGCGGGTAATGACACAAAAACACGGCATGTAAAAACAGAACCATTGCTTCTTTATTAGTTAGTCATTTTACAGTAGTCACTCATACGTAGCTGCCTTGAGTTGGTCTTTTTTTTTTTTGTGTCAATTTTCACTTTTTGTACCAGCGTCTTCCTCACCCCTTTTGAGCTCCCATCAGTTCAGCGGAAGAGTCATGGACAAAGTAGAAAACAAAACAAAAACAAAAGCCAAACAAAGAAAAGAAATATATTGGGATAAAATGCCCCCTTTTCACAACAAAAATTTGGCAAAACGCAAAGAGGAAGGTGATGGTGATGATGATGATGAGGAGGAGGGTGATCCAGTGCATTTATAAAGAAAAAAAAACAAACAAAAAAACCCAGCATTTTTACAGTCAAGAGTTTCTATTATTATGTCTGGAAAAAAAGTGAACAATGTGTGTGAGCGTCTGATTGGATAAGAGCTTGAAGAAGTCAGGGATTACGTCCAATCAGGTTTGAAACCCCCCCCACCCCCCAGTGGTTTTCCAGGTGCAGCTGTGATATGCATCATGACGTCAACACAAGAGGCATCCCTTCCCCAAACGACAGTAACAAAATGAAATAAAAAAAACACAACACAAAGCAAAAAAAATAAACAACAACTGACCCATTCAGACTTGAAACGCAGTCAAACATGATGCTGTGCGTTTATGGCACAATGAGGCATTTGGCTGGCAAGGCAGCGCCACCCCCTGGCATTTTAATATGTAAGCTTTACAAAGTAATACTTTTACATTAGTGGACTTGAGCAGGTCGGCAACCTTCCAGCAGCAAACAGGAAGCCCACTGCCGCGCTGGCTGGCAGTACCTTCAGTGCCCTGCAGGGAGCACAAACTGTAGCTGCTAGCGGCAAAAGACCCCACCTGGCTGGTTGACTAATGTTGTCACGCTAAACACAGCTAGCAGGAGTTCGACACGCCGGAGGCTAACTGGCTAACAATGAATGTGTGTGTTGTGTTGGGCGAGCTAACGACGAAAGACCTTTGACCTTTCCCGTCTGGAACCTTTGCCGAAGGGGCTAACGACAGCGAGCTAACAAGCTAACACAAGCCGGCTTGGTAGCATTGTTTCTTTTCTTTTGTTTCACTGCACTGAACTGATAAGCAGAGGTGTGCTAGCTCGTCACGTAGCCACGGCCGGCTAGTTCTCCCAGCGCTAATACTCAAACCTCGTCACTCTCCACCTTTGTTCGTGTGTTTGTCTCTTTCGCTGCAGTGCAACTGAGATCACGCAGCTAGCTTAGCAGCGGCTAGCTTAGCATAGCCCACACCGGCAGGCGGCATGGTGTCGCCACTTCCAGTGAGCCCCCGCCCAGGATCAACCCTGATCTGAAGGACCCATGGACCCCCGCCACCCCTTCCCCTGGCTGTCCGCCATCCCTGCCTCTGATTGGTCCGTGGATACAATACAAGACACCTGGTACAGCTGCTCCCCTTCCGTCCCCCGGTGTCACTGCCAGTTCCCGAGACATGATGAAACTACACCAAACCACCAGGGCCTCTCCGCTCTGAAAAACACTGCGTTCCTCTGCAGACCCTGACCTCCGACCCCGCCCGCCTTCTCCCATTCTGCCACCCCCCCAAAAAAATAGAAACAAAAATGAAAACCCCATCGTGATCAAAACCATTCTGCACCTCACATTCATTTCTAATCTGATGCGTCAAATCGAAAGCGTTAAAAAGAAAAAAAAAAGACCCTGATGTGAAAACTCAAATTCATGTTGTCGGGTTTTTCAATAAGTGAGGCCCCTGAGAAGAACTACGGAAGCCCATTTAGGCCAGAAAGAAATTCAAAAAAAAAAAAAGACAGAAAGTGATGAAAGGCCCTCCTCGTCCTCCTCCTCGGGGACTTTGAGCCTCCGCACGTCGACGTTCCCAGTCAGCGGGAAGATCAGACGGCGGCGGCGGGAATGTGAGTCAGGACTGATGCACCAAATAAATACAACAAACAACTCCTGAGGAGGAGAAATAAAGGTGGCGAGGGGGAGTGGCGGGGGTGGAGGAGGAGGGAGCAGGGGGGTGGGGGGGCAGGTAGCTTAGCACCAGCTAGCACAAAGACTGGGAGTGGATGGAAACTGTTAGCGTAGCCCACAGAACCCCCACCACCCCACACCTGCCGCCGCACCCCCGCCTCCCTGAACAGGGTTTGGCGATGTCACTTCCTGTCTACAAACATAACTGCGGTTGCGCACGCACGCACACACACACACACACACACACACACACACACACACACACACACACACACACACACACACAGTGTGTTTACATTCATGAGGATGCAGAACCTTTTCTTTGCACTTGAAACTCTCCCCTTTCTTTTCAAGTCTGATTTAAATACAGTTTACAGGAACCACCACCACCACCACCACCAGGTGGCGACAGAGCCGCAGTCCACAGCCCTGAGACCAGGACCGAGTCTTAGCCTAGCTTAGCCAAAGAGGAGTGGAGGGACAGCGTGTGTGTGTGTGTGAGAGTGTGTGTGTGTTCGTCAGGTGGTGGTGGTGGTGGGCGGGGTTCAAAGGTTAAAGGTCATTTACAGTAAACTACAGATATATACAGACAGTGTGAATTGTACAGAGGGAGAAGAATGTACACGCTCAGGGTGGTGGCTCCTTCCCAGGCCCCGCCCTCACCTGTCGGGAGGCCAGGGGGCGGGGCTAAGGCCATGACATCACCTGGGTGACTCTAGCTGTTCTTCAAGAGCGTTCTGTCTTCAGGAGGACCAGAGGAGGAGGAGGAGGAGGAGGAGGAGGGAGTGGTGGTGGTGGTGGTGACGGCCGAGGAGGAGGAGGAGGAGGACGAGGAGGTGGAGGAGAAGGAGAGCAGCTGGCCGCTCTCGGTGGAGAGGAGGGAGCAGCAGCGGAGGTCCACCGTCTGCAGGGAGGAGCAGCGGCGCAGCAGCGGGAGGCTCTGCTCCGTCACCTTCACACAGCCTGCAAGAACAGAGAGAGACCCCTTCAGGACCACAGTGGTACTGCCAGCCAGCAGCAGCAGCAGCAGCAGCTCCAGCTCCTCACCTGCCAGGCTGAGGTGCGTGAGGCTCTCCCTGAGCGGGGAGACGGAGGAGGTGATGGTGTGCACGGTCTGGTCGGTCACTCCCTCACACTGGCTGAGGTCCAGGCGGCTCAGCTGGGGGGTGAAGCGGACCAGCAGGCGGGGAGAAGCCTCGCTCAGGTCCAAACCCGACAGACGCAGCTCCCGCACGTTGTGGAAGCGACCGGTCCGACTCTCACCGTGAGCTGCTGGGCCAATCACAAGAGCCCAGGTTAGTGGGGGAGGAGGTGGAGGCAGCAGCAGCAGGAGGAGGAGGAGGCGCAGCAGGAGGTTGAGAGGGAAGGAGCAGAAGCAGAAGGAGGGCGAGGAGCAGCATGAGCAGGAGGAGGAGGAGGAGGAGGAGGAAAAAGAGCCGCAGGAGGAGAAGCAGCAGGAGCAGAAGGAGGAAAAAGAGCAGCAGGAGGAGGAGGAGGAGTAGGGGCAGGAGGAGGAGCAGAGCAGGAGGAGGAGGAGGAGCAGTAGGGGGAGGAACAGCAGCAGGAGGAGGAGCAGGAGGAGGAGCAGCAGGAGGAGCAGCAGCAGGAGCAGCAGGAGGTTGAGAGGAAGGAGCAGAAGCAGAAGGAGGGGGAGGAGCAGCATGAGCAGGAGCAGGAGGAGGAGGAGGAGGAGGAGGAGCAGGAGGAGCAGCAGCAGGAGCAGGAGGAGGAGCAGAAGGAGGAAAAAGAGCAGCAGGAGGAGCAGCAGGAGGAGGAGCAGGAGCAGAAGGAGGAGCAGCAGCAGGAGGAAAAAGAGCAGCAGGAGGAGCAGCAGCAGGAGCAGCAGCAGGAGGAGGAGGAGGAGCAGCAGGAGGAGCAGCAGGAGGAGGAGCAGCAGCGAGGAGCAGCTGAGCAGGAGCAGAAGGAGGAGGAGCAGCAGGAGGAGGAGCAGCAGCAGCAGGAGCAGCAGGAGGAGGAGGAGGAGCAGCAGCAGCAGCAGCAGCAGCAGGAGCAGCAGCAGGAGCAGCAGCAGGAGGAGCAGCAGCAGGAGGAGGAGCAGAAGGAGGAGGAGCAGCAGCAACAGGAGCAGCAGCAGGAGGAGGAGGAGCAGAAGGAGGAGGAGCAGCAGCAGGAGCAGCAGCAGGAGGAGGAGCAGCAGGAGGAGGAGCAGCAGCAGGAGCAGCAGCAGGAGGAGGAGGAGCAGCAGCAGCAGGAGCAGCAGCAGGAGCAGAAGGAGGAGCAGGAGGAGGAGGAGGAGGAAAAAGAACAGCAGCAGCAGGAGGAGGAGGAGCAGCAGCAGGAGCAGCAGCAGGAGCAGCAGTGTGTCCCACCTGTCCTGGTGTCCTGTGGGGGGGCCAGCAGCTCCCTCAGCTGGGGGTCCTTGAGGTCCTCCACTCTGCTGAGGTCCAGCAGCTGCAGGCAGGGGCAGGAGGCCTGGCACAGGGCCGAGACCACCGGCCAGGGGCAGCCCGACACGTCCAGCTCCAGCAGCCCTGGGGAGAGGAGGGGCGGGGTCAGCCGGCCAGCCAATGGCAGCGCGGCGGTGCGAGCGAGGTCTCACCCTGCAGCCGGTTGATGAGCCACATCAGCTGCTTCTTGGAGATGTTGGTGCTGCCCAGACTGAGGGAGACGGGCTGGCGGCGGACCACCCCGCTCAGCATGGGGGGCGTCACCGAGCGCTGGCGGCTCAGGTCGATCCAGGTCCACAGCCGCTTGTCACAGCACCTGGGGGTGGGGGGTGGGGGGGGGGGGTGGGTCGGAGGTTCAGCAGGAGGAGGGTCAGTGGATACAAACTAAGTTCTAAGGCTGGAGAGGGGCCACCATGGTCTGGACCGGCCCAGTCACGCCCTGCACTGCCACCTGATCCTGGTCTCTGAGTGGCCAAATGATCCTAGGAGGAGGAGCCAGACTAAGAGCAGTTCTCAAAGATGGTGGACCGCTAAGCTTTTTCATCCGGCCCTCAAACTGAACTTGAAGAAATGATATTAACAGTCAGTCAGTCAGTCAGTCAGTCATCAAACAGCTGAGTCATTTCAATAAAGAGCTGAACACCCTGGTGGTTCTGGATGGTTCTGGGTGGTTCTAGGAGGCTCTAAGAGCTAAACACCCTGGTGGTTCTGGGTGGTTCTGGATGGTTCTAGGAGGTTCTAGGAGGTTCTAGGAGGCTCTAAGAGCTAAACACCTGGTGGGGCTTCAAAGACGCTGATTTGGTTGCAACTTTGCTTTGCTCCATTTTCCATTGACATGACAGCAACATGTTTCCTCCACCCAAACACTGCATCCACCTGCTGCTGCTCCGCTACCCCCCTCTGGCCCACTGTACAGCCCAGTGTGGCCCAGCAGCCCTGGCAGCAGCTCACTGTGTGCTGCGATGTGTCAGTGTGATTCTCAATGGATTCTCGAGCCCTGCTGTCGTATTGAGGGTATTATGGGATGTATTCATTTAGGGTGGACTAAGTCACTGAGGTGCTAGGGGTGGGGTCAGAGGTCAGAGGTCAGAGGTGCAGGGGGACTCACCAGCGGCTCCAGGTGCGGCAGACCCTCATGCAGACGCAGAGCTCTCGCTGGCTGAGGTTGGCGAAGACTCGCAGCCAGGTGTCTCGAGTCATGATGTGGGAGGAGCCAGAGTCCAGCGGCAGGCAGCGCGGCTCGGGGCAGGCGGGCGGCGGCCGCACCAGGTGGCGCTCCATCTGGACGGGCCGCGGCGGCCATGGGGGGGCGGCGCGCGCTGCGCTGCGCTCATCACCCTGGAGCGGGGGCGGCGGGGGGCAGGGAGGGCGGCGGGGAGGGGCGGCGGCCAGGCGCCGCCACGAGGAGCACGGGCCGCCGCCGGTGGTGGGACCGCCCGGCCGACCCCCACCGCCGTTGGCCCGGGACGCCTGGCTCCTGCTGCTGCCGCCGCCGCCGCCGCCGCATCTTGCTGCCGCTGCCGCCGCCGCTGCGGCCCACTCCTCCCTTGGCCCCTCCCCCGTGTCTGTGATTGGTCAACGCTCCGCCGCTGGCGTTCTCCTTCTCCCCGCCCTCCCCCCGGCCCCCCGCCGCCGCACCCCCTCGTGTCCGGCCGTTGCGGGCGTCCTGCCCGTTGCTGCGCTGCTGCTGCTGCGAGGACGGAGGCATCTGATTGGACGAGAGCGGCGAGGGCAGGGAGGAGGAGGAGCTCTTCCTTGTCCGGTCCGGAGGGGGCGCGTCCTCTCGGCCCCCTCCGGGCGGCCCCCCCTTCCTCCCCCGAGGCAACTCTCCACCCCCCCCTCCTTTCCGCCGGGCTCTGTCCCCGCCCCCTCGCTCCTCCCGGCCCCGCCCCTCCAACTCCTCCTCCTCCCCCCGGCCCCGCTCCCCCTCCTCGGCGTCCCCCTCCCCCTCGGACTCCTCGCTGGCGCTGAAGCCCAGCTCGGCCAGCCGCCGCTCCCTCTCTCGCTCCCTCTCCCGCTCCCTCTCTCGCTCGGCCCGCGGGGGAGGCGGGGGAGGGGGGAGGGGAGGAGGAGGCGGGGGAGCGGGAAGAGGCGGGGCCGGGGAGGACGGGGAGGAGCCGCCGCCCGCCGACTCGGACCGGGAGTCGGACTCGGAGTCGGACTCGGAGCCGGAGGAGGAGGACGAGGAGGAGGAGGAGGAGGAAGAGGAGGAGGAGGAGGAGGAGGGGGAGGAGGGCCGGCGCTCCAGGAGGCACATCCTCTTGAAGCGCTCCAGCTTCTCCCGGTGGTGGCTGCGCTGCTCGGCGCTGCTGGCCCCGCCCCCGGCCAAGGAGCCCGACGCTCCTCCTCCTCCCCCTGCCGCCGCCGCTGCCGAGGAGGAGGAGGAGGAGGAGGAGGAGGCGGGACCGCCGTTGGACTCCGCCCCTTCCTGTTTGGGCTTCTAGGACACAAGAGAGGAAAGAAAAACAACAGTCAGCGAGTCCGACCAGGAGGGGGCGCTGTGGCGAGTCGATGCTCCGCTGCTGCTGGACAAACCTTCTTCAGCCGCTTCTCATGGGCGCCCTTCACCTGGGGGGGAGAGAGAGAGAGGGGGGGGGGTCAGTATGTGGTCCAATCAGAGCACAGCACTGATGGTGGGGGGTGGCTGACCTTTTTCTTGGGCCCGCTGTCCTGCGGCCCCTCCCTCTCCTTCTTCCTCTTGTGGCTGCCGTCGCCTCGGCCCGCCTCCTCCTGGGTGGGCGGGGCCTTCTTCTTGGGGGGCGGGTCGTCCGTCAGCTTCCAGCGGCCCACCTCGCCGTTGTCCAGGCGCCGCTTCCCCGAGCCGTCCGTCTGGTCCTGGTAGGAGGGGGGGGGGTACACGCGACATCACTTCCTGCTCGGCCGCTGCAAGGCTAGGGGGCGGAGCCAAGCGCCCGCCAAAACCTGCAACGCTCGCTCGCTCGCTCTTACCTTGTTGGTCTTGCCCTCCTTGTGACACTTGGGACACTCCCAGCAGTTTGGGATCTCGTCGTTGATGATTCCCTCCGCCTTCCCCATCTGCACACACAGACACACACACAGGGTGAGGACGTGTTGTGTGTGTGTGTGTGTGTGTGTGTGTGTGTGTGTGCTCACCTTCAGGCAGCTGGGGTGGATGATCTCGTTGCAGATGGTGCACTCCATCAGACTCAGGTTGAACTTGTCCTCCTCCGACTCCACCGTGTCCTCCTTGCCCGCCTCGCCGCACGCAAAGCACACTGCCGTGTGGGGCAGCACCGGCTGTACCACACACACGCGCGCACACACACACACACACACACACACACACACAGGGGTCACATGACCTCCAGGGAACGTGAGCGCACCTCGACGCACGGCCTGCGTTTACCCACTGGACTGAATCGCAGGCTGCCGACACGGTGGTGAAGCGGTGAGGGGGCGGAGCCAGGCTGACCCCGCCCCCTTTCTTTCCAGCAAATTGTCACCGGAGCACTCGTGAGCTCCTGCCGACGGCACGTTTTCAAAAACTAGACCGTGATGATGTCATCAACAACGGCGCCCAGAGTTTGTTTGTTTGTTTGTTTTAATTTGCCTGACGGCGACACAGTCAGATGCATACATCTGCCTGTAGAGGGAGCCAGTGGGTGATTACTGGGACCTGTGTGTGTGTGTGTGTGTGTGTGTGAAAGATCTCCGCCTGCACTCCAACACAAACGGTGCCAACAGGAAGTAGCAGATGTTCACCTGCAGGAATTCTGCTGACTCACCGTGTGTGTGTGTGTGTGTGTGTGTGTTGTTGGTACATGTCGTGTGTGTGTGTGTGTGTGTGTGTGTGTGTGTGTGTGTGTGTGTGTGTGTGTGTCTCACCGCCGTGCACTGCCTGAGCAGGCAGGACTGCTTCATGCGCCCAGGTCCTCCAAACTTCTTCATGTCCTTGCAGAAGTGGCACTCGCCACACTCGGTCCTCATGCAGGCCTGGCAGCGGCGGCAGCGCCCCTCCGCCCGCCAGCCACCCCCCTCACCGCCGCCGCCGCCGCCGCCCGCCACCACCGCCCCCGCCCAGCGCCTTACTGCCCGACATCCCCCGACAAGTCAGCTGCAACAGACAGAGACGGGGGGGGGGGGGGTTAGTGGACACAGCGAGCTGACAGTGGCTCATATTTGCATCACTGGATTTATTTTACATTTCATGCCGAAGTCGCAGAGAACCAGATTCATTCCACGAAAACAAAACTGCTAGCGCACTTCCTGCCAGGTCAGTCAGTGAATGATTCAACTGAATTGTGTGTCCTACAAAACAACACCAACAACATTTTCTCTATGAATTTGTCTTAAAATCCCCTTTGAAGCAAACGGTCCACAAAGCCCCGCGTCCCAATCAAAACAGCTCTGCGACCCAAAAGTGGGTCGCAACCCACTAGTTGAGAAACAGCGGTCCAATTTCATCGCGTGAAACGACGACGCTGCAGGTGACGGCGATGGGGGCAGCCGTAATTGGCTCCAGCCATCAGTGGGAGGAGGACGCCTGTCCTGGAGGACCTCCCTCACCAGCAGGCAGGCAGGCAGGCACACACACACACACACACACACACACACACACACCACACACACACACACACACACCTGGGGTGAAGGTAACAACCAGGAGATCCCCAACAGCTCTGAGTTCTCCAACAGAGCAGCTGACCCACCAGGATGACCCTGGTCCAGCCTGGACCTTCTCTCTCCTCACTCCAACCTGAACCCTGACCTTCTCATCATCACCACCAGGAGGACGCTCTGGACAGGGCCGCGGGTTCAAGTCCCTGGTCCAATCATTCAGGAAGTCAGTTCATGACATTACACACAGTGGGAACATCTGATTGTGTGTGTTGTTAAATCCCGCTGCTTGCCGCCTCCTGTCACCCTCCTAGAAGATGTGCACCAGCCGGCGGGCTGCTCACTGATGACCCGCCGCCTGCTGGAGCTGCAGCCCGGTGGCTGGTGGCTGCTAACGGCGTGTTTAAAGCACCGAGCGCCCAGTGTTTGGCTAGGGTTAGCTCAGCTTAGCACCAGTTAGCAGCAGCATTATTATTGGAGATGCGCACTACCACCACCACCACTGCTACTGGCGACAGTGGCTAGCGGCTAAAGGCTAGCCGCCGTCATACTAACCTACATTTCGGTGGGCAGAAAGAGAACACATCAGTGCCGAGCAGCGGGTCCAGTTCACAGACAAGAACACACATCACTGACAGACTCCCGCCGACCGAACCCCCTCTCCCCCAGCCCGTCCGGAACCGAACAGCCTGCTGCTACCCTGCCTGCCTGCCTTGCCTACTAGCGGGCTAGCTCAGGTTAGCCTCGGCAGCCTCCACCTCCTCCAACCCTCTGCTTCCTCTTTCACTATCGCTCAGTAGGCTCAGACGAACCGAGCCGCTGCTGATGGACCGGACCGGGCCGGGCCGGACGGTTCGCCTCGGGCTGCTCACCTCTGGCTATCAGGGCGCATGCTCCTGGCTCGCTCATCAGAAATAATGTTAGCCCGCAGGTAGCCGCCGTTAGCCTGTGTTTAGCCGTGCAGCTAGCCGTCCGCTTCCTCCTTCCTTTCTCCGCAAGGCTGCTGCCCTCACACGCGCTCCATGCTGGCGGCTCGTTTCCGCCCAGTCTCTGCGGCTCCGGGACGAGCTGCTGCTTGACTGCCGCCGGGCGGGCTCTCCTGGGCGGGCTGACGGTGGTGGCTGTGGCCGGCTGAAGGGCGCTTTGCTGTTGGAGAAGTCTTGCCCATTCACTGCTCTCGCTCGCTCGCTCGCTCTCTATCTCTCTCGCTCTCTCGCGCTCTCTCTCTCCCCCCTCTCAGTGTGAGTGCAGCTCTCTCACCCCTCCGCTCCGCACGTTACAACGTGTTCTTCTTCTCTTGTTCCCGCGGGGCTCAGCGCTTCCCGCACGGCTGCACCGCGCCGCGGCCCGCAGCTTCACCCGCCGCTGCAGGGCTGATTCCCGGGGAGCTCATCGACCCTCTTACCGGCTGCGGGGCTTTTGTTCTGCTCTATTGTGTGTGTGCGGGACTCGTGCGGGGCTCGCTCAGTGCGGTGTTCCGTCCCCTCGTGCATCGGTCGCATCACGCAGGTGACCAGACCACGGCTGCCGCTTCTCAGAGGGGGGCGGAGGGGAGGAGCGCGAGGGGTGGAGTGGGTGTTGAGGGGGGCTGAGGGGGGGGGAGTGAGGAGAGAAAATAAATAAATAAATAAAGGTTGTAAATAAAATATGGGTTGCGAAAACATGCACGCCCCGCCTCTGCGTGGTGACGTCACGTCATGGCGCAATAGCCTCCAGGAAGTGGGCAGCAGCCCCAAGGGAGCGAGGATCAGCTGATAGAAATGAAATAAATAACAGTGATAAAGTTGCATACATTTACACAGTCTTTCATCTCCTGGTGACAGTTTAATGCGAGGAGGGGGAAAAAAACAAAAAAAAACTCAATCGTAGCGATTATTTGGTGTCATATCCGCGTTGAAAAGAGCAGTCCAAGATGCTCCAGGACCCGGGGCCACCCGACCAGAACCCTGAGCTCCTGACTCCAGCAGCATCTTGGCCAGCTGCTGTCAACTCCACAGAATCAACACAATGTTGTGTAGCATCCGCGCAGTGTGGGACAGGGACAGGGAGATGAAGTAGTGAGACAGCCGAGAGCCCAAAACAAGGTTTTAAATGCATAAACACACACACACACACACACACCACACTCCTCAACAAGTGCAGCTTTATATGTTATACTTCCGATCTGCGACTGACTACGTCGCGACTGAAGTGCCGCCCAAGAGAGTCCAGGCTCCTCCTCCTCCTCCCTGCTAGTTAGCAGCAGGCTAAGCTAGCAGACTAGCGGCTCCTCAGTGTGATTAGTAGAGAGACGCACCGGCTCCATCAACACCGCGGTGCTGTGAGGACACGAACCCCTCTGTCTGTCTATCTGTCAGCAGCCAGCACCACACCACACGGAGACACAAAAGAGACGCCCGGTACCGGCCGCCGCTTGTCCAGCGTGTGAAGATGATTAAGCTCTTTTCCCTAAAGCAGCAGAAGAAAGAAGAGGAATCTGCTGGAGGAAACAGGACAGGAACCGGGGGAAAGAAGGCTAGCGCGGCCCAGCTACGGATACAGAAAGGTAAGGAGACCCGAACCGGACCCGGAACCGGAGCCGGACTGCTGTCCGCCGGTCGTCACCGCGGACCTCCGATTGATTCGAGGGGGCCCGCAGCGGCTGCCGGGGACGGGTAGACTTTGTAAGGGGTTGGTTGTTGTTATTGACGGGCTAGCGGCTAGCGCTAGCATGGAGCTGGGCTAGCTGGTCGCTGTTTGAAAACAACAAGGCAGGGAGCGGGTCAGCCCGGCGGGTCAGCCCGGGCTAGGGGTGGTTAGCACGGTTAGCTCAGTGTGGACGTACACCGCTCCTGCTTTAACGTCGTGTCCACTCGATAGCCGGCTGACACGGCGACGTCTAGCCGCTTTCTGCGGCTGGTGCCTCGGAGGAGCTCGGCTAGCGGCGGCGTAGCCGCCGGCTAACCTGCTGTGTCAGCTGCCCGGTGGAGGAAGACTGTCTGTCTCTCCGTCTGTCTGCCCCCCCTGCCTGTCTGTCTGTCTGGTGGGCTTCACTCAGTGCAGTGGCGCGAGTGTTGTTGTTGCGCACCTGGTGAGCCGACAGGTGAGCAGGTGTGGAGCTTCTTCCTCCTCACTGAGCAGCAGGACCTCCACGCACCTGCCAGCACCTCCTCCTCCTCCTCCTCACAGTCCCCAGCACCCAGTCGCAGGGGTCAGAGGGCACACACACACACACACACACTGTTTACTGTCTGTGTGTCCTCCAGACATCAATGAGCTCAACCTGCCAAAGACCTGTGAGATCAACTTCCCCGACGACGATGACCTGCTGAACTTCAGACTCATCATCTACCCAGACGAGGTGTGTTGTTGTTGTTGTTGTCTTTGTTGTTGTTTGTTTTAGACAGGTGCACTTCATGTCAGATAGATCGTTAGCTTGTTCTGTTAGCTTCAATTAGCTTAGCATTTCAACTCAGTGAGGCTATGGAAACTGCTTCCATAGCCTCACTGAGTTGAAATGCTAAGAACGGTTATGGAAGCAGCTAGCAGCGATGCTAAAACTCTGTGTGTGTGTGTGTGTGTGTGTGTTTTGACATTGTTGCCTGCTCGCTGCTGAGCCTTTGTGTGTTTGTCCCCACAGGGTTTTTACAAGAATGGGAAGTTTGTCTTCAGCTTTAAGGTGAGAAACACCTGGATGGATGCAGCAGCCGCCCTCAGTCCCTCGGACCCTTCATCCTCCCCAGTGTGTGTGTGTGTCTGACTCTGTGTGTGTGTGTGCACTGCAGGTAGGACAGGGTTACCCCCACGACCCCCCCAAGGTCAAGTGCGACACCATGGTGTATCACCCCAACATCGACCTGGAAGGAAACGTCTGCCTAAACATCTTGAGGTCAGCAGGCTGCGACTCAGCTGTGCAATGCATGCTGGGAAGCAGAGTGTGTGGCTGTGTCTCCCCCCTACCCCCCAATCACCCACTGGCTCCCTCTGCAGGCGGTTCTGTGTAGCCAACTTTTCAACGCTACTCAAAAACACACAAAAAAAAAAAACAACGCTCGCCTTTTCTACCTTGGGGTCGGCGCGATTGCAATGCATGATGGGATATATTGCCATGCTAGCGGCTGTACGCTACTCTGTGCAATGCATTGTGGGATGTATTGAGTGGACTGTGTAGTGCAGGGGTGGGCAAACCTTTTGGCCGGTGGGCCACAAACAGTTGTAAAAGTTTGACAGAGGGATAAAACCTGTTGCTGTAATGTCAATGGAAAATGAAGCAAAGCAAAAGTTGCAACCAAATCAGTGTCTGTGAAGTGTTGAGCTCTTAGAACCACCCAGAACCACCCAGAACCACCAGGAACCACCAGGGTGTTGAGCTCTTTATTGAAATGACTGTGCAAACACTGCAAACATGGAGGAGATGCAGCAGTTTGATGACTGACTGACTGTTGATATCGTTGCTTCCAGTATCGGAGGGCCGGATTAAAAAGCTTTACAGGCTGCATATGGCCCCCCGGGCCATAGTTTGCCCCACCTGATGTTGTGAATGTGTGTGTGTGTGTGTGTGTGTGTGTGCGTGCGCAGGGAGGACTGGAAGCCCGTGTTGACAATAAACTCCATCATCTACGGCCTGCAGTACCTCTTCCTGGTAAGTGGGCTTCCTCTTTGTGATGAGAGCAGGTCATGTGACTGGCGTGCTGACCCCTCCCGCCCCCCCCCTCCAGGAGCCGAACCCCGAGGACCCCCTGAACAAGGAGGCGGCGGAGGTGCTGCAGACGAACCGGCGGCTCTTTGAGCAGAACGTCAACCGCTCGCTGAAGGGCGGCTACGTGGGCGCCACCTACTTCGAGAGGTGTCTGAAGTAGCTCCGCCCATCCCCCCACTCTCCACTCCCCCTCCTCCTCCTAACACACACACACACACACACACACACACCCCACCCCTCCCTACCTCCTGCGTCGGCAACAGGAAGCGTCACGAGACGGTGGCCCCTCCCCCTCTGGCGCCCCCCTCCCTCCCT
This sequence comes from Thamnaconus septentrionalis, assembly GCA_009823395.1. Classification (NCBI taxonomy): domain Eukaryota; kingdom Metazoa; phylum Chordata; class Actinopteri; order Tetraodontiformes; family Monacanthidae; genus Thamnaconus; species Thamnaconus septentrionalis. The sequence goes on along the minus strand of CM020515.1, from coordinate 18,184,620 downwards.
CACCCCCTCCCACCATGGTTTTTTTTTTTTTTTTCCTCAGTTTTCTCTCCCATGATGCAGCACTCGACCGTCAGAACAACCACAACCAGAACTGGACTTTGAGCCGGTAGTGGGAGGGGCTGGGGGGAGGGGTAGGGGGAGGAGTCAGTGAATGTTGTTGCTTCAGACGTCACGTCACTGATGATGTCGATGAAGATGATGATGATGCCCATATGTTTTGTTTTTTTTCCCTTTTTTTAATTTTCGCAACAGTAGGAGGAGTTTTGCATCAGCGTGGGGCGGGGCTCTAGAGTCTGGGCGGGGGGTGTTGGCCAATAGGCTCCTCCCCACCGCCCAAGGTCACGCCTTAAGAGCAGGGGGGGGGGCTTTAGGCCCAGTCACAAAAGTTGGTCATGTGACTGTTGATGGGAGTGGTTTTAGCATCGGGGGGTTATTTTATGGTAGGGGGGGTGGGGGGCGGGGCTAAAGTGTTTGGACTCTTGTGTATATGAAACCCCAACTGTTCACACTGACTGCAATATGATTTATGTTATTAAAGGAGAACTTGAACGGCTTCCTGTCTGCTTCATCACTCACACACACACACACACACACACACAGTGAGTTTTAGCATCGCTGCTAGCTGCTTCAATAACCTTTCTTAACATTTCAGCTCAGGGAGGCTATGGAAACAGCTGAGCCTTCATAGCCTCCCTGAGCTGAAATGCTAAGCTAATCGAAGGTGCTAAGCTATTCAAAGTTAATGGAAGAAGCAGATACTCTAACAGGAAGTGCACCCATCTAAAACACACACACACACAGTGAGGGGGAGAGTGACTGCTAGCTGCTTGCATAGCCTCTTTTAGCTGAAATGCTAAGCTAATAGTAGGTGCTAAGCTAACCAAAGCAACCAGAAAAAAGCTGATCCTTTGACAGGAAGTGCACCCATTTAGAACGGGGCGCACACACACGTTCAAGTTCTGGATCTTTATTGAGAGCCGGAGGTGGGCGGGGCCAACTCATCATCGAATCACTACGCTTGATGATCACATCATTGACAAATTCATCGTGCTCGTTCATTTTTGTTTCATCGTTCAACTTTTATTGATCACATCTTTACATATAAATTAAAACTGGCAGCCTGTGATTGGCTGCGGCTCCCCGGGTGGTCAGGTGACCTGGTCAGGTGACCTGGGTCACACCATGTGGTGCTGGGCCGTGAGCAGGACCAGGGGAACCTCCTTGTCCCCGGTCCCCAGCAGAGGGAACATCTTCTCGGTGAACTCCTGGTGGGCGTTGAAGCTGTAGATCTCCGAGCCGGACTTGACGTTGTAGAAGGTCACCTGACCCTCGTCCACGTCCAGGAACACGCCCACCTGCCGCAGCTTGGCGGGGCTCTTCACCTGCAGGACACCAGGAGGAAGAGGAGGAGGTGTTGGACTGATGTCTGGACAGACAAGCTGATGAGTGGAGGAACTGCTCCACCTGGTGGTCACCTTGGTCAGAGGGGGTGCCGTCAGCGCTCGCAGGTGGCTGTTGCTCCACCAGAGGGCATAGTAGCCGCAGGACGGACTCATGTCAAACAGGCCCTTCCTCTGGGCCGACTCGCTGACCACGCCCAGCTTCCAGTCCTTGTTCTCACCCACGAAGACCTGCAGCAGGAGACACCACAGTCAGGGTGGGCTCAGTGAGGAACCAGAGGAACCAGGGGAACCAGAGGAACCAGAGGAACCAGGGGAACTACAGCAGGCAAACTATGGCCTGTGGGCCATATGTATCCCAGTAAACTTTCTAATCTGGCCGGCTGAACTTGAAGCAATGATATCAACAGTCAGTCAGTCTCCTCCATGTTTGCAGTGTTTCCACAGTCATTTCAATAAAGAGCTAAATACCCAGGTGGTTCTGGATGGTTCGAGGTGGTTCTAAGAGCTAAACACCCTGGTGGTTCCAGGTGGATCTGGATGGTTCTGGATGGTTCAAATGAACCAACCCCACACAGGGCCTATTTGAATGAGAGGAACCACTGGAACTAGATGAACTGGTGGAACCAGTCCCACCAGCGGCGCCCTGACCTCCCAGTAGTGGCATCCGGTGCTGAAGGCCTCCTTGGCCACCACGCAGGACCAGACGTCGAAGCGCTGCGAGCTGTTCCTGAAGAACTGCAGCTTCTCCCCTCGCTTGACCTGCTTGCGGTCCTCCGACAGGATGAGGAAGGGGTAGGCGGTCACCGGGTTCAAGGTCACGTCCGCTGGAGAGAGCCCACACACCTGGGCTGTCAATCAATCTGTAGAGGCTCCGCCCAGGAAGCTGCTGAGGGACTCACCCATGTAGAGTCGAGCCTTCTTGTGTCCTGGGGGGGGAGAAGGAGGAGGAGTCAGACTGGAAATCAAAAACACCTGCATGAAGGTGAGGAGGAGGAGGAGGAGGAGGAGGAGGAGGAGGAGGAGGAGCAAACTCACCTAGAAGCCCTTTGTTCTTCTTCAGGGGATCTGCAGGGGGACACGCGAAACAGTCAGCGCTACATTGCAAAGGTCAAAGGTCAAAGCCGAGCCACCCCATCCCCCCTTCTCACCTCTCAGAGACCACTGGCTCCGCCTCAGGTTGACGCTGCTGGCCCTCAGACTCAGCATGCTCTCCGCTGCCACCATCAGTTCCCCCGAGGAGCCTGCACACAAGGCACCGCTGGGTGAGGAGGAGGAGAGGGGGAAGAGGAGGAGGAGGAGGAGAGGAGGAAGAAGAGAACCCCCCCCCCCGCTGGGTCTCACCAGAGCCGCGGGTCCGGACCTCCCCGGTCCTGATGTCCTCCAGCCGCTCCTTGACCTCAGCCAGGCCCCTCTTCACTGCCCCCAGCTGGAAGTGCAGGGAGAAGTCCTGGTCGTCACCTGAGGAGCCGTTACAGCCCTGGGCCAGAGGAGCTGTGGCCTCCTCGAAGCTCTGCAAAGAAGGAGGAGGAGGAGCAGGAGCAACCCAGGAGTCGGTCGTGGAGATGCTTCCATTGATTACAGTAGAGATAAACGGAGGAGGAGGAGGAGGTGGAAGAGGAGCAGGACAAGGAGGAGGAGGAGGAGGAGGAGGTGGAAGAGGAGCAGGTCAAGGAGGAGGAGGAGGAGATGGAGGAGGAGGAGGAAGAGCAGGAGGAGCAGGAGCAACCCAAGAGTCGGTCGTGGAGATGCTTCCATTGATTACAGTAGAGATAAACTCTCCAGCAGAGGAGGAGGAGGAGGTGGAGGAGGAGGTGGAAGAGGAGCAGGACAAGGAGGAGGAACAGGAGGAGGAGGAGGAGGAACAGGACAAGGAGGAGGAGGTGGAGGAGGAAGAGGAGCAGGACAAGGAGGAGGAACAGGAGGAGTAGGAGGAGGAACAGGACAAGGAGGAGGAGGAGGTGGAGGAGGAGCAGGACAAGGAGGAGGAGGAGGAGGAGGTGGAAGAGGAGCAGGACAAGGAGGAGGAACAGGAGGAGGAGGAGGAGGAACAGGACAAGGAGGAGGAGGTGGAGGAGGAAGGGAGGACAAGGAGGAGGAACAGGAGGAGGAGGAGGAGGAACAGGACAAGGAGGAGGAGGAGGTGGAGGAGGAGCAGGACAAGGAGGAGGAGGAGGAGGAAGAGGAGCAGGACAAGGAGGAGGAGGAGGAGGAGGAGGAGGTGGAAGAGGAGCAGGACAAGGAGGAGGAGGAGGAGGAGGAGGAAGAGGAGCAGGACAAGGAGGAGGAGGAGGAGGAGGAGGAGGTGGAAGAGGAGCAGGACAAGGAGGATGAGGAGGAGGAACAGGACAAGGAGGAGGAGGTGGAGGAGGAAGAGGAGCAGGACAAGGAGGAGGAACAGGAGGAGGAGGAGGAGGAACAGGACAAGGAGGAGGAGGAGGTGGAGGAGGAGCAGGAGGAGGAGGAGGAGGAGGAGGAAGAGGAGGAGGAGGAGGAGGAGGAGGAGGAGGAGGAGGAGGTGGAAGAGGAGCAGGACAAGGAGGAGGAGGAGGAGGAGGAGGAAGAGGAGCAGGACAAGGAGGAGGAGGAGGAGGAGGAGGAGGTGGAAGAGGAGCAGGACAAGGAGGAGGAGGAGGAGGAGGAGGAGGAGCAGGACAAGGAGGAGGAGGAGGAGGAGGTGGAAGAGGAGCAGGACAAGGAGGAGGAGGAACAGGTGGAGGAGGAAGGGGAGGAGGTGGAGGAGGAGGAGGAGGAGGAGCAGGAGCAACCCAACAGTCGGTCGTGGAGATGCTTCCATTGATTACAGTAGAGATAAACTCTCCAGCGGAAGAGGAGGAAGAGGAGCAGGACAAGGAGGAGGAGGAAGAGGAGCAGGACAAGGAGGAGGAGGAGGAGGAGGAGGAGGTCAAGCAGGAGGAGGAGGTGGAGGAGGAGGAGGAAGAGGAGCAGGACAAGGAGGGGAAGGAGGAGGTGGAGGAGGAGGAGGAGGAGGCCTTGTACCCACCTGCAGGAAGCCGATGTGGTCCTGGCTGACAGCCTGGACCTCCAGCAGAGCCCTGCGCTCCCCCAGCTGCAGCACCTCCTCCTCCAGGCCCCTCAGCTGCCCCTCCCCCCTGGACAGCACCTCCTGCAGCTGGCCCTGGACCTCGCCCAGCACCCGGGACCGCAGTGACTCCAGCTCCTGGGACACCTCCTCCAGGAGGCGCTCCACCTCACCACGCTCACCCTCACCGTACGACTGCAGAGGAGGAAGAAGCAGAAGAAGAAGAAACTCTCACACACACACACTGCAGCTGCAGTGAAAAGATGGGCGGAGCTAAAGGCTGAAACAGTGCAGTTTCCCAATTTGGGACCAATAAAGTAAGTCCGTCCGTCCGTCCGTCCATCCATCCAGAACCAACACTGTGTACTGTAAATACTGTGTGGGACCAATACTCTACTCCCAGTACTGTGTAGTGATACTGTAATAGTGTAACTATTGAGTGTGAGTCATCAGCAGGAAGCCCATCTGACCTTGACTCCGCCCAGTTTCCTCTGCAGCTCGGTCACATGATGCTGCTTCTCTCGGAGCTGGTTGACCACTTCCTGCTCCATCCTGGACACCTGCTTCTGCTCACACACACACACACACACAGCAAGGAGGAGACTGTGATTGGCTGAGCCTGCAGTGGCTGGCAGGGGGCGGGGCCTGGTGGGCGGAGCCGTACCTGCCTGCCGAGCCTCTCGGTCTGCACGGAGACGGTGGTGTGAGTGCGGTGAACCTCCAGGACGCAGATGGCACAGATGCAAGACTGACAGGTGCGACAGTACACCTGCACAGGGACACACAACACATCAGACAAACACAACACCACAACACAAAACCAGATATATATGTATATATATATATACATATATATATATATATATATATATATATATATATATATATATATATATATATATATATATATATATATATATATATATATATATATATATATATATATATATATATATATATATATATATATATATATATATATATATATATATATATATATATATATATATATATATATATATATATATATATATATATATATATATATATATATATATATATATATATATATATATATATATATATATATATATATATATATATATATATATATATATATATATATATATATATATATATATATATATACATATATATATATATATATATATATATATATATATATATATATATATATATATATATATATATATATATACATATATATATATATATATATATATATATATATATATATATATATATATATATATATATATATATATATATATATATATATATATATATATATATATATATATATATATATATATATATATATATATATATATATATATATATATATATATATATATATATATATATATATATATATACATATATATATATATATATATATATATATATATACATATATATATATATATATATATGTATATGTATGACACCAATGATGCGACACCATGCCGCTTCCCCTCACCTCCAGCAGGCGGTGGTGCAGGGAGCAGGTGCGGCCCTTGAGCGCCTCCTGGGGGTCCATGAGGGGGTGTTTGGCGTAGAAGGGCGTGGTCCGGTGAGGCAGGGCGTGCTCGGAGCAGTAGGAGGCGGTGCAGGTCAGACAGGAAGTGGTGGCGGGCTGCTTCACACCTGTGCACACGTCACACCACACCACATCCCCTGCTGCCGCTGCAGTGAAGGGGTTGCTGCTGCCGCCGCCGCCGCCACTGCCAAGCAGCTCCACACTGCCCCTGGGGGGCGGCGGCGGCAGCCCCGCGGCGCTGTAACTGGCCTCCTTGTACTTGTCAGCGATGAGGGCAAAGACCTTGTTGACGCTGAGCTGAGGACGCTCAGTGAACTGGCGCTTACACAGAGGACAACTGCAGAGGGCGCTAGAGGCCCAGTAGCCACCAATACAAGCCTGCACAGGGAGGAGGAGAAGAAGAATATATATATATATATATATATATATATATAAATATATATGTATATATACATACAAATATCTCCTAGGTTGTTTTTATCTGGAGAGGTACATTTAAAAATTGCCATCTTGGCTTCACCCACGAAGAAGAAGAAGAAGGGGAGCATGTGGTGGCCCCTCCCCCTCCTCCTCTCTTCCCCTCCCTCGGTCCAGGGCTGTGTCTCAATTCAGGGTCGGCATCCTTGGAAGGAAGCATCCTCTGTCTGAAGGAAGCGTCCTCCCAAGGACCCGGCCCAGAAGGACCAACTAAACCCCGCCTCCCCGGTAACCACACGGGATGGTTTAGCCTTCGGCGTATTTCCTGGTTGCGTCACCGCCGTTTCCTCCTGCTGGCCAACCCCGGAAGTGACGTTTTCATAGCATCAAGCTAACCACTGGTTCGCCATCTAACGATGGCGTTGGATGATCAAATAAGTACAAACCCTACGTTAAAAACTGATTATTATTTGATGTGAAATTTCAATCCTTAAATTTATACGTCGTGTCTTTGGCAGTAGATGGCGCTAATTTCAGCTGACTTCCCAGGATCCAAGGATGCTTTGCAGCCGCACGCAAAGCATCCTGGGATACAGAAGGACGTGAAGGATAGTAGCGGTGCAGCCTTGGAATGGGCTAACAGTAGGGTGCATTTGGAGCATCCTTCGAGTTTAGGGAATTGGGAGGAGCCTTCACGCAGTGCTATGACGCAACTGGCCTTCAAATGCAGCCTTCGAAGGATGCGGAGCCTGAATTGAGACACAGATCGGGTGTGACTCATCAGAGTGGTCATGTGACCCTGGCGGGTGTTACCTGGCAGAAGTTGTGTCCACAGGGTGTGGAGACGGGTTCTTCAAACAGGTCCAGGCAGATGGAGCAGGTCAGCTCCTGCTCAGAGAAGAGCTCCGAGGGGGCGACGGCCTCAGCCATGGCCCCGCCCACACTGATGTCAGAGGGGTTGTTAGCAGTTGGTTGGCTCCTGTGGCACACAACAAACACAACAGAGTGCTAGTGGCGTTAGCAGGCTAAAGTGTTACATGCTACACCTGCTGCACCTGCTGCAGCCTTCCCACTACACACCACAGCACAAGTAGCACCTCCAGGCTAACTGCTTCAGGCTAACTCTGCTATGCTAACTCTTTGAGGCTAACTGCTAGCTTTCCAGTTCCTCACCTGTGGTGAGTCTGTCAGAACTTTAGGTTCTGTCTCAGTATGAAGTGTTTGGTGGTGGTGGACGGGACCATTGGGCCATTGGCCACACCCCCACCGCAGCTGGTGTGCTAAACGTGCATGAATGTGGTGCTGCCAGTGTTAATATTATTGCTACTGTTGTGAACCTGAGCAAACAAAGTCTCCAGTCACATGGTCAGGTCTGGTCCCGCCCACTACCACCACCACTTCCTGTTCAGCCTCTCTTCCAGAAAAATAGGACCAAGTGTCAGACAAACAGGTCGCACGGCATTCCTGGAGAGACACACACACACACACACACACACACACACACACACACACACACTCAGATCACCACCTGATGTAAACAGTGTGATGCCATCAACAACCAGCCACAGCGTCAGTTAGCGTTAGCACCAGCTAATTTATGACTTGCTTCAATCAAGGACGCTTCCTGAAGCCTCCTATGATGTCATATCCTGTGTGGGGGTGTTGACCACACCCCCTCAACACTGCACGAGCTTCTTCACCTCCTCCTGATGCTCCCCTAGCTGGGAAGCAGTGCTGCCCCCCGGTGGTGGTGGTGCCTGCCAGGCCCAGAGCCACCAGTGTTTCCACAGGGAGGGAGAGGAAGCATCTCAACTATGTGAAACAACAGGAAGAGAGACGGGACGACAAGTCAACACAACCTTGGCGACGACCTTCCCAGCAGTGGTTCTCAGTGCTTCCACACTGGCCTGGTTCTCCAGCAGCAGCAGCAGCAGCAGCAGCAGCTCTGGTGTCCACCTCCAGCTGGCCAAAAGCTCACTGGCTCTCAGCTACCTCCCCCCCAATCAGCTCCGACACACAACCCAATTTCATCAGTTGGTCAGCTGTTGGGGGTCAAAGGTCAGCGTTAGCAGCGGCTGCGGCGTGAGGTGATGCTAGCAGTGAAGAAGCGGAGAACGTTAGCCAGACATGCTAACAGCAGCTACTGAAGATGGTGGACTGGCTCCAGACAGACGGACAGACGGACGGACGGACGGACAGCTTCCTGTCCAGCCGTCCAATAAGAACGCAGGGCGACAACCAGGCTGGAGAGCTTCAGTACCAACCTGAGAGGAGAGTGATGTTCAGTGGTGTTCAGTGGTGCTCCAACCTTCTGCTCCACCTGCAGCTCCGTCTCTGATCACCACCCAGTGCCTCAGTGGTGCTGCTACTGGGCGGGGCCTCAGCCCGGACACCCGTCCAACCCGTCGGCCCAGTTCTTCCAAACTGTCGCTGAAATCAACTCCACTGTTTTAGGGAAGGTTTTTAATGTAGAGCATAGTGGTCAAACTGTGGCCCGCAGGCCAAACTCTGGCCCGCATTGTTCATACATTTGGCCCATGAGGAAATATTGAATTACTACGACGGCTGGTAGCTTGCTGGTATTATGCAGCACACGCACTGCTAATAATACAAATCCCAGAATGCTCTGCTGCTCTTCTGACAGACTGTTTACTCTAAGATGTATTGATACTGAACTTTATTGATCCCAAACTGGGAAACTACGACAAGAAACGTTTTCTTGATTCACTTTTTGCTTGTTTCTTGTTGCACCGTCATTGAAAGATGTTAGCAGTAGTTTATTGATTTATTGTCATTTCATTTTTAAATGTATTATCAGCGCGTGGAAAAATTTAAATCACAAGGCTGCAAATAAAAAAAGAGCCAAGCGATTTTTATTGACATTTTATTTATTTTGATGATTTTTTTTTTTTAATGTGTGCAATATGAAGTTGTTGTTTACTGTCAAGCTTTGCTTTTTGTTCCATATTCAGCTTGTTTGGCTTCATGTTAAAGGTTCACTTTTCTATCTGGAGGAAGAATCTTTCCAATCAACATCAATGTTGGAACTTTGACATTTTGTCCCACTGTGTGTGTGTGTGTGTGTGTGTGTGTGTGTGTGTGTGAGTCGGACTCCCTGGGTTGGAGGTTGTCAGTGATTGACAGGCTGAGGTTTGTCTCCAGTCATTCACAGCGAAGGACACGCCCCCAGTTTCACCATCTCTCAGTCATTCAGTCAGGGGGAGGGGCTTATTCAGCCGCAGACAGACAGGACGGAGGGCATTCCTGCTGCCGGGTGTGTGTGTGTGTGTGTGTGTGTGTGTGTGAGAGTTCATGTGAGACGAGGCGACACAGGAAGGACTCAGTTGGAGATCTTTTATACAATCACAGGTAGAAAACAGGTGTGGCAGCGCCTCCTGCAGGACAGCCACCGCTGCTGCTGCTGCTCACATTCCTCATGACAAAACAAAAAAATGATGAAGCAGCTGTTTGGCAGGAAATACTTCCTATTCCTGTCAGTCCAACTTCCTGCTTCCTGTTTCTCAGAAGTCCTTGTAATGCAGTAACCTGAGAACACACACACACACACACACACACACACACACACACACACACACACACACACACACACACACACACACACACACACACACACACACACACAGTGTTAGCCTCGTGATTAGCTCAGTTTGCCTCAGGTCCCACACAAATCCGCTGGCAGGCTCACCTGAACAAGGGGGCGTGTCCCTTATTGTTGGCCAATGAGAAGAAGCCGCTGTGTGGGGAGAAGTCCAGGCAGTTGGCCCGCTGCACCGCCGCCTTGTTGGCGGGGAAGTTGGAGAAGACGGTGAAGCTCGGCAGGTGGACCTACAGTGGACGGAGGGGAAAAGAAAAACACTGGGTTAACTGTTGCTGTGGCTAACTCAGTTAGCCTCCGGATTAGCTCAGTCAGCATCAGATTAGCTCAGTTAGCCTCCTGATTAGCTCAGTTAGCATCAGATTAGCTCAGTTAGCTTCTTGATTGGCTCAGTCAGCATCAGATTAGCACAGATAGCCTCCAGGTTAGCTCAGTTAACATCAGATTAGCTCAGTTAGCCTCCTGACTAGCGCTCACCAGCCGCACGGCGCCGTCCTCGGCCCGCGAGGCCACGGCGAGGATCTCGGAGGTGGGGTTAAAGGTCATGGAGGTGGCCGGGGTCAGCAGGTTCATCAGGGACTTCAGAGGCCTGGGATTGGCCGAGGTCAGACACGCCTCCTGGGAGTAGATGTTGACCACACCTGACTGGGAGCTGGAGGGGGCGGAGCAGCAGCAGGAGAGAGTGAAGGGGGGTCGCGTGAAGGGGTGTGAGAGTGGGATAGGGAGGGGCCTGACTCACCCGCAGGCCAGGTAACGCCCATCAGGTGAGGCGGCGATGGACGTCCCCCTCACACAGCCGTCGTCCAGGAAGCTGCTCACACACCTGCTGCTGCCGCGCACGTCCCACACACACACCTGGCCCTGCTCTGCACACACACACACACACACACACACACACACACTATTGTACATGCCTGGAACTGTCGCTACATGACTGAGTTGTGTTGTTATTGTGTTGATTGTGCTGTGCATTCATCTCCTAGATGGTGAAGTGCATGCTGGGAGCTGGAGGCAGATCACAGGTTCGGCTTGCAGCCGGTGTGTCAAGTGTGTTAAAGGCCAGAGGTGCCATGAAGAAGGACACTCAGTTGTCATGGAAACCCTGCAGATGTGAACGTGTCATCGGGAACAGGAAGGGCCCTTTGTGATGTCACACAAGCCTCACCGGAGTGGACAAAGACTTTGCCGTCGGGGGAGAAGGCGACGCCGCTGACGTCCCCGTTGATCTTCACACTGCGGACCACCTCCTTGGTCTGAGCACACACACACACACACACACACACACACACACAGACACATTATCTTAGAATCTTCTATTAGCTTAGCATTTCAGCAATGGAAGCAGCTAACAGCTAAAACTCACTCTGTGTGTGTGTGTGTGTGTGGTGGGTGTTTATTGAGAGGGCGCCCCCTACCTTGAGTGAGAGCAGGTGCAGGTATCCCCTGGTTCCAGTCAGCAGCAGGGCGCCGCCTTCAGGACACACTGAGAACTCCTTCACTCGAGCTTCATTCAGACCTGAGGACCACACAACACCGTCAGTCACCTCTTCTCATGCTAACTGAGCTAACCAGGAGGCTAACTGAGCTAACCAGGAGGGTAATGAGCTAATCAGGAGACTAACTGAGCTAACCAGGAGGCTAACTGAGCTAACCAGGAGGCTAACTGAGCTAACCAGGAGGGTAATGAGCTAATCAGGAGGCTAACTGAGCTAACCAGGAGGGTAATGAGCTAATCAGGAGGCTAACTGAGCTAACCAGGAGGCTAACTGAGCTAACCAGGAGGGTAATGAGCTAATCAGGAGGCTAACTGAGCTAATCAGGAGGCTAACTGAGCTACCGACACCTGACACCTGTGTGTGTATGTGTGTGTGTGTGTGTGAGAGCGGTGTGAGCTCCTGCGGGTGGCGCTGCTGCTCACCTCTGATGGAGTGGACCGGCTCCACCCGGCCCTCCATCATGTGGTAGGTGTAGAACATCTTGTTGCGCAGGCTGGTGGCGAAGAGCGACTCTCCGTCGCGGCTGAAGAGGGCGCTGTGCACCGGGAAGCGCTCCAGGTGGATGCTCTGGATCTTCGGGTTGCTCTTCCCATCCACCTGCAGGCAGAGACTCAGGTCACAGTGCCGAAGAGGCGGAGCTGCTGATTGGCCGCCTGGCTGGCCTGCTGACCTGGAAGAGGGAGACGGACTGGTCCAGACCGGCCGTCAGCGCCACCTGTGCCGAGGGGTGGAACTGCACGCTGGTGAGCCGGCTCTCAGAGGGGCGGGTGCTGTTGACGCGGAGGCACTTCTTCATCTGGACACAGAGGGGGGGGCGGGTGAGCTAGCGTGGCAACTGATGCTAAGCAAGCTATGCTAAGCTAACTGACCCTCAGGATGCCGCTGGGCAGAGAGTGCGAGGCTCCCACGAAGTTCCCCGTCCTCCGCAGCAGGTCGTCCTCCTCGTCTTCATCATCCTCTTCGTCGTCTTCATCATCATCGTCACCTGCGGAGGAGCAGGGACACAGGTGACGATGACGACGACCAATCAGATCGTCAGAAGAAAGAAGAAAACCCTTCACTTCCTGTTTTTACCTTTCTTCTTCTTCTTCTTCTTCTCTGCAGTTCAGGCTCCGCCCACGACGGAGTTCCTCCCATGGACTTGGCAAACCTGAGACACAGTGACCCCTACTGGTCAGGGTTTGTGTGTGTGTGTGTGTGTGTGTGTGTGTGTGTGTGTGTCACTGACTGCTCTCTCATGCGGTGCTGCAGCCTCTGCTGGCTCATGCTGGACTCGGCCTCTCCTCTCGCCAGGTCTCTGCGGTAGCGATGCTTCATGTCCACCCTGAAACACAGCAGCAGCAGCAGCAGGGTCAGTGACAGTGTGCCGCCAGCAGGGGGCCTCAGCAGTCAGAGCAGCAGAAGCAGCAGCTCACTCTTCCTCCAGCTCGTCGTCCTCGTCCACCCAGGCTGGACCCTCGCGCCGCTGCGCCTCAGCCTCGCCCTCCGATTGGTCCGACTCATCGTCTCCGCCCTCCTGCTACAAACAAACAAACAAACAAACAAAACAACTCAGGAAGTGACGTCACGGCAGGTCACTTCTCAAATCTTCCAACTACAGTGTCGAAGTTGAACAGAGCGCGCGCGCTCTGCCGTAGCTCCAGTTACCTGCTCCTCTTCCTGCTCCTCCTCCTCCAGCTGCTCCACCAGCCGCTCCTCCGCCCCGAACAGCAGTTCCTCCAGCTGCCGCACGGAGGCGTCCTCCTCCCCCAGCACCGCCACACACTGAGCGTTCCTCCGCCGCTTGTGCTCCTCCTGCTCCTGCTGCCTCCGCTGCTCCTCGGGCTTCGGCGCCCGGACCCGGGGCCGCTTCTTGGCCGCAGGTCGCTGCTTGGTCACCGGAAGCGGTATGACGTCGCCCATGGCCGCGTGGCGCTGTGAAATAAGAAGGAAGCGGGTTCGGATGAGATCCGTCGGCAGATTCCGTTCGGTTCTGTTTGTGAACCAGCAGCTTCGCCGCCGCGTGGGGACTGTTTTCTTCTTCTCCTTCCGGAAAGTGTCTTCTAACCCGGAAGCAATCCCTTCAGCCCCCGGGACCCAAAACGTCCCTTCAAAATAAAGTGCACCTTTGCGATGGGCGAGCGTTTGATGTTCAGCAGCTAAAACCACGGCTTCCTATGAATGGAATGATTCGTAAATGAGTCAGCCAGTGTTGATGGACGGACACAAACCGGAAGTTGTCCGGCGATGACGACCAAAAGGAATAAATTAATTGACCAGATTTCTAAACTAAATGCATGAACAAAGTGACGTCAGGCAGCTGCGTTTGGACGACGTCAATTTTTTCTGTGTTGGTCGAAAGCTGCAAGAAGCTCCAGTACACTGTTGTGAGCTTATTGTGTTCAGTTTGCATGATTGTGACACAGAATGAGGAGGAGTGGGCCCCGAGTCTATCCAGAGGGTCGTGCTTTTATTTTGGAATTTTCTACAGGAAGTAACGAGGAGGCAGCGTCGTTGTCGTCATGAAGAGTTTATTTAAGACACACAGCATGCGGTTACTGGGCCGGCACCACAGCTCCCAGTCTGACTACAGCTATCTACGGTCACCGTGACTCCGCCCACCACAGGAAGTGAGTCACCTGATTGGTGCGGGGTCAACAGGGTTCACGGCTAACGGTTAGTAAGGCAAACAGACGGGCGCCGTTAAAGATGCATCAGAGAGTCCACTGCACTGCAAGACCACAAACCACAGAAGAAGAAAAAGAACAAAACAAACAAACAAACATGTGCGTCAGAAGCTTGGCAGAATGAGTCCAGGTGCAGGGAGAAACAGGAAGTGGAGAACAATAAAAATATCTGTTTAAAATCATCGGTTATTTCACAATAAAAGACTTCATCATATTTTCCTTCAGAGATGCATTTACAGTTGATCAAAGAGAATCAGTTTCTTCACTGACGCCAGCCACTGTACAGTGGGAGGCGCCGTCAGAGGACACAAGGCATGATGGGAAACACTGGCGAAGAGGAGCAGGAAGTGTCGTCACTACGGCTGGAAGACTTCCTGCCCAGGTGATTGTCTGATTGGCTCGTGGGAGGGGGTGGGGATGGGGTTTAGTTTGGTCCATCTTGGCACTTCATCGCTCCGCCTCCCCCTGGCCGGGTCACTTCCTGTCACCTCCCCCTGGCTGGGTCACTTCCTGTCACCTTCCCCTGGCCGGGTCACTTCCTGTCAGTGCTCCACCCCCTGAGGACCAAGGTGGAGGTGGAGGTGACGACGGTGGGAACTGACTCCGCCCGTGTGAGACGTCCCACTGTGGTTTTTCAACACCTCTCCTGCTGCTCCTCCTCACTGAGACAACACAACACGCCGGGCTGCTGCAGTTGCTCCGCCTAGCTTAGTCTAGCTTAGCCTAGCTTAGCATCCACATGGGCAGGAAGGGGTGTTGAAAAAGGGGAAACGTGCACGTGCACACACACACACACACACACACACACACACACACAGCTGCAGTTGAGTTTCTAAAAGAAAAAAAGTGCGAGTGCATAAAGAAAAAGTCGAGCGGTGACGGAGGAGCAACAGCCCCGCCCCCTCCTCACCCTCCTCCCCCCGGCGCTGATGTCATGGAGGGCGATGCAGGGAGTGATGTTGGCGGACAGGGTGTGTGTGTGTGTGTGTGTGTTTTGGGCAGTCGGTCGTCATGGTTCACCTGCCCACAGGGGGCAGCGGTGGGGCTCCTCTCACCACTGCAAGGACACAGAAGAGAGAGAGAGAGAGAGCTCAGTGGCGCCATCCTCAGGCTGCTGTTGGAACCTTCAGCATTACAGAGACAGGTCTGTGGAGGCTGGCTGGCACTGTCCAGCGGGGGGCGCTGTACCTCTGTTGGCCTTGCTGGGGTAGATCTTGGCAAAGTGGCGGAACTCCTCCGGAGGCGGGAAGTCGTCCAGAGGATGGAAGGAGTACCTGGACTCAAAGTCATCTGCAGGAGGAGGAGGAGGAGGAGGAGGAGGAGCAGCAGGAGGAGCAGGAAACACAGGAGAAATGATTTTATACACATTCACTCACACACACATAACATATTTTTTCTGTAAATCCCAGGAGTGAGTGGAGAGAGGAGAGGTCAGAGGTCAAAGGTCAGATGAGGAGAGTGAGAGGAGGACAGACTCACCGACGAAGGAGCGAGGGGGGGCGGGGGAGGGGGAGTGGTGTCCGTTGCGGAGGGGGGAGGGGAGGGGAGGAGCAGCGGGGGTGCGGGTGGGCGGCGGGGGGGGCTTCCCTCGGGCCGGGGGGTCGGAGGAGAGGGAGGGGCTACCGTGAGTCCTGTAGGGCGGTGGGGGCGGGGCCTCCCCTCTGGCTCCGCCCCTGGACGACTGGACGGCCGGAGCGGCGGGAGCTGAGGGGGGAGGGGGGGAGGGGTCGGTCAGTCAACCAATCAGCTGTGAGATGTACAGAGGTCACCTGACCGGCCACTCACCTGGGCCCCTGGTGGAGCCGTCCCTGAGCGGGGGGGCCGGCCTGCTGCCCGCCTGCTGGGAGGGGGTAGGGAGGGAGGGGAGGAGGGGCGGGCCTCTGGTGGGGCGGGGCCTCCAGGGGAGGGCGCCGCCCTCTTGCCGCCCAGCGAGTTGTGGCGCTGCGGCAGCTCTCGGCGCCGCGTCGCCCCTGCTGGACCGCTGGCGCTGCGGTACAGCGGCGGGCGGGCCAGGAAGAGGCGGGGAAGCGGGGGTTCCCCGAGGTGGGCGGCGCGGCTGTTCCCGGCGAGGGGGGGGCTGAGAGGGAGGCGGCGTGCTGCCGGGGCTGGGGAGGGCTTCTCCCTGTTGTAGGAGGAGCCGGCGGGGGCGAGGGGCGGTGCTGCGGCGGCCCGGGCGGGCGGGACGGGAGGAGGGGCGGGGCGTGGCCGGGGCGGGGCGCGCCGCGGGCCGAGGGGGCGGGAGGCGGAGCCATCTGAAAAGACAAGACGTCAGAGCAGAGTTGCCAGCGGCCAATCAGCAGCCAGAGACGGCAGTGGGGAGAATCCTCACCTCCCACCGGCCTCAGCCTGGGAACTCCGCCCGGAAACAGGCCTCCCATTGGTGGAGCGCAGCCTGGCGGACTTCCTGCTGCGCTGCCATTGGTTCCTGCTCCTCTGGGCTCTGAGGAACACAACCATTGGACAGTGGGTGAGGGCGTGGCCACAAGGGGGCGTGCTAACTCTAACACACAGGTGCTGGGGGAAGGGGGAGGGTGAAGGAGTGATGACATCATCAGTGACGGCAGGAAACTCTCTTCCTGGAAGCACTGCAAGGCTGTAGGTCACATGGTCGGCCAACCGTGACCTTTGACCCACCGACCAGAGACCACAACAGGAAGAGGAGAGTGTGTGTGTGTGTGTGTGTGTGTGTGTGATAGCTCATTCTGCTCATCTGAAATTAACCCTGTGATTGGCTAATTGATGCTAACAGGCTCATGCAGGGGTGGGGCCACATTGGGGTCTACAGTCAGATGGGGGTAGCGGAGCAGCAGCAGATGGATGCAGTGTTTTGGTGGAGGCCACCTCATAGGAGGAAAGGGTGTTTAGCTCTTAGAACCACTCAGAACCACTCAGAACCATCCAGAACCACCAGGGTGTTTCGCTCTTTATTGAAATGACAGTGCAAACACTGCAGACATGGAGCAGGTGCAGCTGTTTGACTGTTTGTCTGACTGACTGACTGGCTGACTGTTGATATCATTGCTTCAAGTTCAAGGGGCCGGATTAAAAAGCTTAATGGGCCTCGTTTGGGCCCTGGGCCAAATATTTCACCGTCTGACAGCACCCCCTGCTGCTGCTGCCCCCTGTGACATCATCACACACTCAGTGGGCGGGGCTTACTGTTCAGGCAGTGGGTGGAGCTCTGCTCTGCCGCTGCTGCCGCCGTCCGCTGCTGCTGCTGCTGCTGCTGCTCCTCCTCCTCCTCGCCCGGCGCCCCCTGCTGTTTGAGCTGGTTCTGGTGTAGGTACTGGTATAAGCGAATGTATGGGTGGTCTGTGGGGGGGGTCTGGCCCGCCGCGCTCGCACTCTTACTGTGGAGCAGCGGCGCGCTGCGGTCGCTGACCAGCGCCACCTTCTTCAGCCGGGTGCCTCTGCAGATGTCGGACAGCAGGGCGCCGCCCGCCGCCGCTCTCCTCGCCGCCGCTCAGCCGCGGGCGCCGCCGCTGGCCTGCAGGGGGAGCACACGATCCATCAGCAGTTACTATCAGAGCTGATCAACATGCCGGTCATGTGACCGGTCAAGGGACAGAAGGCAGCCGTTAGCAGCGGCGCTAACTGCTGCATGTCTACAGAAGCGGCTGCACTGACGGGGCGGGTTACCTGGCCGGGAGGGGGAGGAGGGGGAGGGGGAGGGATGGGCATGGTGGTGCTGCTGCTGCTGTGGCACAACACCCCCAGCACCCTCACACACACTGCGGTGCAGCAGACAGCGCCCCCTACCTCCTCAGCAGCCTCTCCTTGCAACCTGGAACACAAGACATCGACGTCAACACAAAGAAGGAGAAGAAGAAGAAGAAGACACGTCAGAGATTCTCTCTCTCTCACACTCACACACACACACACACACACACACACACACACACACACACACACACAGTTGGTGCAGAGGAGCCCGCTCCTGCTGCTGCTGCTGCTGCTGCTGCTGGGATCAGCTGACTGAGCTTGAATGCACCCCGCGGTCGCATCAACAAACTGTTACAACACCTCAGTCTGAAACCGGGGTCTCATCATGGGACCGGATCCGGATCAGGATCAGGATCAGAGCCGGGGTGAACCAAAACAATGGACCGGAAACTCCCGGAATCAGCGTCGCCAAACAACAACAACACACCCCATCATACATCAACATATAAGATGATAACAATAGCAAATGACGAGCGGCAGCTGAGTGGCCCTCGCCCGCAGGTTGCTTTCCTCCACAGTCACCCGGAGGAGAGAAGACTGTCGGGAGGCGGAGAGCCGCAGAGCTGCAGCACTGTAGCGCTAGCGACAGCTAGCCATCTGTTAGCATCAGCGGGAAGCTTAGAGGGCAACCGGGCGGGAGAAACGCTTCTCACCTGGAAGTTAGAGCCTCTGTGCGGGTGACCTCATCCTCTCACCGCTCCCCTGTGTGTGTGTGTGTGTGTGTGTGTGTAAGCGTGAAACCGTCAGGTCAGTTCCGCCGCTAGCCGCTCCGCTGCAGAGCTGCGATGCTCAGATTTCCACCCCCTGTTTCTCGCCAAAGAAGCACGTGACCGCACGTGACCGAAAAATTGAAGCATTTCCATCCATCCATCTTCTATACCCGCTTATTCCTATTCAGCTGCTGGAGCCAATTTCTTACCCACCCTGATGGTAAAAGAATGTGAAGCATTTTTTTTGAGTGTGGGAGGAAGCCTATCAAACAGAAACCTTTTTCTTGCTGTGAGGTGTACTTTTTGAAGCATTTCCTTTTTATTTATTTATTTATTTATTTTTATTTTATTTTTTAATGAAACATGCTTATTAGTCACATAATGATTATACTAAAAAAATATTAAACGTTACGCTTGTCACTTGATTTCAAGAAACGTTGACATATTTGAAAATAACTGAAATGATTGTGTTTAGTTAGGTTTTTGTTGGTCGACATTTTTTCCCCCAACCAAATCAGCACGTCGACGCGTTTCGTCAAGTCAGCGGCGCCGCAGCGTGTTGATGCAATTTGTATTATTGTTTCATTTTGTTTTGTTTTTTATTATCATTCCCTATTATGAATACATAAACGGGCGACACGGTGGCGCTGCCGCCTCACAGCCGTGGGTCATGGGTTCGATTCGGGGCCTTCCTGTGTGGAGGCTGCTGGCTTCTCTCCGCAGACACTGGTCCAGGGTGTGACCCTGCCCATGGTCACCCAGTGACAGCTGGGAGGCTCCAGCAGACCCCCAGCCAGGACCCTGAGCTCGGGAAGACGCGGGTACGGAGAACGAATGAATGTAGCATAAACTAAGACTCCTGTCCTACATACCCCGGTTCAGTAGGTGGCGGTATGCACCTTTAAGTTGTGATTGCAATCCGCCAATGAAAGACGAAGAAGAAGCAACTGCACTGATTGGTTCAGTTTGTTGTGACGCCATCGCTCGCGGTGCCGCGGACATTTGAAAACAGACATGGCGGACTACCGATCGTAAGTCTTCATTCACACAACAACAACATTCAGGCCTGGAGCCTTGTGATGAGTTGTGTTTCAGGGCGCCGACACACACACACACACACACACATAAAACCAGTTCTAACCAGTTCCACTGCGGCGCTGGTTCTGGGGGAGAGGGTGCTAGTAGAGTGCTAGTAGGCTAACGAAGCTAACAAGGTCTCGTTTCGAGAAATCGAGAAAACTGTCTGCAACCGTTCCCGTGTGTGTGTGTGTGTGTGTGTGTGTGTGTGTGTGTGTGTGTGTGTGTGTGTGTGTGTGTGTGTGTGTGTGTGTGTCTGCAGCGCTGTCAGGTCCAGTCCCGCCTGGACCCCTGTGGAGACCCGGAGCAGCCGGACTGTGCCGAGGCGGCCGGAGTTCTGCCCTACCTGACGGTGAGTTGCCACACTTCCGCTTCCGTCCACCGGGGGGGATCAATCCTGCCGGACCTCCTAATTCTGTGTGTGTGTGTGTGTGTGTGTGTGTGTGTGTGTGTGTGTGTGTGTGTGTGTGTGTGTGTGTGTGTGAGAGCAGGACAGCCGGCGGACCCAGAAGGTTCTGTGGCGCCAGCTCTTTGTCCTGGACTCCATGTTGTCTCTCCTGGAAGGGCGAAGCCTGGAGTCTGCCCGGCAACTGCTGACCCAGGCCTGCCCCCCCCAGCCAGGTGCACCAGCAGGGGGCCACCTCCCTCCTCACACACTGGGACAGCCACCAGGGGGCGCCTCTAAAACTCACTCTGTGTGTGTGTGTGTGTGTGTGCGTTGGTGTGTCAGTGGGCGGGGCTCGGGCCAGCTGGAAGGCCCTGAAGGTGCGGGACAGGTTGGGGGCGGAGCAGACGGAGGAGCTGCTGCAGTCGCTGCAGGTGAAGATGCAGCAGATCAGCGACAGGCGGCGCCTCCTGGAGGAGCTGGTGGAGGAGCTGCAGCACAAGGTTGGCGCCGCCACTGCCGCTGACCAACCACAGGGTGCGGCCCTTCACCTCTACACTACCCACAATCCACTGCTCCTCCCCTCTCCCCCCACAGCAGCAGCAGTGTGAGCAGCTGAGCTCCTCCCTGCGGACGGCCCAGAATGCACTGCAGGCGTGCGACCGCAGGCTGGCCCAGCTGGGGGCGGAGTCGGATGCCACTCTGGGCCATCTGATTGGCTGGCAGCGAGTCAGAGACGAGTGAGTGACAGGGTGGAGGAGGGCGTAGCTAGCGCTCCGGTGGCTAGCGCTCCGATGGCTAACGCTCCGCTCCTCTCCCTCAGGTTGCAGCAGTACCTCTCGGCGGTGCAGGGCTGCACGCAGGTCTACCTGCTCTCCTTCAACCAATGGGAGCTGAGCGTGGAGCTCAGGCCCCGCCCCCTCTCCGAGGAGACTTCAGAGGAGCTGGAGCCGCTGAGGCTCAGGGTCTCCTGGGGCCACAGAGACACATTCAGCCTGCAGGTAGTAGCCACACACCGCTAGCTGGTTAGCCACCGCTAGCTCGGCTTCAGCACGCTGAAGTGTGTGTGTGTGTGTGTGTGTGGGCAGGTGGAGGGGGGCGTGGCCCACCTGGCAGAGGACTGCGTGTCGGGCAGGTGGTCCGAGCTACAGGCCACCCTGGGCCGAGTGCTGCAGCAGCACAGCAGCCAGTTCCAGCTGCTGCTGGAGATCCAGGGACTGAGGTCCAGGTGAGACACTACCTGGGGTGGGGGGGGGGGGGGGCTACGCATGCTAGGGCTGCAACAATTCCTTGAGTAATTCACGTCACTCAATGACAAAAAATAATGAAGGAATTGTGTTAAGCAAAGCCAGGCTAGGCTAAGCTAGGCTAGGCTAGGCTAGGCTAGGCTAAAGCCTCTGTGCTCTCTCAGCTTTGCCATAGACTGGCGTCCTGCCCAGCGGCTGCTGGTCTACCTGAAGTCGGCCTCGCTGGTCTGCCACCTGCTGGTGGAGGAGGGCTACCCCAGCAGCGGGGGCGTCCGCCTGCTGTCTGTGACCCGGGACGGGCGGGCCGTGGACACGTCTGGCCTGGAGGTACTGGAGGAGTCACACACACACACACACACACACACACACACACACACAGGTTGACTTGATGATCATTGCTGTGGTTTTTCTGCCTGGTTCTTCATCTGTGTGTGTGTGTGTGTGTGTGTGTGTGTGTGTGTGTGTGTGTGTGTGTGTGTGTGTGTGTGTGTGTGTGTGTGTGCGTGCCTGCGCAGCACCACCACCCCCCCCCTGGCTCCAGTCTCACCAGCTTCCTGGTCTTCCTCTGCAGCAGTCCGCTGCTCTGACTCTTCTGTCCTCGTCTTCGTCCCAGGAGAAAACAACAACACGCAGCAATAAAAGTTTCCCCTGACTGCGGCTCTGCTGTGTGCTTCATTCTGTCCGGGCCCAGGGCATTCAAACCAGCAACCTTCTGGAACCAACTCAGACTGGCCTTTGAAAACTGCTTTGTCCCGAGACCAGTGGAGGTGGATCCTAAATGAATCCATCCCATAATAGCCTCAGTATGACATGACGGCAGGGCTCCATAGAGAAGCCCACTCTGTGGGATCACATGACCTTCACACATCACATGACCTTCACACATGGTCCAGCATCATCCACACTCAGTCAACACCTGCAAGGTAGCGGAGCTCTGAGGTTCCTCAGCAGTGGAATCAGTCCACCAGCAGTCCAGGGAGCTTCAGCTCTGCTCCAACACACTGCGCACTGCACTGCACTGCACTGCACTGCACTCTGGCTTGGAGTCCCAGCCAGACGACAACCAAACTGTTGCTGCTGCTGCTGCTGCTGCCTGCCTGCCTGCCTGCCTGCCTGAGGCTTCACCACGCTGCCCTCTAGTGGCCACCGCTGGTCCCTCCACCTCCTCGGAGCTGCTTTGCTCCCGCGGCACCACCTAGTGGCCCTCGCCCTGGCCATCGTGAGCGCCTGCTCGCTCGCTGCCATGTTTGGGAAAGCGGTCCACCTGCTGCAGCTCCGTCCACACCAGCAGTATTAATAATCCTGGCCGGCGTCCAGCAACACAGAACTTCTGCAGATCCTTGTGTCAACATTGTGGATCCTCTTCCTGTCTGTCACTCGCTCCAGCTGTTTATAGCCGCTGTCTGTCGCTCCGCTGCTGAGGAATAGCCTCTATTTTGGGAGCTGGGAGTGGAGCTTCAACACCTTGCTGACCTCTGACCCCTTCTAGGAAGGCGCGGAGACGCCGCCGGCCCCAATCAGGTGAGAACAACAGCTGAGGGGAAGAGGAGAGAGCGGCTGAAAGCAGATCTGCTGATGTCGGAGAGGTCAGAGGTCACGTCCCGCCCAGAGGGTCTTCCTGGCCCGGTCAGGTGCATCATGGGAGCCCCTGAAGGACACATGTGGAGAGGAAGCGGCCGGCAGTTACACAAGAGCCACGAGTGGACCAGCCCACACGTGCATGGCTGAGCCACAGCGGAGGCCTCCCATTGGTCGACGTGGGCTCGGTCCCGCCCTCCCTCGTCGCCGCTCTTTTATTTCTCTTCAGAGTGTTTGATGATGCAGCGACACATTGATGTCCAGGCATGAAGACTAGCTGCGGTTAGCGGTAGCGCTGGTGGGCGCTAGCGTTAGCGCTAACAGTGTCAGTGCTGCAGCTGGCGTTTTTTTTTACCAGTGATTTACAGTCACAGCGCCGCCTGCTGACTGTAAATCTTCCGTGAGGGCCCGAGGCCCCGCCCCCTTTTCCATAGGGTGATTTAGGAGCGGCGACAAGGTTTACGGTGAGTGACAGCGGCGCGGTATTGGCTGCTCGTTTTCACCCTGTCAGTTTCTCGGCCCTCAGTGACACCAAACACTGGCAGCTGCACAACTGAGAGTTTTCAGACATTTTGTCCAAGTTGAAGGACGGCAGCGTCCGGGCGGCGTCGGCTCCACCTTAGAACACAACCTCAATCCATCAGTCGGTCCACTTTCATTAGCACAGCGCTGAATCACATCCAAAGGCCTCTCAAAGCGCTTCGGAGCAAACCCAGCGATCCTCCAGAGCAGCAGGGGGCGACGGTGGTCAGGAGGAACTGCCCGGTCGGCAGTGGCACGGTGAACAACTCATACACAGCTCTCAGAATGTAGACGTCAACAATGTTTATAAATAAATAATTCACAGATAGAAACACAGAAAGACACGCATGTGGGGTCACATGACCAGTTCACTGACCAGTGAAAATGGCACGTTACGATTGGAGGTGGAGACGTAATGTAAAATAACGTAAATATACGTAGCGGATCTCTCGTCGAATCTCACGGAACGAGATTTAACGAGAATTACGTCTTATGCGCTTCACACCATTCAATGGAAACACCTGCAAATCACAACTGTAAACTTTCGAGCTTTTATTTATTTAGCAAAAAACTGTTGTGGAAACACAGCGACTGAGGCTGAGTGGCAGAAAGTAAAGACTGATGGAGACGCTGCACATCAGCTGGAAGCAGCAGAGAGGGATGCTGAGCTCCAGGCACGACATACACCCAGCAGCAGGAGCAGCAGCAATAGTAACAGCAGCAGCAGTAGGAGCAGGAGTAGCAGCAGCAGCAGCAGCAGAGCAGGAGTAGCAGGAGCAGCAGGAGCAGCAGCAGCAGCAGCAGCAGTAGGAGTAGCAGGAGCAGCAGGAGCAGTAGGAGCAGTAGGAGCAGCAGCAGCAGCAGCAATAGTAACAGCAGCAGCAGCAGCAGCAGCAGTAGGAGCAGCAGCAGCAGCAGCAGTAGGAGCAGCAATAGTAACAGCAGCAGCAGCAGCAGCAGCAGCAGCAATAGTAACAGTAGCAGCAGCAGCAGCAGCTAGATTGATTCTTTCTTCGTCCCCTCAGGGAAATGATGTCTAATATTCTAACAGTTTGCTACTGGATGCAGCAGAATCCAGTGGAGCAGGCCAGTGATTCCATTGCCTGTCACTGTGACCCCCACTCACATGAAGCGCCCTCTAGTGACTGACCAGCGCCAGCAGCCATTGAAGTGGACTCCCAGCAGACCAGACCTGGGAGCCCTGCTTTTCAATCAATCAATCAATCAATCAATCACAACCAGAGGAAAACCAACTGATCCTCCAGAGCAGCAGGGGGCGACAGTGGACAGGAGAAACACCCCTGTAGTGGGAAGAAACCTGGTGCTGGCTCACTGGCTGGGTGGCTGGTTGACTGGCTGGTTGACTGGCTGACTGGATGGAGGGCAGGCTGGCTGACTGGCTGGCTGGTTGGCTGGCTGGCTGGCTGGTTGGCCAACTGGCTGACTGGCTGACTGACTGGCTGACTGGTGCTGGTGCTATAGCTGCTGTCCAGGTAGAGAGTCTGTCTCTGTTTGGGAGGGCAAGAGTCCATCCAGCATGACATCAAGTCCAGGTCTCCATCCTGGCAGCAAAGACCAGGACCAGGACCAGAGGACCATTTCCAGCATGGGAACCTCTATCAGGTTCATAGGTTAGTAAGCACAGACTGACCCTAGCTTTGCTGTTCCAAGTGCTAGCGGCTCACCTGCCAAGTGTGAAGAAGCCTCTTCACTGCAGTCACCCAAACAACCACAGCGAGCCAGGAGGACAGGAAGAGCTTCCTCAAAGCCAGAGCAGAGCCGTCTGCCTCCACTGCCACTGGACACACACACAGTGAGAGTCCAGCAGGTCCAGAAGCAGTGCAGACAATGCAGTGCAACCACAGTCCTGGACCTGGACACCATGCAAGAACAACCAGGCTGTCCAGTTCTGATACAATGTACATCATAAAGGAATAAATATGGAAGATGTTCAGTCTTGATGAAGTTGAATATGTCATTTTGTACAGTGGATGAAAACATTCTAATAGTTACTGCAAAAATGAGTCATTTTAAAACCAGCAATGCGATACCAGGCTGGTTTAATCGTCTGATGTTCTGGTCTGGTGTCCTGGTCTGGGTTCCTCAGGTCCACGTTCTGACTCAGCCAGCATGGCCTAGCCTAGCCTAGCCTAGCCTAGACTAGCAACAGAGACTGGGTGAACTCCGCAGGGGAGCCGACCACCTTCTCGTCCAATCAGAGGGTCTCCTTCACTTCTCTCCACCTTCACACCACAGCACTGTTGTTGTGAGAATCACTGGAGCTCCACCACTGCTGCTGCTGCTGCTGGAGATGATGGACGGCGTGGTGGAGGGACACGTGGCCTCAGGAAGCAGCTGCCCTGTCAATCACAGCGCTGCCCAGAAACCCCCCCGGATGGCGGTGGGGGGGCAGGGGGGGGTGAAGTCCTGGCAGTCTCAGAGGATCACAGCCTTACACCTATTTTATCTTTGGCGACTCATCACGCTATAGTTTCACCCCATAGCCGCATCATGTCAACATGTAATGAAGCAACCAGACACCACTTCAACTGAGCCGCTGCTGGAGGGATGACTGACTGACTGACTGACTGGCTGGCTGGCTGGCTGGATGGATGGATGGATGGATGGATGGCTGGCTGCCTGGCTGGTTGGCTGGCTGGGCTGGCTGGCTGGTTGGCTGGTTGGCTGGTTGGATGGATGGATGGATGGATGGATGGATGGATGGATGGCTGGCTGGTTGGCTGGCTGACTGGATGGATGGATGGATGGATGGATGGATGGCTGGATGGATGGATGGCTGGTTGGCTGGATGACTGGATGGATGGATGGATGGATGGCTGGCTGGCTGGATGGCTGGATGGATGGATGGATGGATGGATGGCTGGCTGGCTGGATGACTGGATGGATGGATGGATGGATGGATGGCTGGTTGACGGGCTGGATGGATGGTTGGCTGACTGGCTGGCTGGTTGGCTGGCTGACTGGATGGAGGGCTTGCTGACTGGATGGAGGGCTGACTGACTGACTGGCTGGCTGGCTGGTTGGCTGGCTGACTGGATGGAGGGCTGGCTGGCTGGCTGGCTGGCTGGCTGGCTGACTGGCTGGCTGACTGGCTGGCTGACTGCAGGGCCTCTGGAGCTCTGATGGCTCCCAGAGGTCCTGGTGCAGCTGAAGCTGCTGGCAGCAGGTGGCAAACACACACAGCTAGCGGTGCTAAGCTAGTGTCACACTTCATTAACATTGTTCTCAGAGAGACAGGAAGTCACATCCATCAAGAGGAGACGCACACACACACACACACACAGCTTCACTGGTGACTGAAGGAACTTTCAATTCTCAGTTCTGGTTTTTGGATGCGATTATTTCCAAAGAGGAGGGGGCGGGGCCACAGTGATTGACAGCTGGCCTGCAGATGACATCATGTTGTTGTTGATCTGCCAGTGGCTCCAGTGCTCAGAATGTGTGTGTGACAGTCAAACATCACAGCAGGAATCTGGAAAACGCCTCTGCTGGTGGTTGGTGCTGATTGCCCCCCAGAGCCGCCCCGACCCCCCTGACCCCCCCCCCTCCCCAACCACCCGTGGGGATCCGTCACTGTCGCTCGCTCTCCTTGATCCAGCTTGGAAGTGTCGGCGTGCTGCTGGTGGGCCCCACCCCACCACCACCACCACGGGCCCCGCCCCCGCCACGGGCCGCGATCGCCGCGCCCCTGCAGCGTCTGATTGATGGCTGCAGAGGGCGCCGACGACAGGCCTGGCTGAGCCGATCGCTGGCGTCCGGGGGGGTCAGAGGTGACACAACAGAACCTGGCCCCGCCCCCCCCCCGCCGTCCATCACGTCGTGGTCACACGGCGGCGCCACGTGCGTTGCCTGATCGCAGGTTTGGTGCGTTGCCAGTGGGGGGGGGGCGCGCCTCCCGCAGCATCCAATTGGCGAGCGACGCCAGGCTCCACCCCCGACCGGCGGTCAATAAGAGGAGGGCGGAGGAGGCGGCCAGCAGAACCTGCTGCAGCCTCCACCACCACCACCAGCTCTTCATCATCTTCATCATCTTCATCATGCCTGTGCCCAGGAAAGCAGGTAAGACCAGGTGGGGGGGGGGGGGGGTCCAGGCGGACGCACCTGCATGGTTGGCCTCAGGGTCCTAGTGCACGCCAACAGGAAGTGGCTTATTGGCCTTTTCATGGATTTTTAAGGAACAGAGAAGAAGAAAGAAGTGCAGGTTGATAATCAATGCGTTGTTCTGTGTTTGTGCATCCACGAGCAGGCCTAAAAACAAGGTGATAGTTAGAAACCTGCCTTGCTGGTTCAACTTCACCTAATATCTGCCAACACATCAGCTCAGCTCACCCCACCGTCCTCTTCTTCATCTTTTTCTTCTTCTTCTTCTTCTTCTTCTTCGTCTTCGTCTTCGTCTTCGTCTTCTTCCTCTCCCGTCTGTTGTCCTGTGTGAGCTCGGCCGGCCATCCCTGCTGGAACTCCCAGCTGGACCTCCTGTGGTACCGGCAGCAGCCACCAGCAGCGACATAAAAGTCTCTCTGTGCTTGCTCAGCCTGCTGCCTCTGGTGGCTGCTGTCGGTACTGCAGCAGCCACAAAAGGAAGAGGAAGAAGCCCAATGTTTGTTTGCTCTTGTTCTTCCTCTGCTGCTGCTGCCGCTGCTGCCCGGGGTGACGCCCCCTGCAGGCAGCAGTCAGAAGACGTGTAGAGGAGAAGTTGTTGTCTGAAAATAGAATCAGTGGACGGTGGAAGTTCTGGGGGGGGGGGGGGGTTCTGGTCATGTCGTCCCCACCTGATCCCCTCAGGACATCAGATGTGAACGCGTCCCGCTGAGACATTCCCGAGCTGGCCGAATGACTGGGGAACACGTGTTGTTCTGGAAGGAAGGGAGGCTTGGGGGGGGGGGGGGGCGGAGCCTGGCGCTGACCCACAGCGTTGGCCCGTCGTCGCGGTCCTGTTTATCTGCGGAGCGGCGGCGGCTCGGTTTCCTCGCAGCCATCTGAGGAAACTTTATTTCCAGCCGGGAAACAGATATGCTGCTGCTGCCGCTGCTGCTGCTGCGTCCTGCAGAGTGATGGAGAGAGGCGCCTGTCATCACATGACCCCACCTGACCCTCGGGCCTCCCACAAGATTTTTTTCTTATTTATTCATTTAAGATATACATTCATTTTTTAAAAAAAAGGCATTTAAGGGATCTGCTGCTGCTCCAGGATTTTTTCAATTTTTTTTTTTTTAAAAGATCTTTATTGGCCTGAAGCCGTGGGCCAATCAGAGGCCGAGCCGCCAGCAGACAGATCCTCCACTGGCTGATGTCTCTCTCTCTCTCTCTCTCTCTCTTCCAGGAAGGAAAACCAGCACCGTGGAGGAAGGTGAGCGACGACGACGCCAAGTCACGTGACTCTTGTGACTCCACCCACCTGATGTTTTCATGTTTCTGCCCTTTGACCCCTCAGTGAAGCTGCCGCCGTACGAGCCCAACGTCCCTGAACCCACCAGCAGGGCCGACTTCCTCAAGTGTACGAACACACACACACACACACACACACACACACACACACACACACACACACACACACACACACACAGCCCACAGTGTAACATCACTTCCTGTCTGCCCTCAGACTGGGTCCCGGTCACCCTGGACGACCGGACGGCCCAGAAGCTGCTGTGGATCTCGGAGGGCGGAGCCAAGGTGTCTCGCACCTCCGACGCCGTCTGTCCCTACCCCACCAGGCCCGAGAGATACGACCACTCGCCACAGGTAGCCCAGCCTTCCCCCTCCCTTTGTGATATCACCAAGGGCACGGTGCATGACCAAGCCCCCCAGACAGGTGTTGGGTTGCTCACGGCGGCCTGCTAACAGGCTGCTAACAGTGAGCAGCTAACGGCGGGCTGCTAACTCATGACATGAGTCCTCCTAGATGACAACAGCTAACAGTTGGCTGCTAACAGCGGGTTATGAACAGTAGGGGGGTTATAAACAGCGGGTTATGAACTGCAGGCTACTAACTGCAGGCTACTAACAGCGGGTTATGAACAGCAGGGTGCTAACAGCGGGTTATGAACTGCAGGCTGCTAACAGTGGGTTATGAACTGCAGGCTGCTAACAGCAGACTGCTAACAGCGGGCTAACCTCCCTCCCCCACCAGGTGCTGTGCAAGGAGAACCTGCAGGGCCACCGCGGCTACTGGGAGGTGGACTACGAGGGCTGGGTGGTGGTGGGCCTGGTGGGCGAGAGCGCCCCCCGCAGGGCGCAGGACGGCGCCTGCGGCCTGGGAGAGAACAGCGCCTCCTGGGGGGTGGGCTGGTCGGGCTCCTGCTACCAGGTGTGGCACAACGGAGAGAACCTGGACGTGAGCCTGCCGCCCAGCACCACCTTGGGGCTGTACGTGGACCAGCCAGCCGGCATCATCAAGTTGCTGTCAGTAGAGGGCGCTGGTGAGGTGCGGCTCATCCACAAGTTCAAGGTGGACATCCAGGAGAAGCTCTTCCCAGGCCTGTGGGTGGGCACCAACTCATCCTGCCTGCTGCGCAAGAAGGACCAATGAGCTGCCGGCAGGGGGGCGGGGCCACAACGTCACCGCCACTCTCTGTGTGTTGTTGTTGTTTGTAGACACTCAGTTATTTTGTAAAAAAAATATATTTTGATTTTTCGCATGTTTTAGTAAAAGTCTGTAGTTTTTTTTTTTTTTTAATGCCTAATGTTCTCAATAAATATTACTGTAGTGTAACTGCTGTGATCTGACTGCCCCCTGCAGGCGGTGGGGAAAACTACATCTCTCACACACACACACACACACACACACACACGGTTGTGTTTGCTTGCTCAGCGTCAGTTCTCCTTTATTGGAAACATAAAAAGCCGACGAGTCGTCGGGTCCTTTCAAAATAAAATGACCTTCAGTCAACAAGACGAGTGAAGGCAGAGGATGAGTCACCATCTTCATCATCTTCATCGTCACCATCATCATCATCATCAGTCGCTGGCTGGCAGATCAATAAAGTCAAGAGGCGCTGGTGTCCGAGTCACATTCTGGTAGGAGGGACTTCCTGTCACCGTCTGCTCGACAGGAAGTGGTTTTGAGTGTTTGGGGTGGGGGTGGAGGGGGGGGGGGGGGTTGTAGTTCACCTGAACTCTGATGATGATGAACTTCCTCCATGGCCGCACTCGCAGCCGAACACAGTTAGCACTGAACTTGCTAACTAATTAGCGCAGGTCGCCCACCCCCCCCCCCCAGGACTTGGTTCTAGCTAAAGTGCTCCAATCACAGCTGCTGGAGGCAGGTGGCGCCACGCTAGAGTGTGTGTGTGTGTGTGTGTTGGCGCTGTAGTGTCGTCTCAGGGTTCTTCACAGTGCCCCCCCCCCCCCCGCCCACCCTCAGTGTTTGAGGGAGAAGTCTCCGGTGTTGAGTCGGGGGCGGGGCAAAGCGCCGAACATCTCGGTGCCGTCGGTGGCGCCGGGCGCTAGCAGGGCCTTCATGCTGGCGGCGATGTGCTCCAGGTCGGCGCAGCCCACCTGCAGGGGGCGCCACACAGACAGTCACACACTCACTCACTAACCTGGGCAGTCACGTGACGCTCAGGAGTCAAACTGATTGGCATTGGCATTTGGACGATGCCTAGCGGCAGCGTGCTAACCATGTCTAGCCACTGGGGCTGGAACCATTAATGTTGTTGTCGACTAATCCATCGATTAGCTTTTCCATTAGTCGATTAGTCACATGATCTTCAGCAGCTGGACGTCTGCTGAACCTCACTGGCTTCAACCTTCACTCCTGTGTTACGCTGCTGCTCAGAGAAACCGCGGCTAGGCTCAGTTTCCAAGCCGCGGTGTGCTAACTGGGCCTAGCTGCGGTTTGTCTGAGAATGAAGGCTCAGACAAACCGCAGCTAGGTTCAGTTTCTCTGAGCCTAGCCATGCCGTGCTAACTGGGCTAGCCGCGGCGTGCTAACTGGGCCTAGCCGCGGCGTACTGAGCATGCTCACCCGTTCTCCGCTGCCGCTGTGTCCCGGCGCCGCCCGCCCACCCCTGCAGCCCCAGACGGGAACAGAGACGGGCAGCGAGCGCGCCAGGGCGAGGGGCAGGGCCTTCCTGGAGGCCACGCCCATCGCCAGGCCACGGGACGGGGGCGGAGCTTCCTCGCTCAGAGAACCTGAGGACAGACAGACAGACAGACGGTGGTGGGGGGGGCGGGGGGGATTGGTGGTGGCCGTGGCTGATGTGGGTGGGCGTGGCGCTGCAGTGGGCGTGGCTTACCGTCAGTGCTCTCCTCCTCCTCCTCTTCGCCGTCTGATTGGAAGAAGGGTTCGCAGTCCCGGGACAGCGAGTCCTCGTCCATGGAGAAGACACCTGGAACCCCCCCCGCCCGCCCACCTGTCAGTCAGCTGACCACACACAACAGGAAGGGCGCCCAAGGGCACCGCCCCCCCGGCCAGAAGGACACAGAGATAACCACGCCTCCCAACTCTTTTGATTGGTCCCTGCAACGTCTCTCTTCTTCCTGATTTCCCATCGAGTCGCTACTTCCACCTTCAGTGCCTTCAATGACCCCCTAGTGGTCATTGAAGGTACATCATTTAGAGTCACCTTGAAAGCTTCATTATGAGAAGAAACACAGTGAAGACAGTGAGGACATGGAGAACCACGCTGGAGTTCAGAACCAGAGATGGACCTCTGGACCTTGACGTCATCCACACACACACACACACACACACACACACACACACACACACACACACACACACACACTGGTGCGGATCATCAATCATTGTCCTTCAGCCGCCACAGGTGGCGCACTCGAGGCAGAAATGAGAGACTGTGCAGGGACCAATCAAATGAGTTGGGGTGATTTGGGGGGCGTGGTTATCTCTGTTTCCTCCCAGGGAATGAAATCCCCTCCCCCCTCCTCACCTGCACTCTCCACCCCCAGGCGCCTCCTCCTCCTCCTCCTCCTCCTCCTCCTCCTCCTCCTCCTCCTCCTCGTCCTCCTCCTCCAGGTCTCCTCCTCCTGGCTGTCTGTCTCGCTCCACCTCTAGCGCCCCCTGCTCCCTCTCGCTGCCACCACCGCTGCTGTAGATGGAGGGGTAGCTCTGCGAGTACAGCCGGCTGTTGGGGCTGACTCCGCCCACCCCGTCAACCGCCGAGCCCTGAGAGGGAAAACAAACACACTTTTAGAGAAGAACATCTGACCTTTAATATGACAGGAAACTCATTATTTACATCTGTGGGTCCAATTCCCAGGGTCTGCTGGGTTCTCCTCATCCTCTCCACGTGTCCTTTGGGTTCTCTCCAGGTTCTTCAGTGTGTGTGTGTGTGTGTGTGGGGGGCTGTGTGTCCCTATGTGTCCCTAATAAAGTGGCCACTTGTTGCCACCACGGCTGAAGGAGAAGATGAAGACCAGGGCTGGGTCTCAATTCAGGGTCTGCATCCTTGGAAGGAAGCGTCCTCCCAAGGACCCATCCCAGAAGGACCAATCAAACCCCGCCTCCCTGGTAACCACATGGGACGGTCTAGCCTTCGGCGTATTTCCTGGTTGCGTCACCGCTGTTCTGAATTGAGACACGGACCTAGTTGCTGAATCGTCTGCACTTGATGATGTGAACACCTACCCCTCTGAGTCCTGGCTGGGCGCTGAGCTCCAGCTTGGCTCCGCCCCTCTGCCTCTGGGCCATCAGCACGGTGGTGGAGTGCAGCACGCCGATGTCGTCCACGTAGCGCCGCGCCGCCTCGGCCAGGACGCTGGGCCCCCACACGGCGTAGCAGAAGTCTCCCTGCTCCGGCGGCGGGGGGCGGGACTTCCTGCCTGCCGTCAGGATGGCCAGCTCGCAGCCCGACTGCTGGCAGTAGAGCTCGGCGGCCGCCAGCAGCGCCAGCCAGCTGCCGCGGTGGTTGTCGGGGATGTCGGGCTGCTCCGAGCGGCCCACCGAGGCCATGGCCGGCGGCCTGCACACCTGATCGCGGGGGGGGGTCGGCTGCTCCGAGCCCGTCTCGCTGGTCAACACTTGGTTTCTGCAGGCTGAGGAGGGGACGTGACGTCACGGCTGCAGAGACGATGGGTGACAGCCAGAGGAGCTGCAGAACTCGGGGAGAGGAGCTGTGAGTGCCGAGGAGAAGCGCTGTCAGCCCGGGGAGAGGCGCTGTCAGCCCGGGGAGAGGCGCTGCGGAGCTGCCGGAGATTCCTGGAGCCACCACAAACAGAGGAGAAAGAAAACGCGTTAGCATTAGCTTTAGCATCTAGCGGAGACGTGTTTGTGGCAGCGATGCTAGCCTAGCTAGCCTAGCCTAATAGCACGCACGCTCGGACCCTGGCCGTCATACGCTAAGCTAACCGCTGTGCTAACACTGTCCAGCCGCTCGCTGCTGCTGGAGGCGCCTCGTGTTTCGGCTCCAGTGTCGCTGCTGTCACCGCAGGTGTTGTTGTTGTTGTGGTGGTGGTTGTTGTGGTTGTTGTTGGCGGCGGTGCAGCTGTTGTGTGTCCGCTGACGTGCTGGACGGACCTCCACCTCCACCTCCCTGACGGAGCTGCCGCGGGGAGACGCTGCTTGGCGGCCGGGCTTCCTCACCTGCTGCTGGGGCTCCTGCTGCTGCCGCCTCGGTCCTCTCGGCTCCGAGTCTTTCCTCTAGTCCGTTCTTCGCCTCCTCGGTTCGCCTCCTCGGTTCTTCGCCTCCTCGCTGCCTGGGCTCGGACCACCAGCAGCACCAGCAAGCCGCAGCAAGAGCTGCACTTCCGGTCGGGGCTTGAAGAAATAAAAGACCACTTTAGTTTCTGGAGCCGTTCACTGGTCCCCGCTCTGCGTTTTCCACTTCTTTATTATTATTATTATTATAATTATTATAATAATTATTATTATTGTTATTAGTTCGTGTCTCCTGCTGACTTCGACGCTGTTACTTCACACTGACTCGAATCTCTTGTTTTGTTTTAAATTGAAAACGCTCTCCTCATCCACTTCCGGTTCTGTCGTGTTCAACGAGCACGACGACGGCGTGACGTCAGCTGTTTTGAACTCCCAGATTCGGACGCACGTTGCACACGTGACCACAGGGCAATGTGGGCGGTGCTCGTACGCGCCTCCTTTTTCTTTTCTTGTTTTTTTTTTATTCGTGCACGTGTCCGCTCGGGCCGATCGCAGGTGAAAAAAACCCGACCCGACCTCCACACAGCTTGAAGTGCAGGAAGAGGAACCCTAAGCAACGGATTCATTCTTCGCACAGTTTGTTGGAGCGACTGGGCAGAAAAACCCGGAAGACCTTCTGCTATTTCCCTGAGTCTTCAGTTGACTGACAGGTGCAGGTGACCACGGCTCGGCCAGGGATTTTAACCAGCAGCAAGTTTATTGAAAAAAATACAAAAGGTAACAAGGAATGTTGTCCCAGCCAACAGTTTGGCAGTTTGGGTCGGCGCCGTTCAGAACCACACTTGGATGATGTCATCGTCCTCCATGTCCAGCTGGGCCGGAGTTTGCTGGGGGTTCAGCTGGACGCCGTCAAACAGGAAGGTGGGGGCTCGGCGGGACCCCCGGGACGCCTGGGAGACCCGGGACAGGTACTGGGCAAAGACCGGGCCCAGGGGGGCGTCCTGAACACACACACACACACAGATGAAGAGGAGGAGGAGGAGGAGGAGGAGGAGTCAGGTAGCAGCAGGCAGTGAGGGTTGACCCACCCTGTTGACAGTGAAGTGGTGGGAGGAGTCTCGGCCGTTGCTCTGCAGTTTCACAGTGATGCTGCCCTCAGCTCCACCCACAGCTCCGCCTTCTGCTGCCATGACAACGCACTCTGGAACACAAGCAGCCACAATGTCCGCAGTCAGTGAAGGCAGCACGGGTGAGTGAGGGTGGCAGCAGGCAGTCACATGACTCACCGATGATGTCAGCGATGCAGAGGCCGAGCTCTCGGACGGTGGCGTCCGTGGGAAGCTCCGCCTCCTCTCTCATCAGCAGCAGGCGGGGGCGGGGCACGTCCAAGATGCTGGACATCTGCGCCACCACGTCTGCCAGCGGCGTCGACTGTCAACGCACCAATCAGACACAGGTGTGAGGTGACAGGGGGCGGGGCTAGCGGCAGATGCTGCAGCGTGACTGACGCACCGACAGCACGGAGATCTTGTGGACGTCCGCCCGACACCGGACCTTCAGGGGGAACTCCCGGCTGTAGGGGGACGAGGCCTCAGCGGCCCCGGGGGGGGTCACTATGGTGACATCATCATCTTCATCATGACGGCTGGAGGCGATGACATCATCGTCGCCGCCACCGCAGTGCCGTCTCGTCCTCCTGGTCTGCAGCTCCGGAGAGAGGAGGGAGCTGACGGCCCGCAGCTTCCTGTCCACCTCACTGACACACACACACACACACACACATGTGTCACATGTGTGTGTGTGTGTGTGTGTGTGTGTGTGTGTCTCAGTGTGTGTACCTGATCTTGCGGCGCACACATCGTGACTGCTGCTGGACGGGACTGACTGGAGGAGGTGGAGATGGGCAGCAGGTCCTGAAAGAACCAGAGGTTCCACAGTCAGCAGACAGCGCCCTCTGCTGGACAGTCAGGGTATTACACCACAGTCACTCACGGTTCAGACTCCTCGTCCGACTCCGACTTCTTCTTCTCCTCCTCCTCATCCTCAGAATCGCTGTTGGAGGTGGTGGTCTGTGGTGGTCCAGGAGAGAACAAGGAGTGGTCTGCTGCAGGGTCGTCTGCTCACACACACACACACACACACACACACACACAGTCAGCAGACACACACAGTCAGCAGACAGCAGAGGCAGCAGGCTCGGGGGAAGGAGGTGGTCTGACTGGACCTGTGGTCTCCTTGGAGAAGGTGCTGGGCGCCAGCTTCAGCTGCAGACTGCTGCTCACCTGGGCACACACACACACACACACACAGTGTCACAGTGTGACGGTATGGAGGTCCAGGGCTGGTCAGGTGACCAGGTGAGGTAGCAGGTGCGGCTCCAGTGCCTACCTGGTTGGAGTAAATGGGCACCGGGACGACGGCCGACAGGTTGAGGATCCTGCGACGCTTCGGTGGCGGCCTGGAGGGGTCAGAGTTCACCTGGAGAACACGGCAGAAATCAACGACACTTCCGGTCCGAGCAGAGTTAGCGGCTAGCCGGCTAGCTGTGGCTTAGCTCCTGAGCAGCGGCGAGTTTCAACTCGCTTCCCTGCACTGCGGCTCAGTGTCGCTGCTTCTTGGAGCAGCTCAACACACACAAGGCTCGCGTTTGTTCCCCGGAAGAGGAGAAACCCTGCTGGACAGCCAGAGTCATGACAGCAGCAGCAGCAGCAGCTTTGACTCTCAACAGTCCCAGTTTGAACATCCCGCTGCTGCCAAAGTGTTGTTGTCCGGTTCAGAGCCTCACTGGGCCCCTCGGCGGCGCTCCTGCACCTCCGACAGCCTGAGCAGCACCGCGGTGCCGCTGTCACGCACAGCACAGCACAACACAACACAACACAACACAACACAACACAACCTGCCGATACACTCACCGTCTCCGCCATCGCGCCAGTTTGTGTCATCCAAGCCCCGCCCCTCCCCCACTACCCCGGATGTAAATTCATCCAATGGAGTTGCTCACCCAGCAAATACACAGAGCACGCGCACTGCCACCCCGCCCCCCCCCCCGTCCCTCCCTGATTCTCTTTGATCTTAGTTGCAATGACTTTTTTGGGTTTGGTTTTAGTTCAATACA
>CM020515.1:18122488-18144988 GCA_009823395.1 Thamnaconus septentrionalis | reverse complement strand
TCATGGCCGACTGCTGCAGCAGGGTCATCAGGACGCCGCGTCTCATCGTCTTCCTGGGGGGGTCGGTGTCGCTGTACACACCCGCCATCTTAGCAGCTGCAACACAACACAACACAACATCCTCATCATCCTCATCATCCTCATCATCCTCATCATCCTCAGCATCCTCATCCTGCTGCTGCTGGGAGGAGGCCAGCAGGGGGCGCTGTCCTCACCGATCCTCCGCTCCTCCAGCAGTGACTTGATCTCGGCGATCTTATCCAGGGCGTGGCGCAGGATCCTGGTGGGGACGACCAATCACAGCGTCACACAGCCTGCAGACACACCCCCGCCCACCGGGGGCGCCACTCCTTCACCCCCTCCCCTTCCCCTCACTCACCCGCACTCGGCCTCGGCGTCGGCCTTGGCCGTGGTGTACAGCCCTCGCAGCTTGGTGCGGTAGTAGGGGGACGCTGTGGACACACACACACACACACACACACACACACGTCACACCAGGGACACGCTACTGAGTGTGTGTGTGTGTGTGTGGCATCAACTGACTCTTGTTCTCTGTCTGCATCCTCTCGTGTGTCTTCTGAATGTTGAGCAGGTTGTGTTCACTGCGGGACCTCTCCTCCTGCACACACACACACACACACACACACACACACACACACACACACACACACACACTGTTCACTTCACCCGCCTCACTGCGACTCAGTGACTCATGAGTCAACGCCCACCACCGACCTGAGTCTGTTTGATGAGCTGGTGCAGTTCGGTCAGCAGCTCGGCGATCTTTGTGTCAGCGGACATGACGTCACTGATCCCCGTCCTGCCGGAGAGCGAGAACACAAATCAGGCGTGATGGTTCCCTGGGGTCCTCTAGGGGGTGCTGTGTTCCACTAATCACTGTTGAGTAGTTTTTTCCCCCTTGCTTTAACTTTTAATTTTTGCCCTCTTCGACACTCGTCTGCAGTACTGCCGGTACTAATCAGAACTTTAAATGCCCTTTAAGGTTCTTTAGTTTGTGTTTTTTGCTAAGTTGGTTGAGTTAAGTCTGTTTGTGTTGATCTGTGCTCCATGTTCCTCTTCTTCGTCACACAGCACCAAGACAACGATGCTTGGCTGCAGAATATTAATATAAACGTCCCAGGTCCCTGTGGCGCTCTGGGTCGATCTCACTGTGTGAATGCGTCCTGAAGCGGAGCTAGCTCAGCTAGCATGAACAACAGCACGCTCACGGCTTCCGTTCAGCCAGGATGCTCTCACATTCACTCAGGTTAGCCTGGCGGCTTAGCTGCTAACGGCTAGGCTAACCTCCTGCTCCCGCTGCTCAACACGTTAGTTAGCTGAACAAAGGCGGAGACGTCACGATGCCAACAACACGGCCGCTGATGCGACTGTCGACCTGCGACCTACCGTGCCGGAGACCCGCGGTGCTTCTCGCTGCTTGTAGCCCACCTGCTAACAGCTGCTAACAACAACAACAACACGGCTCCGCTGCTTCTTCTTCGGTGGTGCTATGCGGGCCGAGTGAGTGAGTGAGTTTCACACTACCGCCCTCAGCAGAACAGAAGACGGAACAACAACGCCTTTCCCTCGTTCTCTAAACTTGATGTTGGCCTGGTTCAAGAGCGGTTAGCCAGTAACCAGCTTCCGGCTTCTATCCGATGGAACGGCGATGGTTTTTACTGTTGGTCACGATCATCATCAGTCACAGGTCGAGTCACTCGGTGTGCTCTTCCAGCTGAGGACCTGGAATAGAATAAATTAGAATAGAAGGACTTTATTCATTCAACAGTGGGCAAATTTGCATCATTACAGCAGCAGAAAAAAGATGGAAAATGATATTACTTAAACAGAATAAAAAAAATTAAATATGTGTTGGGTATAAAGGGAAAAGGGCAACATGGTGGCACTGTGGTTAGTGCTACCGCCTCACAGCAAGAAGGTTGTGAGTTCAATTCTGGGCCTCTCCATGTGTCTGCTGGCTTCTCCAGGTTCTCCAGCTTCCTCCCACACTCCAAAAACATGCATGTGAGTTTGTGAGTGTGAGTGTGAGTGTGAATGGTTGTGTGTCTCTGCGTGGCCCTAATAAAGTGGCCACTGGTCCAGGGTGTCACCCTGCCTTCACCCAGTGGCAGCTGGGAGAGGCTGCAGCAGAGGAAGCAGGTATTGAAAACAGCTGCATTAACAGATATCTATATATCTATCTATGTATATATCTATATATCTATATATCTATCTATGTCAATCTCCACCAATGAGAGGCCTCTCCGTGGTACTGTGATGGCCTCAGCACTCCTCCTGTCACTGGAGTGATATCTCCAGCTGCAGTGACCTTTGCTCCTCTCCAGGTTCACTGTGTTCCAACCTTCAGATCAACAGGCTGTCAATCATTGCTGAGTGCTGCTGGCTGGGAGCCAGAGCTGAGTGGAGCAGCAGCAGGACCCTGGCTGGCTGCTGTTTACTGTCTATCTCCAGTCTGCACACACTGACCCAGTGTCACTGTGACCCCACAGGGGGCGACAGAGAGACCTACTGCATGAGCAGGAGAGGGAGGAGCGGCTCCTCGCTGTGGTGTAACCTCCTCCTCCTCCTCCTCCTCCTCCTCCACCTCCAGCTCTTCCTTCCCCTCCTCCATGTGCTTCTCCTCCCTGAGTGCATCCTCCTCTTCCTGAGCTCCTCCTCCTCCTCTCTGTGCTCCTCCCCCCAAGTACTCCTCCTTCTTGGGTTTTTCCTCCTTCTTCCTATCCCATATTTTGCTCCTCCTCCTCCTTTCTTCGTTCCTCCTCCTCTTTATCTATGTACTCCTCCTCCGCCACCTCCTCCCTGTGCTCACAGTTTCTCCCCTCCTCCTGTCCTGGTTCTGATCAGGAGCTCCTCCCTTCAGCACCTCCTCCCGGGTCTCTCTCTCCTACACATCCTGTTGTTTGTGTGTGTTTTGATGAGACCATGTGACCCTGGACTGGTAGTCCTGAGGTGAGTGTGGTGAGCAGGAGGAGCAGGAGGAGCAGGAGGAGCGGGTGAGGTGGGCGAGGCCAGCGACCCGAGGAGACTCTGAGTCAGCGCTTCGTGTTTTTCAAACTTTCCGTCCCTCACTTGTCTGGTGATGCAGTGCAGTAAAATACACACACACACACACACACACACACACACACACACACACACACTTACAGCTCCCCCAGTCTGGCCCGCAGAACTTGAGTAAATAACAGTCAGTCAGTCATCAAACAGCTGCATCTCCTCCATGTTTGCAGTGTTTCCACAGTCATTTCAATAAAGAGCTCCACACCCTGGTGGTTCTGGATGGTTCTAAGAGCTAAACATCCTGGTGGTTCTGGATGGTTCTAGATGGTTCTGGATGGTTCTGGGTAGTCCAGGATGGTTCTGGATGGTTCTAAGAGCTAAACACCCTGGTGGTTCTGGATGGTTCTAGATGGTTCTGGATGGTTCTGGGTAGTCCAGGATGGTTCTGGGTGGTTCTAAGAGCTAAACACCCTGGTGGGGCTTCACAGACACTGACTTGGTTGCAACTTTTGCTTCATTTTCCACTGACATGACAGCAACATGTTTTCTCCATGATGGATTGCTCCTCTGGCACCCTGTAGAAGCCACTGTGGCCCCAGCAGTCAAACAGTTGCCCCCCCGCCCAGCTGGACTGGACTGACTGTCAGTGACCTCACTGGTTTGGTCACCTGCTCGGCTGCTGATGGAAGGATTCCAGGTGTTCTAGTTGTGTTACTTCTCTGTTTAATAAGGTCAGTCCAAAGTTTGTTTAGTACAATCTCTCTCTCTCTCTCACACACACACACACACACACACACACACACACACACACAGAGTGAATCAGGTCAGGGTTGTGTGAAGCTGCAGCTGCTGATAAACAGTGAAAACACGCTGCGACCACGTGGCCTCCACCTCCTCCGTCATTGCAGCAACACAACAACGTGGATGGAAACAAAACAAAAAAACTCTGAGGAGAAGCGGCGAGTGGAGGAGAGTGAGGGAGCTGGTCCGGTCCGGTCCGGTCCAGTGGTTCCGGTCCGGGCTGCAGTCCCGACTCTGCTGCGCACCCTGGCCGGGATGATGCAACATGTGGGCGGCAGAAGCAGAAACAGGACACCTGCCAGGGGGGCTGGGGGGGCGGGGGGTGGAGCCTCTTCACTATAAGAGTGCTCGGAGCTCCGCAGCAGCAGCAGTAGCAGCAGCAGCATCACCACCTTCATCATCTTCCTCATCTTCATCTTCTCCTCACACTCGTAGCAGCGCCGCCATGAGTCACGTAGACGTGAAGAACCTGAAGCCGAGCACCTTCGAGGAGGAGTACTACGACCAGTACGAGTACTACAACCTGACCGACAAGTACACAGGTGAGCCCACACACACACACACACACACACGGAAAACAAACTGCGAACGTCGAGTCTAGTAGAGAACTTTTTCAAGGGAGTGTCGAGGCTGTGTTCAGGGAAAGTGCGCATGCGCAGCAACCAAACTACTCGATAGTGTTGACTGCGCTGGAATGATCTTCAGGAGCAGATGGGAGGAGTGCTGTGAAACACCACAGCAGGACATTTGACAGCTGCCACAACAACAGTCAGCCAGCCGAGGGACAGAGTCCCAGTGGAACCAGTGGAACCGCAGAACTCCAGAGGTTTCCTGGTGATCCATGTTGTTGTTCTGCTGTTCTCTCTCTGAGAAAGTGGAATTCGACAACATTTGAAACTCAACCAGAAGAATGTTGTCTTGAGGATGAGAGAGAGAGAGAGAAGAGAGAGAGAGAGAGAGAGAGAAGGAGGGGAGAGAGAGAAAGGAGAGAGAGAGAGAAGGAGGGAGAGAGAAAGGAGAGAGAGAGAGAGGGAGAGAGAAAGGAGAGAGAGAGAGAAGGAGGGGAGAGAGAAGGAAGGGAGAGAGAGAGAGAAAGGAGAGAGAGAAGGAGGGAGAGAGAGAGAGAGAGAGAGAGAGAGAGAGAGAGAGAGAGAGAGGAGAAGGAGAGAGAGAGAGAGAGAGAAGGGAGAGAGTCTAATGCAGTGGTTCTCAACCGCTGGAGTCTCGGGACACACACACACACACACACACCATCCCAGGCTAAACCCCGCCCCCTCCTCCGCAGAGGGCTCGGCCCGGAAAGGCCGAACCAAGAAGGAGGCCAGCGACAACACGAACCGACCCAACCCGGGCGGCCACGAGCGCAAGATCACCGAGAAGCTGCAGAACAGCGAGCGGAAGGAGAAGGAGTGACGGACAGGTGAGACTTCCGGTGCTCTCTCTCTCTCTCTCTCTCTCTCTCTCTCTCTGTCACTGCTGCTTCAACTGACTGCTCTTTTGCTCCACCTCTTGCACTTGACTGCTGAAACTTTATATATTATATCAGTGTGTTCATGATTTCACCTTTTTTTTTTTATTTTAACCAATGTGTCTCATGATGCCAACGGTCCCTTCATCCATTGAGCCAATGACATCATCAGTCTTTGATGATGTCACTTCCATGTGGATGCTGAGCGCGTGACTGAGCCTGCTGGTGCTTCCTCTGAACTGCAGGGCGACTCGGACGGCTCAACCCGGAACCCGACCTCGGTCTCCATGGCGACAGACTGACGCGCTCCTGAGCGAGCGTCCCGGCTGAACAGCGCACGTGCACGCGCTCCGCGACGACGTTCAGCTCTGAGCGCGCTCCCAGGGCCCGGGCCCGTGGCCCACACCGTGGTCCCGGTTCTGACCGCAACACTGCACCAGGTGGTGGAGCTCTGGTGACGCGGATGGATTTGGTTTTTTTTAAAGATGTTTTTGTAATCATTAAAAAGTTGATTTTAAAAGGACTCCTGTTTTTTTTGTCTGACTTAAACTCTTTATTGAGGCCCAGCTCATCAAAGCAGGTGGTCATGTGACTCCTGGTGAGACACCTGAGTGGTCCAAGCTCCATGTTAGACCTGACCAAAGCTTTTTTTATTGAACATTTTGAAACTCTCACAGAGGCTCATAATAATAATAATAATAATAATAGTCATGAAAGTAGAGTATAAAAGTGTAAAAATATATCATTGGGGGATAAACAGCAAAACAACAGTGAACAGTATCAGCTGGGATATAATGTGCCAAACACACATTTTATCAGGCATTTATATTCAACATAAGATGGCAGAAGAGGGTGAAGTCCAGGCTTCATCTCTGTTAAAGGATGAATAAGAGGTTATAAACATGAATAAAACCAGGAAGGAAAGCTGAGCCTTCCTCCATTCAGCACAACGGATGGAATATTTCTACCCAACAATAGGATGATGTTAATAATGTATGCAACAGGAAAGCACAAATTATACATATAATAAAAAATCATTCACTTTTAGAGAAATACATTTTTTTTTTTACGTCACACCTAAACAACACAGATGTTGCAGAGTTTTTGAGCAGTTGTGCTCTGGAATTTTCAGTATGATTTTCCTGATAGACTGCAAGTCACAGAAGTAAAACCTTCCCAACTAGTCAGGAAACATTCTGAATACATTTGAATAAATGTATTCCCACCTTTTGGAATCATCAGATTCCACTGTGCTAATGATACACTGGGCAGTACTGACGATGAATTATTGCACGTCAGAAACTTCTTCATTACCTCAGTCTGAGGCGGTGGAGTCAGTTCACATCATTTCTTACAACTGACTGAAGCCTCTCACAGCCCAAGAGGAGTTCTGGTGTGGAGGCGCCCTCTGGTGGCCAGAGTCAGGGACCTGCATCCACCGGCTGACTGGAGAAGAGATGATGATGATGATGATGATGATGATGATGGTCCTCAGACAGGAAGTTCAGCAGCTCTCCTCCTCCTCCTCCTCCTCCTCCTCCTCCACGGTGATGACCATCATTTGGATGCTGTGGCGGCCTGGCAGCGTGGACCCGCCCACTTCAGGTCCGTCGGCACCGAACGACTCCAGACTGATGTGGACACACCGCAGCCTCCAGCGCCGGAGCAGCACCTCCATCGACCAATCGCAGCTGAGAGAGGAGGAGGAGGAGGTGGTGCTGTTAGGGAGCACAGTGTGGTGATAGCTGGTTGCCGTGGTTACCGCTAAGGTCTTCAGCTGGACCTTCTGTCCTGGTAGGTGGTCCAGAACTGGGCCTGGGGGTTCCTCCTCAGCAGGAAGGCGACGGTCAGCAGGAGGTCCTCGAAGTCTGCAAGAAACAAGAACCCAGACGCTGCTCACTGGCTCCTCCCCCTGGCTGCATGCCAGCGTTGCAGTCCAGACCGCAGCAACCAATCAAGACCA
This sequence comes from Thamnaconus septentrionalis, assembly GCA_009823395.1. Lineage (NCBI taxonomy): Eukaryota > Metazoa > Chordata > Actinopteri > Tetraodontiformes > Monacanthidae > Thamnaconus > Thamnaconus septentrionalis. Next base: position 18,137,738 of record CM020515.1, on the reverse strand, counting down.
AGACCCGATCAAGACTAGAGAAGATCAAGTCGGCCCAGTCCCAGTCCGAGACCAGACCCAGTTCTGGAGAGCGAGACCACCCTCCAGTACTCCACCGCTACCACCAGCAGGAGGCGTGGCCCTGGAGAACCCACCTGGCGGGTCGTAGAAGACGTCTGATCCCAGGATCACGTCGACCCGCGGCGCCAGCAGCGCCACCAGCTCCGGCGACACCTCCCCCCAGGTCAGGCCCACCACCGCCACCTGCTGGAGGCCGTTGGCGCGGCAGCTACGCCTGCAGCTCTCCAGGCAGGACGGCGCGTCCGTCAGGGTGACGCAGGCTCCGCAGGCGGCGGCCAGCACGCCGGGCAGACTGACACCGGCGCCGAGCTGTGGAGGAGGAGGAGGGAGAGGGGGAGGAGTCAGCCGGAGACCACGCCCACCCTGACAGTAAGTATTGTAAGTGACTGCGCAGCTCACTTCCAGCACCGCCCGGCCCCTCAGCTGCTCCCTCCTGGTCCACACGAACTGGGCCAGAACCGCCGCACAGGGCCACACATACATCCCATACTGCTGCTCCAGGACCTGGACACACACACACACACACACACACACACACACACACACACACACACACACACACACACACACACACACACACACACACACACACACACACAGTGAGTTTTAGCTTGGGTCCATATTAAAGGTTCACTGTTCTATCTGGAGACAGCTGGGATAGGCTCCAGCAGACCCCCGTGACCCTGAATTGGAATAAGCGGGTATAGAAGATGAATGAATGAATGAATGATCTATCTGGAGCAGGATCAGTTCAATCAGTATCAATAATGGACCCAAACGTTTGTCTCATTTAACTCATTTTGGCTCCACTGAGTGTTTGACATTTTAAACTGCTGTACTTGACTGCGTACTTCCAGAGGTTGCACTCGGAATTCCGTTGTTCTTAAAGTACAATGAAAACAACGGCTTTCCATTCCAAGTTCAACCTCAAGCCACGCCTACCGAGCCCGGCTGCTTATAAGCGGAAGTGAGGCTGACCTCCGGGATGGAGACGCACGCGGACTCCGGCGGGCTCCTACGCGGGTCCTCGTAGCGGAACACTTTGCAGGCTGTGACGGGACCAGAACCACCACCAGCCGCCATCCTCCGTCGTCACAGTCCGACAGGAACTTCTTCTTCTTCTTCTACTCCTGTTGTGTTAAGGCGGGTGGCAGCCAACTTTGTTAGGTGCAATAGCGCCTTTTACTGGCAGGAGTGTGGTACACAATAACTGCCTCCCTTTCTCTCTATGTCGTAATAATAATAACAATAATAATTAGTTTAAAAATATATATATATATATTTCTTATATATTTTTATAGTATATATTATATATATTAATATTTTTATACATTTATATACACTTATTTTTTTATTACTCGTAAGTTCTTTAAGAACTGAATTAGTGCTTTATATATCAATATCTTCTTTTTCAATATTATTCAATATTACGTTTAGATTAAAAACCTGCACCCCACTTTCACTTATTTACTTTTTCAGCCGTCTCCCGTTTTGCGACCGGAACTTCCGCTCCGTCACTGTCTTGGTCCGCTGCCTTCCTCAGCAGACACAGGACTCCTCGGCTGTCAATCGCAGTGACGTCACCGGTTGGCCGTTTGCCGCCCTCTACGTGACAGGCAATCAGCGCTCGGCTCGTTGAGTGGCGGCCAATCAGGCTTGAGTCGTTGTTTTCGGGGCGGGATATTTGACGTCAATCATTGTTTCTTCCTGACGGACAGCCAGCCTGCTAGCCCGCTAGCCAGCTAGCTCTGATGCTAACCGCTGACGGGACGGTGGCGTCCGGTCGGGTCAGCGCACTTCCGCCACACCTGCTGCTGCTGCCGCTCCAGCCACACGGCGAGTGAGCCGCGGCCTCGCTGCCAGCCACCGGAAACCAGGTGAGACTGTCGTGACCGCGCAGCACGCCGCCGGCTGTCAGTCAGCGGCCGCCTGCGTGTTTGTGTTAGCGTCGTCTCCGGTGTAGCCGAGCAGCGCTAACACGCTGTCCCGCCGACAGGAGGAGCGATGAACCACAAGAGCAAGAAGCGCATCAAAGAGGCCAAGCGCAGCGCGAGGCCCGAGCTGAAGGAGTCCGCGGACTGGACCAAGCACGGCTACCATGACACCTTCGACCTGTCGCACTGCACCGTCAAGGTACCTGCTGCTGGCGGCGCTAACACAGCTAACACAGCTAATGCAGCTAGCTGGCCGGCAGGTGTGCACTTTGTCACGTAGGCGCCGAGCCGCCCTTTATGAGCCAGCTCCCCCTCCGTAGGCCAACTTAGGTAGCTGGTTAGCTTAGCTCCAGTGCTAGCTTCTGATCTCTGTGCTAACACACAAGGAAGGCAAGTGAAACATTTAGCATTAGTTTGCCTCCGTATTTCAGGGAGGTTTAGGGAACAGAAATCTGTGAAACAAAACACACAGGTGTGTGTGTGTGTGGGTGGGGTGGGGTTGAGCAGGTATGTTGCCACTCCGGTCTCACACTCAACATGTCGTCACTGACTTCACGCTCCCAACTGACAACATCCAACACACACACACACACACACACACAACATGGCACAAACGGAATTCACACTGGGAACTCAGTAATTGGAGTGAAAGAAACAAAGTTGTGCAAATAACTGTGGGTAGCCTCAGCCTCTGCTCCCACTCCTCCACCACCACTACCTTCTCTCCTCCTCCTCTACCGTCTAGACCTCCTCATCCCTCTTTGTCTTCTCCTCCTTCCTCTTCTTCTCTTCCTCATCATCCTTGTTCTTCTTCCACCCTCCTTTGTCTCCTCCTTCCTCTTCTCTCACCTCCTCCACCATCACTGCCTTCTCCTCCTCCACTTCCTCCTCTTCCTCTTCTCTCACCTCCTCCTCCACTTCCTCTCCTTGTCTCCTCACTGCTGCTCTGCTCCTCCCTCCTCTCAGGACAACGTGGAGCGCGTGGACGCCGGCGTGATGAGCGCCGAGGAGTTCATCCAGCGCTTTGAGCGTCCGTACCGCCCTGCGGTGCTGCTGGGCTGCCAGGACAGCTGGCCCGCCCGGGACAAGTGGACCCTGGAGCGCCTCAAGAGGAAGTACCGCAACCAGAAGTTCAAGTGCGGCGAGGACAACGACGGCTACTCGGTCAAGATGAAGATGAAGTACTACGTGGAGTACCTGGAGAGCACCAGGGACGACAGCCCGCTCTACATCTTCGACAGCAGCTACGGCGAGCACGCCAAGCGCCGCAAGCTGCTCGACGACTACCAGGTGCCCGCCTTCTTCAGGGACGACCTCTTCCAGTTCGCTGGCGAGAAGCGCCGCCCGCCCTACAGGTCAGTTCTGCTGCTGCGAGTCCAATGGCAAGAGAGCCAGGTGAGCTGACCCCTGACCCTGACCCTCGTCCCGCCCAGGTGGTTCGTGATGGGTCCCTCCCGCTCCGGCACCGGGATCCACATCGACCCGCTGGGCACCAGCGCCTGGAACGCCCTGGTCCAGGGCCACAAGCGCTGGTGTCTGTTCCCCACCAACACGCCCCGAGAGCTCATCAAGGTGAGCCGGCAGGACGGAGGCAACCAGCAGGACGAGGCCATCACCTGGTTCAGCGTCATCTACCCCCGCACCCAGCAGCCCAGCTGGCCCCCCGACTACCAGCCCCTGGAGATCCTGCAGAGACCTGGAGAGACCGTCTTTGTTCCGGGTCAGTCACCACCACCACCACCCTGACTCACCTAGTCTCTGACTAACCGCATCCATAACTAACCAGCTGCACTGTGTGTGTGTCTCCACCAGGGGGCTGGTGGCACGTGGTCCTCAACCTGGACACCACCATCGCCATCACCCAGAACTTTGCCAGCACCACCAACTTCCCCATCGTTTGGCACAAGACGGTCCGAGGGCGGCCGAAGCTGTCCAGGAAGTGGTACCGGTGAGTGGGGGGGGGTTCTGCCTTCTCTTAGCTTAGCATCAAAGCTAAGGGAGGCTATGGAAGCAGCTAGCAGCTGGAGACCAGAGCTTTATTTTAAAAAAGGGACTTCCTGTGCGTGTGTGTGTGTGTCCTTGCAGGATCCTGAAGCAGGAGCGCCCCCACCTGGCTGCTCTTGCAGACAAGGTGGACCTGCAGGAGTCGACAGGCATCGCCTCGGACAGCTCCAGCGACTCCTCGTCCTCCTCCTCCTCTTCCTCCTCCTCCGGCTCCTCCGATTCCGACGTAGGTTCTTCAGACCAACACACAGTGGGAAGATACCACAGGTTTATTCTGAAAGACACTTCCTGTGTGTGTGTGTGTGTGTGTGTGTGTGTGTGTGTGTGTGTGTGTGTGTGTGTGTCAGGGGGAGTCGGGCTCGGAGAAGGACGCCATGTCGCACCGCAGGAAGAAAAGGCGGACCTGCGGGGGAGGGGCGGCGGCAGCGGCGGCCAATGGAGACGACGATGACAGCAGCCGGCAGGACGACTGCATCAGCAAGGAGCGCAGCTCGTCCCGGTGACCTCTGACCTCTGGGACGCCCTCTGACGCCCACCCACCTGCAAGCAGCTAAAACGGCTGCACGTCGTTAAAGTTTTAACTGGCCCCAAGTCCCAGTGGGAGGAGCTCTTCACCCACCAATGACAACGTCGGGCTGTGTCATGTGATCGTCGAGGGAGGGAGGGGGGGAGTTAGGGTGGAGGTGAGGGGGAGGAGCCAACCGATTCTGCCTGGCAGCAGGTCCAGCTGGGTCAGCTGACAGCCTGGACCGCTACTGAACCACAGGAATGGGATGCTAACCAAGCTAAGCTAAGCTAACCAACATCCCATCATGTGACACAGACGTGAGCTCCAATGGTTTGTCCCTTTAATGCACTTAAACTGCTGAGACACACACACACACACACACACACACACAGCCTGGGACTGTAGGTAGGTGGCGCCACATGACCCAGAATGCACTGCAGCGGGTGAACCAGAGAGCTGCTGCTGCTGCTGCTGCTGCTGCTGCTGATAATCAACAACACACACAGGAAGTGATATGATGGATAGTGGGTTGTAGCCACGCCCCCCCACCCCCACCATGGTGACCTCCTCTACCGCTGTAGAGACTCAAGTGCCTGTTCATACCTGCCCAGGTCACCCACCAGGTACCAGGTGACCTACCAGGTGACCCACCAGGTGACCCGCTGGGCCCAGGACTCGCTTTTACTGATCAATAAAACCTTTTCTACCAACCCTGCGTGTCGTCATCAATGAATCAGCTGATCAACAGGTTGTTTTAAAAAGATTTTTTTTGATGTTCAACATGTTTTCCTAACCGACCGTCGGTGCAGTGACGTCATTCCCACACGAATAGCCCTCATGTTTACTGTCGTGACGTCACGGTCCGGTCCCGCAGGGAGTTCGACGCCGTTTCTCGCTTTATTGTGAAAGTTTCCCCCTGACTCGTACTGTGAAGCGGTGACGCGGCCGTGACGTCACCGCCAGCCGGGGTGGCTCTTGAGCGCGTGGAGCGGCGGCGCGCGGCTCACTGAGAGCGAGACCGCAGCCCGCTCCGCAACCATGGACCTCCTGCACCTGGAGCCCGCCGTCCTGCTGCCGGCGCTGCTCGTCACCCTGCTGGCGGTGCTGGCGGCCCGCGCGCTGCTCGGCCGCACCTCCGCCACCTCCTCCAGCACCTCCTCCTCAGCCGCAGACAAGAAGCGCTCCGTCGGCTACGGGGACGAGGCACCGCCATCCCGAGCTCTGGCAGCACCGGCCCAGCAGGTAGGACCGACCGGAACCAGCAACTCGTCGTCACTGACACATCCGGGTCACACGAACCGAGCCGAGCCGAACCGGGCAGAGCAGTTTCCACCCTGCAGACGGTTCACTTTGCTGCTGTCAAGAGTTTCATTTTTCTGCGTAACTTCTAAAAAAAACAAACAAACAAAAAAAAAAACAGACTTTGAGAGACACACAATCATGTTGTCTAACCAACACAAGACGCTTCATCACAACTTGAAGACTTTTTACACAATGCTGGAAGCTGAGCTCTTTGAATTGATATATTTGCCTGAAACTGGTCTGTGTGTGTTAAAATTCAATAAAAAGATACAAACAAAAAACAATTGGAACACTTTGTGCCCCTGCACCTCGTATTGGTGTCGTTGGCCCCGCCCACTTTAAACGACGTCACACACCTAAAATATTTTCATTCAGTGCAGATTGTGTTTTTGTTTTAGTACAATGTAGAAGTTGAATAACTCCGGTGAGAGTGGGCAGCTGCTGATTGGCTGGCAGCCTTTGACTGGAGTTGGCTGTATTAATAGCAGCTAGCGGCTAAAGTTAGCAACCTAGCCTGACAGCAATATTTTATGTGTAGTGTAAATGTCACACTGGGCACTTTGAGTTGGGGGGGGCGTGGTCATATGTGAGACCCTGCCCCTTTTTTGGGGGGAGAAAAGGAGGGGCTTGGTCTGCCGCCAGAGGTCAAGTGGGTGTCGACCTCCAGCTGCGCCTATATTTGGCATCGTGCTAGAACCCTATATTTACACCTGAGCGTGTCGGTGTCACATGTCTGAAGATGAGCCCGGCCACGCCCCCTTCCCATCGCATGTTTGATAAGCACTGCGAGTGTGTGTGTGTGTGTGTGTGTCCTCAGGACAGCTGGAGCTGCATCATAATCTCATCCTGATCCTGTGATTAGATTTAAAAAGTGATCAGCGACAAACCAGCAACCTGCATCCTCATTGGCCATAAGAGAAGGGGTGGGAAAGTGGGGGGTGAGTGCTGAGGCCACGCCCACTCACTCCACCTGAGCGCAAGTTATCACTTCTATGCAGCAGCAAAGCATCACGGACTGAACAGAACCGCCGCTAGCCTCCCCTGGCGAGCTAACAGCTGTTAGCTCCAGCGTGGTCACGTGACAGGGAGGGCTGTGATTGGCTGCAGCCTGTTGTTGTTGTCGGCCCTCCCCCATGATCCCAGATTTACAGCTGCCACCTGAACCGCCGCCCAAAGTGGCAGCGTGCCATGTGTGTTCTTAGCATGTAGCCGCCGCAGGCTTCTAGGGTTGCAGCTCCGCCCCTTCAGCACGATGCCTTACAAGGCAACAGGTCAGAGAGCAGCGCCACCTCCAGGAGGTCCACCCAGAACAACTCCTGGTCCTGGTCCTGGTCCTGGTCATGTGTGTGTGCGTGTGCTTGTGCATGTCAAGAGGTTTTATTTGTCCTGCTGTCAGCAGCAGGTGGCGCCGCCTGATCCTCAACATCAGCTGCAGCTGACAGCAGCCTGTTGTCAAGGTACCGGTTCAGAGACGTCCACCTCCAGAACCGCCGCAGCTGCCTGCAGTGGAATCGGCCTAGTATTACCCTGAACCTGTCCGGAACTTGCCCCTCCCTCACCTGTCTCAAACATTCTGTCTCCACAGTCTGGACCAGAACCTGCAGGAGCACCAGAACCTGTCCAGGAACCAGTGACGGTACCAGAGGTTGTTCTGGAACCAGTGAAAGTACCTGAACCTGTTCCAGAACTTGTTGTAGAACCAGTGAAAGCACCAGATGTTGCTTTGGAACCAGTGAAAGTACCTGAACTTGTCCCAGAACTTGTTGTAGAACCAGCGAAAGCACCAGAAGTTGCTTTGGAACCAGTGAAAGTACCTGAACTTGTCCCAGAACTTGTTGTAGAACCAGTGACGGTACCAGAAGTTGCTTTGGAACCCGTGAAAGAACCTGAACCTGTCCCAGAACCCGATGTAGAGCCAGTGACGGTACCTGAAGTTGCATTGGTACCTGTGAAAGACCCTGAACCTGTACCAGAACCTGTTGTGGACCCGGTGATAGTAGCAGAAGTTGCTTCAGAACCAGTTGATGTTGCAGAACCTTTCCAGGAATCAGCAACTTCACCGGAAGTTGCTCTGGAACCAGTGAAAGTACCAGAACCTGTTGCAGAAGCAGTGGAGTCTCCAGAACCACAACCTATCGACGTACCTCAAGTCAAAGAACAAGAACCAGTCCCTGAACCAGAACCAGTATCTGTCCCTCAACCTGTTCCGGAACCAGAGAAGCCGACTGAATCTGTTCCAGAACCTGCACCAGAGCCCTTGGTGGACCCAGCAGTTGAGCAGCCTCCAGCTGAAGTTGAACCTGAGGCTGAGGTGGCATCAAAACCAGAACCCAAACCAGAGGCAGAGGGCGTCCTGAACCACGGTAAGACCAGGGTCCAGGTTCTGTAGCACTCGACTGGACCAGTACCTGGATTAGCTCCAGGTCTATTTGGTACCACGAGTCCATCTCTGGTGCCAGATGGTGACCAACTTTCACCCCTTGTCACAACAAAACCCGTACATGGGTCTCGGTGTGGTCTCGGCAGAACCTGCTGGTCTGGAGGCCTCTGGGACTCCGCCCACGCTAATCTGCTGGGCTGTTGTTAGTGTCTGCTCAACGCTGATAACTGCTCATGACAAGTGCGATCCTCCTCAGCGGGAGAAGAACCTTCAAAACATTGCTAGTACCTTCAAAACATTGCTAGTACCTTCAAAACACTGCTAGGACCTTGTAAACACACCTAGGACCTTCCAAGCACTGCTAGTACATTTAAAACAACAACCAACTGGAACAAAGTACCTGCATCCTACTCTGTGATGTTCAGTATTAGATGCTAATGCATTAGCATCCAATGGTGTGTCTTAGCCAACACTGGAGAGAGAGGGGGGGCATCTCTGCATGATGGTCACCTGACCTGAACCTGACTGAGCATGGTCATACCAGCAGATGGAGAGAATGAAAGCTGCAGTGATGCCTTCAGGAACTCCATGTTGTCAGCTGAGTGCTGCTGAAGGTTCTTCGCTCTCTCTCGACTCAACATGATGTCTTGTTGTCAAGTGATGCTGCTGGAGTCTCCAGTGGCTGTTTGTGTCCCTGAACGCCACCTGCTGTCTATCTCCTGCCCAGCAGACCAGGATGCCGCTGGAGATAAGGTGACGTTCACCGCAGGGAAGAAGCCAAGCAGGCTGGAGGCGCTGATGAGCAAGGAGGAGGCGGAGGAGGAGCAGAGGTCTGTGCATGCCCACCACCACCGCTACCCTAACCCGCTAACACTGATGCTCACTGCCGCATGCTAACACTGAGCTAGCTGCAGAGGCTAAGGCCTCCACCACTGTGGCTCACTGTGATTGTATTGTGTGTGTGTGTGTGTGTGTGAGAGAGAGAGAGAGAGGAATGAAGGAAGGAACAGGTACACACACACACACACACCCACACACGCTGAGGCCCCTCCCCTCTGTGTGTGATTCAACCAATCCTACCCTTCCATCCTGGTGCCTCATGTCGTCTTGGATCCATGTATTTAACCTGCTGCTGCTGTGATTGGGTGCCTGCTGAAGAAGGCGGAGCTACGCGTCTCATCCCGACTGACTCAGCCTGCTAACCCTGCATGCGAGCTGTTAACCCAGGCTAACCCAGGCTAACCCAGGCTAACCAGCGCTAACAGTGAGTGAGTCTCTACCTTCAAGTCACTTCTCTCTCAGCTCTCGTCCTTGCAATGCTGATTTTGGCCACTAGAGGGAGCTCACATCACCCGTTTAAAGCTAATGGTTTTGGATTTGTCCTGCTGACGGCTCCACAGTGTGGTTTCTCCAGTGGTCTCCTGCTTCTAACTGGAGTCCTTCTGCTCCTCCTGCAGAGCTGCTGAGTGACCTCCACGCCTGCCAATCGTGTCCAACGACATCTTCTGCTAGTGTTTGTCCTTCTGACTGTCCTTCAAAAACATTATTAAAGTGAGATTTGGACTCAAAGGCCGGCTCGTCTCCTCACTTCCTGTCTGTCACCACTGTGGTGGTCGCTGATGGAGTCCTGATGGAGCTACGAGAGCCCACGGAGGACACGCAGCTCCACCTCCCACAGCAGCAGCAGCAGCAGGAACAACAACTTTTCTTGTCTGTGAAACTGTTCAGCAGAAAAACCAAGAATCTGCCCTTTGTGTGTGTGTGTGTGTGTGTGTGTGTGTGACTCCCAGGGTGCAGCAGGAGCAGCTGGCGGCCATCTTCCTCCTGCTGAAGGAGAACCAGGAGGTTCTGGGCGAGGTGACAGAGGGCGACGTGGAGGAGCAGATGAAGCTCTACAGCCTGTGACATCATCATCACGCCGTTGGTCCGTCGACCAACCAGCATCAGCCGTCATGATGCCCCTCCCCCTTCTTCTGTCTCTGGGAAACTTTGATTTGTTGTTGTGAACTTTGACCTTTAGTGTGGTCAGTCTGCTGACATGGAAGAGATACAATCCCACAGCCAACCACCAGGGGGCAGGTTTTTCCACCTACAGGGGCTCTAGTGGGTGGAGCTCTTGCCCGCTAAACTAAGCTAAGCTAAGATAAGACAGTGTGCAGTGTGTATGTTGTTGTGGTGGATTGTTAGTGTGTGCCTTCTAACAACATGTAGCGCCACCTTCAGTTTCAGTTCATCCTGACGATGTCGAGAAATAATTTCAATAACTGTAACAACGCCGAGAAGATGACAACGATGAAGGAAAAATGAAATGTAGCCAGTTTTGACCAACCTATCAGCTCGCTGATAATGTTAATATTTCAAAATAATAATAATTCTAGCTTATATTTAATAAAAGGCTGTTGTTTTATTTTGTGTCCCAGTGCTCCGTCGCTGAAGTGTCACACACTTCACCAATCAGGCGTCACACAGCTAACATGCCAATGTTGCGGCGGCAGAAACTCACAACAAGTCAGTCAATTCAACATCAACACAATACAACAACCCTCTCTCTCTCTCACACACACACACACACACACACACACGCACTGGTCGGTCTGACGTCACACTCGGAGTAACTTTCAGGAGGGAGTAAAGCGGGAGGGGTCGGCGAGCCTGAACACGGGACGCCGCAGCCGGAAAACGACGGCTCCTTCAAAATAAAAGGCTTCAAAGTGACAAAGTGGCCCGAATGAGCGGAAACTGGCATCAGTGGACCGGAAGAACAACAGGAACAACAACTTCACAACAACAGCGACAACAAAAGTTTCATCAATCAAGTTGTGAAGTGGAGCAAACACACCAATCAACACATCAGAACAGAAAATATCATTTTTATCACATTTTCAATGGGAAAGTTGAAGGTTGTGTTATAAAAACGGAGTGATTCGTATCTTTGCAGCATTTTTTCAGTGCTTGTCCGGTCAATCAGGACCTTTTCTAGTGGTTCTACGCCCTCACGTCACGCTCAGTGTGGAGCCCCGCCCCCCCGTTACAGTGCGGAGGAAGGTGGATGAGTCGGTTGTGAAGATGAATTGTCAGACATCCGGCCACCTTATTGTGAAGGTCCAGACCGGATGTTGTCGGTGGTTTCCGGCAGCTTGCCGCTCGGTCCTGGAGCGTCCAGCGGGGAGAGTGTGGCAGTGAGGCGGGCAGGGAGCCGCGCAGCGCCGCCGTCCTGCTCGCACACCTACGGGGCCGCGGACCACCGAGAACCACCGCAGGGTTCACTTCCGGGTCAAACTACCACCGTCCCGGACCCGGGGGAAGGAAACTCGCGAACTTTTCCCGGAATTCCAGCCAGGAAAAGTGGGAGTTCCGCCGGATCGGAAAGTTTCTCGGAAGGTGAGAGTCTGTCGACGGGTTCTGCTTCCGGCGGCCGACAAACAGCCACCGAGGAGCGGCCACAGGGAGCGAGCCAAGGTCCAAGGTCCAGGTCCAGCTCCAGCTCCAGCTCCAGTTCCAGGTCCAGCTCCAGCTCTCCGGCCGGGTGGCAGGGATAAATCTCCAGAAGGAGCCGCACGGCGGCGGAGCTTCACCGTCAGTCCGAGCTGAACCGGGTCAGGACCCAAGAACCGAGGAGTGACGTCACGCTGGGCTGGAGTCTGGAGGAGGTCTCGGTGGGTCTCGGTCCTGGTCCTGGTCCTGGACTAGCAGGGTCCAGGTGGGATGAGGAGGCGGAGGAGGAGGTGAAGGACCTAGTAGCTCCGCCCACTCAGCCGCTTGTCAGCTGTGATTTGTGAGCCGGAGGAGGAGCTTCCTCACCTCCTCCTGCTCCTCCTCACCTCCTCCTGCACCTCCTCCTCAACTCCTCGTCCTCCTCCTTCTCCTCCTCTTTGTTACCATCATCAGCTCCTCCTCCTGCTCCTCCTCCTCACCTCCTGCACCTCCTCCTCCACCTCCTCCTCCTCCTCAACTCCTCTTTGTTACCATCCTCCTTCCTCCTCCTCCTCCTCCTTTGCCTCTCCTCCACCTCCTCCTACTCCTCCTCCTCCTCACCTCCACCTCCTCCTCCTTTGCCTCGTCCTTCTCCTCCTCATCATCATCACCTCCTACACCTCCACCTCCTCCTCATTCTCCTCCTCACCTCCATCTCCTCCTCCTGCTCTTCACCTCCACCTCCTCCTACTCCTCGTCAACTCCTCGTCCTCCTCCTCCTCCTCCTCCTCCTCCTCCTGCTCCTCACCTCCTCCTCCTCCTCCTCCTCCTCCCCCTCATCATCACCTCCTCCACCTCCACCCCCTCGTCATCATCCTCACCTCCTCCTCCTCCCCTCCCCTTGTTGCTGCTTAGCATTAGCACTCTGCTAGCTGTGGTGAATCAGTCACCTGAAAGCAGAGCTCCTCCCCCTGATCAGCTGATTTCCCTTTAACTTTGCAGGGCAGGAAGTGACATCACAACAACGAGGTGGGGGCGGGGCCTCTTCTCCGGCCCCCGTCATGAGGCTCTGAGGAGCAGGAGGAGCAGAGGTGTGAGCAGCAGCTGGTGGCGGCAGTGAGGGGGCGGAGCCTGGGCCAGCAGGGGCGGTGCATCATGGGGAAGGAGCAGGAGCTGCTGCAGGCGGTGAAGACCGGAGACCTGCAGGCCACCATGAAGCTGCTGACCAGGATGAAGAGCAGCAGGAACAGTGAGTGAGAGGTCACCTGACCAGGGGGCGGGGCCAGCAGGGGGAGGGGCCAGCAGGGCCACCTGGTCCTGGCTGCTGGTTGTTTGCTGGCTGGTGATTGGTCGACGTTGTGGTTCTGCGTCTCATGGCGGCGGAGGGGGCGGAGTCAAATGGGGGGAGGCGTGGCCTCCTTTCATGCGTCGATCAGTGATCGCAGGACACGGCGCCACCTGCTGGTGGTCCAGAGTGAAGGCCAGCGCTCTGCTGATGGTGTGTGTGTGTGTGTGTGTGTGTGCGCGCGTGTGCGTGTTTAAGTGTGTGTGTGTGTCAACTCTACTGTTGGTGTGTGAAATTACACATTGAACTGCCTATTGTGTGTGTGTGTGTGTGTGCGTGCGTGTGTGTGCGTGCGTGTGTGTGTGTGTGTTATGTAACTCTGTCACAGTCTTTCAACTCTTCACTCTTTCTTTTCATGGCTGGAAAGAGTCACATGACCCTGTTATGTCATGTGACTCTTGTGGTGAAAAGTGAGTTCGGGTCTGGTGGGGCACACACACACACACACACACAGTTCCCATCATGCCCTGGGCTACAGGACTCACACTAGTGACTGAGCTCCACCTGATTGGCTGAACCCCTGTTGGATGGGGGGGGGCGTGTCCTTCACCTGGGCTCCCAGGTACCTCCTGGATGGTGGGACCATCAGCACACCCTGGTTCCAGGTTGGAGGAGCCCAGCAGCAGCAGCAGCAGCAGCAGTCAGGTTGAATTACCCAGAATCCTCTGCTCCTCCACAGAGGAATTCACTGAGCTCTAATTTAGGTCGGAACTTGTGGCGAGAAGCTAAAAATGGTGTTTTTATTTTCTTCTTTTCAGGCTGCACCACTGCAGCCTGTTAGCATCTTAGCATGTTAGCCTTTTGTCACAGGGAAGAAGAATAGAGGCCGTGATGTCACAGCACTGGTATGCAGGACCCTCGGCGCTACCTTAGACCCCCAACACACACACACACACACACACACACACACACTGAATCTGACTCCAGCCAGGCCCCTCCCCCTTCCTGTCAGTGGAGCTTTCAACTCTTCCGATTAAGAAGGAGAAGGAGGAGGAGGAGAAGTGGAGCAGGGAGGAGGTCGCTCCGCTGCAGAGCCTCCAGGCGAGCAGCCCACTGTCCAAACACCTCAGATCTGCTGCAGTTGATGGTCTGAGCCGAGCCTGGTACTGAGCCTGGTACTGAGCCTGGTACTGAGCCTGGTACTGAGCCACGGACCATCAACTGCAGCCTAGGATAGGATAGGAGAGGAGAGGAGAAGATAGGATGGGATAGGAGAGGATAGAGATAGGAGAGGAGAGGATAGGAGAAGATAGGAGAGGAGAGGATAGGAGAAGATAGGAGAAGATAGGAGAGGAGAGGATAGGATGAAATGAGGAAAATGATTTGAAAGAAGAAGAAGTAAAAATAAAATATTTGTTCGGTATAAAAGGGAAAAAAACAGATATTTACATCTTGTCACCAGTTGGATTTATAGCTGTTTACACAACATACACTTGACTGCTGTAGTAGTGTGTGTGTGTGTGTCTGTGTGTGTAATACATAACCTTATCTCCGGGAGGAGGCGTCGCCCCAGCCAGGCATGCCCGGTCACATGTCAGTGTGTGTGTGTGTGTGTGTGTGTGTGTGTGTGTGTGTCTGTGAACAATGCGAGGAGTCTCGTCTTGTTTTAGGTTGAAACAGGAAAATGAGCGACTCCACCCTGCTGAGCAACACATACACGCAGTTAGCCTGTTAGCACGCTGGCGCTACATTAGCCTGTTAGCACGCTGGCGCTACATTAGCCTGTTAGCATGCTAGAGCTACATTAGCCTGTTAGCGCACTGGCGCTACATTAGTCTGTTAGCAAAGGGTTTGTGACGAGTCCTGGAGTTGTTCTGCTTCACTTGTCCACCCTGCCAGTTTTAGATGTGACATCACTGATCAGGAAGTGATTATTGGTTATTGATGACATCACACACTCACACACACACACACACAGGGCGGTTGGTTAATGTTGTGTGGTTGTGTGGTTGTGTTGCAGAGCTGCTGGGATCCTCCAAGAAGCTCAACATCAACTACCAGGACACTGATGGGTGAGTAGCGAGCCTCCACACTGACTCCGCCCCCTCACGCTGTCTCCACCCCCTCCACCCACTGACTCCGCCCCCTGGTGGTCTGCTTGCAAAACTTCTGGCTGAACTCTGAGCTTCCTTCCACACTTGTCTCACTTCCATGCTGTGTGTGGTCGGGTCTCTCATCCTAAACGCCACACACACACACACACACACACACACACACACACACAGTGAGTTTTAGCGTCGCTGCTAGCTGCTTCCATAATCTTTCGTTGCATCTCAACTCAGGGAGGCTACGGAAGCAACTGC
>CM020515.1:18049988-18117488 GCA_009823395.1 Thamnaconus septentrionalis | reverse complement strand
TCTACTGGCAGCCAAGATATCACGTTTCAAACGAGGACCGGCTGTCAAATCATGGACTCAATGTGTGTGTGTGTGTGTGTGTGTGTGGGTGCAGCTGGCGCCCCCTGCTGTCGATGCTGGATCCTCCACCCTGCAGCCTGAAGCCCCTGCAGGCGCTGCTGGCGCCCCCCGCAGGCCAACAGTGGCGGTGCACAGCTTCTCCCAGCAGTTTGTCCGTCCGCAGCAGCTGCTGGAGGGGAAGGTGAGCAGGGCCACGCCCACCTGGCCACACCCACCTGGCCTCAAGCTGTGTGTGTGTGTGTGTCGTTTTTAGATGGGTGCACTTCATGTCAGAGGGTCAGTTTCTTCTGTTAGCCTCAATTAGCTTAGCATTTAAGCTAAGGAAATGGCCAGCTGTTTCCACAGCCTCCCTGAGGTTAAATGCTAAGAAGGTTTATGGAAGCAGCGAGCAGTGACGCTAAAACTCCCTGTGTGTGTGTGTGTGTGTGTGTGTGTGTGTTGGTCTTGCAGGATTCCGAGGCCATCCACCAGTGGCTCAGTGACTTCCAGTTGCAGCAGTACACTGGGAACTTCCTGTCTGCCGGCTACGACGTTCCCACCATAAGCAGGATGACCCCGGAGGTTAGCCGCTCAGGTCATGTGACGTGGTGGCGGTGCGCTGGGGTGGTCAGCTGACCTCTCCCTCTCTCTCTCTCTCTCTCTCTCTCTCTCTGTCGCTCGCCCCAGGACCTGACGGCAGTGGGCGTGACCAAGCCGGGCCACAGGAAGAAGATCTCCATGGAGATCAGCAACCTGGAGATCCCAGAGTGGCTGCCCGACTACATCCCAGTGGGTCCCCCACGCTGACCTCTGACCTCTGACCCCTCCCCACTCTGACCTCTCTGGTCTTTCTGTCAATGTGTTGTTGCTCTGTGGCATCTTCTGTGAACACATTTTATTTTTTAGTTTTTTTTTCATTTAGTTTTTCTCTTCTATATTTTCTATCTTACCGCCATAATTTTGTTCTATGTTTTTTTGCAATGACAACAAAAAGCTATCTATCTATTTCTATTTCTATATCTCTCAGTCTATCTCTGTATTTCTATATTTTTATATCTCAACATGTATCGATCTCCCCCTCCCCCCAGGCTGACCTGGGGGAGTGGCTCAGCGTCATTGGTCTTCCTCAGTACCAGCAGCAGTTGTTGGAGAACGGCTACGACTCCATGTCCATCGTGCAGGACCTGAGCTGGGAGGACCTGCAGGAGATCGGCATCACCAAGCTGGGTGAGCAACTCGCAGTGTCTTTGAAGCCCCACCAGGGTGTTTAGCTCTTAGAACCACCCAGAACCACCCAGAACCATCCAGAACCACCCCTGGACCACCAGGGTGTTTAGCTCTTAGAACCACCCAGAACCACCCAGAACCACCCCTGGACCACTGACTGACTGTGAATAACTTTCCTTCAAGTTCGAAGGGCCGGATTAGAAACCATTACAGGCCCCGCCCCGTACCGTAGTTTGTTCATGCCTGGTCTAGCCACCATAATCAAGCTGCTGCTGCCCCCTGCAGGCCACCAGAAGAAGCTGATGCTGGCGGTGAAGAAGCTGTGCGAGGTCCAGCGGGCCCTCCAGGGCCAATCAGGACCCTGGAAATCCTCCGGGACCCCCAGCGCCCAGGAGGGCCAGCCCAGCGGGATCGTAGGGGTTCCGGGGGGTGTGTGGCTGGGCCAGGAAGGGGGCGTGGCCCCAGAGGGGGGCGTGGCCCAGGAGGGCTTGGACCAGAGGCCCTCCAGGCAGGTCCCCCTGGGGACCGCCACCGTCTTCAAGTACCCGGCCGTCCCCGCCAGGCCCAGGGCCGTGGCCCCGCCCCCCTCTGCCAGGGGGGGCGCCACCCGCTACGCCCTGTCGGACGGAGAACCTGAGGAGGACGACGAGGACGAGGGCGGCGTCTTCACTGGAGGTGAGTGAGGGAGCTGCTAGCTGTTAGCTGTTAGCTGTTAGCTGTTAGCTGTTAGCCACAGCAATTCAACTTCATTCTGCTCAACTGTCTCCCATTGTCAACTCCACTAAATCATATTAAACTTCATACTAGACAATGGAAAACTTCATGTTGCACTCATGAAAGATCCAAGTTCAAATTCCAAAAACTCAAAATAAATAAATATCTGCAGCCTTCTGATTTAAATTCCAACAGGAACTTTTTTCCACAGGCTGAGAATACATTTAATAATAGAATAACAACAATCAACCAATCAAGTCATCATAATAATAATATTAATATCATACCATCAACGGCCTGTCCTGGTTGTGCAGCAAAGCATTCTGGGAGTTGTAGTATCAGCGCTGCATGTGCTGTGTCATACCAGCGGGCCAGTAGCTCTGCTAGTGATTGTGTATTGGCCTCACGGGCCAAATGTAATGACACTGCGGGCCATATTTGGCCCGCGGGCCAGAGTTTGACACCTATTGCCAGTGTTGAGGTGTGACTGTGTTTGCGTGTGCAGGTCACTTGTCCTCCTACGCCACCCTGACCAGGAAGCCAGGCCGCAGCCAGCTGGTGCGGCCCGATCAGAACCTGAACCGGCAGGATCAGAACCTGGGCCGCAGCCAGTCCTTCGCCGTGCGGGCCCGGAAGAAAGGCCCGCCTCCTCCGCCCCCCAAGAGACTGAGCTCGGTGAGCAGCGCCGACGGCACCGCCGCCGCGTCGCCTCCTGCTGGAGGGGCGCCGGCGCCGCCAGAGGTCCGGAAGGAGGAACAGGAAGTGGGCGGGTCCAGCGAGAGCATCCCCTTTGCCGAGGAGGGGAACCTGACCATCAAGCAGCGGCCCAAGGCCCCGGCGCCGCCCCGGGCCCAGGCCGTGCTGGAACCACCCCACCAGAACCCGCTGGACCCACCCCACCAGAACCAGGGCCTGCTGGAGCCCCCCCGGGACCAGAACCTGCTGGAGCCGACCCACCAGGACCAGGAGGTGCCCCACTTCAACCTGACCGAGTCCGACACGGTCAAGCGGCGGCACAAGCACAGGGAGCGGGAGCAGGACGACGGAGCCCCAGCCCCCGACACACCGGGGTCACCCGCCAGGTCGCCCACAAGGTCGCCCGCAAGGTCGCCCGCAAGGTCGCCCGCCAGGTCGCCCTCTGCAATCCCCAAACCCATCCGGCACAGCCTGCTGGCGGCTGCAGGTAGGAAGTGATGTCAGCTTCTGACCCAGTCTGGTTCAGTCTGATCCAGTCTAGTCTGGTCTAGTCTGGTCTAGTCTGAACTGATCAGGTCCGGTCTGGTCCAGTCTGATCCGGTCTGATCCAGTCTGGTGTCTCTCCACAGCCGGCCTATCAGGCTCCTCGGTGGCCGTCAGTGGAGGTCAGAGTCTGGCCTTCACCGCTCCGTCCTCTCCGGTCCACGGCCCGGCCCGGCTCAGCCCCGCCGGCCCTCTGTCGGTCTCGGCCCCCCAGAGTCCCTGCCTGGCGCCGGCCCGGCCTCAGGCGGTGGAGCGGCGGCTGGAGGAGACCAGCAGCAGCCTGGCAGCAGCTCTGAAGGCCGTGGAGAAGAAGCTGAGCCAGGAGGACGTCTCCAGCAGGTCCAGCTGTCTTCATGCTCCACTCTGATTGGTCCACTCACTCACTCACTACCAGAGCAGAACAGCTGGTCGCCCAGAGCAGCAGGGGGCGACAGAGGCCAGGAAGAACTGCCCTGTAGCGGGAAGAAACCTGGGCTGTGTCTCAAAAGGCTGCATTTGAAGGCCAGGTGCGTCACAGCACTGCGTGAAGGCTCCTCCCAATTCCCAGAAGTCCGAAGGATGCTCCAAATGCACCCTATGGTTAGCCCATTCCAAGGCTGCGCCGCTACTGTCCTTCACGTCCTTCTGTATCCTGGGAAGTCAGCTGAAATTAGCGCCATCTACTGGCAAAGACACGACGTATAAATTTAAGTATTGAAATTTCACATCAAATATTCAGTTTTTAACGTCGGGGTTTAACTTATTTGAACATCCAACACCATCGTTAGATGGCGAACCAATGGTTAGCTTGATGCTATGAAAACGTCACTTCCGGGTTTGGCCAGCAGGAGGGAACGGCAGTGACGCAACCAGGAAATACGGGTTGGTCCTTCTGGGCCGGGTCCTGGGAGGACGCTTCCTTCAGACGGAGGACGCTTCCTTCCAAGGATGCAGACCCTGAATTGAGACACAGCCCTGGAGCAGATCCAGACTGCAGGGGTCAGAGGTCATCTGACCTTTGACCTTTAGGTTGGGGTGAAAAGGAAATACAGAAAATGGAGAGAGAGAGAGAGAGAGAGAGAGAGAGAGAGAGATGCAGGATGAACATCAAAGCTTTTGCAGTATAGATGAAGACCTACTGTGTATAATTCCAATATAGAACTCAGATGCATCAGTGAGTGACATATATAAATGTAAACAGTGTTAGTCCCGCCTCCTTCCTGTCACTGTTGATCACGTCCACTGGGGGGCGCCACCTCCATCGGTGACAGAGGCACTTCCTGCTCCCTTCTATGGGGGGGCAAAGGTGTCTGTGTCCTGCAGTGTTAGGCTGGGCCTGCAGGGGGCGACTTCTGACTCTGAGCCCTCTGTGACATCAGCATCTCCTCTCTCTGCAGATCCAACACGGTCCAATCGGCTCGCAACATCCTGGACGACATCGGCAACATGTTTGACGACCTGGCCGACCAGCTGGACGCCATGCTGGACTGAGAGGCCCTGCCTCCTGGATAGGCTCCACCCCCTGGGTCACCACTACCAGAGGACCACCAGCACCCCTGAAGACCCCCACAGCAGGACCAGACATCACTTCCTGTCTGATCCGGCGGCGTCCTGACATCACTTCCCGTCTGAAGTTTCCTGACATCACTTCCTGACACAGTAGGCGGTGTCATGACATCACTTCCTATCTGAGCTGGCAGCGTCCTGACATCATTTCTTGTCTGAAGTCATTCTGACATCACTTCCTGTCTGAGCTGCTGGTCTCCCACCAGGTCTCCTGGTCTCCCACCAGGTCTCCTGGTCTCGTCTGGTCCGAACATTTCATGGTGAACTTTTGTGGTATTTAAATCAGAATCTATTTTTGTCACTGTGATGAGGAGCAGCACCACAGCGCCCCCTAGCCAGCCTCTTCTCTACACAACATTGCTATGGACCATATTGTAAAGAGCATTATGAAGCGGTCCTTCACTGATGCTCTGCAGTGCCCCTGTGAACACAGTGGGGGCGCTCTGTGCTGGTTGTCCACTAGATGGAGACACAGCAGTAGCTCCGACCAAAGTGTACAGATGCTCAGTGGACTTCCTGTTTGTCTCTCGTTTGTGTGTGTGTGAGTGAGTGAATGAGTGTGTGTGTGTGTGAGAGATTCCTACTTCCGTGGTGACCCTCAGGTGGTCACGTGACTCGCGTCTTGAGGAAATCTATGTTAAACTTATTTTCTTTCTTCTAATCATCACATGACCTGAGAGTCCTGCTGATGATGTCATCAATCAGCTGGTTATTGATCTCGCTGTTGAACCATTAAATACTTTTACTGCTCCTGTGTGTTTTCTGTGGAAGAAGGTAATATTGATGAATGCCTAATCAATGACTGATATTTCACTGCATTATACTGTTTTTCTTTCCACACATGAAGTTCAGGATGTGCAGGTCATCATTTAAAAGATTAAATTAATTCTACATGTCTGTTGTCATTGGTCCTTATGGTTTGTGACAAACTCAACCAGGGGACCTCCTCAACCAGGAGACCTCCTCAGCCAGGAGACCTCCTCAGCCAGGAGACCTCCTCAACCAGGGGACCTCCTCAGCCAGGAGACCTCCTCAACCAAGGCACTTCCTCAACCAGGAGACCTCCTCAACCAGGGGACCTCCTCAGCCAGGGGACCTCCTCAACCAAGGGACCTCCTCAACCAGGAGACCTCCTCAACCAGGGGACCTCCTCAGCCAGGGGACCTCCTCAGCCAGGAGACCTCCTCAACCAAGGGACCTCCTCAGCCAGGAGACCTCCTCAACCAAGGCACTTCCTCAACCAGGAGACCTCCTCAACCAGGGGACCTCCTCAGCCAGGGGACCTCCTCAACCAAGGGACCTCCTCAACCAGGAGACCTCCTCAGCCAGGGGACCTCCTCAACCAAGGGACAGAACCAGCGCCACCATCAGGCTCAGTGATGCATTCAGCATCCAGCATCCACATGGAAGTGACATCATCAAAGAATGATGATGTCATTGTCTCAATGTAAATGTATTGGAAGCAACACAAGATATATAAGAGTCATACTATTTAACTTGTTGGTGGGATAGAAAATATATACAAGTATACATTATATAAAAAATTAAAATATTTCTACAAGTATACATTAACATATCCCTAAATATAAAAAAATCTATATCCAAGTCTACGTATATACACTGTAAGAAGAAAAAGAGAAGAACGCTGGGTGCAGCAGTAGGAGGAGGAGGAGGAAGGTGGAGGAGGAGGAAGGTGGAGGATGAGAGTGCAGTGCAGCATGAAGAGGAGGAGAGGATCTGATGGTTATTGATTCCTCTGAGTCTCTGTTCATGATGAGAGTTGATCACAGCCAGGGGGAGAAACTCTCTCTGTGTCTGCTGGCTTTGGAGAACAGCGCTCTGTAGCGCCATCCAGAGGCGAGCACTTTAAAGAGTCCGTGTCCTGGGTGTGAAGGGTCTGCTGAGATGTTAACTGCGTGTTTCCTGGTCCTGGACAGATACAGGTTGGACAGATGGGAGGTTCGTCTGCAGCGACTCTGAAGCAGCGGCTGATTCTGCCCAACACATCAGAACATCAAACATCATTTTAATCACATTTTTAAAAAAAGGAAAGTTGAAGGTTGTGTTATAAAAACAGACTGATTCGCATCTTTGCGCATTTTTTAGAGGATGTACGGTCATTCAGGACCTTTTTCCAGTGGTTCTAGGGCGGTTCTGGCTGCGTGCGACGTGGAGAGACTCCACCACTGGTCTCCACCCTCTGACCGCACCTCGGAGAAAGGCTCTGTGTGGACCAGTTCTCAGGCTTCACCTCCCCGCAGGGACCAGCAGGTGTCCTCGTTGCCTCCACACGTCGCCACAGAAATGGAGAGAAAAAGCGATTCTCGCGTCATCAAATAAAACCACGTTTGTGTGCTCCGCAATGACGTCACGTCAGCAACCCCTCCGACCCAATATGACCCCCTTCCCGCCCCCAAATGGAATCAGAACCCGATCTGTCCGTGACGCAGCATTAAATCTGGGAAACCATGTGACCCGCTGCTGCCACGCCCACCTGATCCCAGCTGTCTGCTGTACTTCAGTCAGCCGCAGTCAGACCTGCGGCACTCCTCTGAGGACCAGGACCAGGACCCAGGACCCAGGACCCAGGACCCAGGAACCAGGAACCAGACCCAGTCTGTGAACTCGCTGCATCCCAGGTTAGAGAACCGAACCGGAAGTCGGTCCACAGAACTCTGAGGTCTTGGTGCAGAAAGTGCAGCAGCCGAGCAGAAGGAGGTCCGGCGGCGCCTCGGCGCACTTCCGGTCCGTTTGGCGGCTCGTTCTCGTCCCGGTTCGACCACTTCAGGGAAGTGACGTTTGCAGATCAAGTTAGCGCGAAAACAGCCCAACTGGCAGCGGACCGGACCGGACCCCTCAACCCAACCCGGAAGTTCTAATGCGGAAGTTGGTCGTGAAGCCTGCCGAGATTTTATAGTTTCTGAACTTCGTCCCCGTGTGTGTGTGTGTGTGTGTGTGTGTGTGTGTGTGTGTGTGTGTGTGTGTGTGTGTGTGTGTGTGTGTGCAGGTGAACAGGTGAACAGGTGTGCCAGTGTGTGTTCAGGCTGCAGGAGTTTCCTGTTGGTACACTTTACACCTGGACTCAGTGTGTGTGTGTGTGTGTGTGTGTGTGTGTGTGTGTGTGTGTGTGTGTAGGTGTGTAGTTGTGGGTGGGTGGGTGTGTGTGTGTAGGTGTGTAGGTGTGGGTGGGTGTGTAGTTGTGCCAGTGTGTGTTCAGGCTACAGGAGTTTCTTGTTTGTCCACTTTGTACTTGGACTCACTGTGTGTGTGTGTGTGTGTGTGTGTGTGTGTGTGTGTGTGTGTGTGTGTGTGTGTGTGTGTGTGTGTGCCATCATGTCGAAGAAGGCCCAGCGTGGTTCTGACCCGGACGTCCCAGTGGATCAGTCCATCATCAGGATTCCTCCCCACCACTACATCCATGTTCTGGACCAGAACACCAACATCGCCCGGGTCGAGATCGGACCGCTCACCTACATCCGGCAGGACAACGAGAGGTCAGAGGTCACCCCACACATCGTTCTTTTAAAAAAAAAACAAAAAAAACAAATGGAACTCTTTTTGATTGATTTGTTTTTCAAATTTCAAATATTTTTATTATTCATTTTTGTTTCTGCTCAGTACGTCCACGACTGCCCAAACACTGCATCCACCTGCTGCTGCTACACACACACACACACACACACACACACACACACACACACACACACACCTGGGTTAAATGGTAACAATAATACATCCGCTCCACTAAATTAAAGACGAGCGCTGCTGCGTTCACTTCCTGCTCGGCCTCGTAGACATTAAAGAAAATCCAAAGTTCCCAACCTTTGTTTGACGACTGATTGCTTATTGATTGATTTCTCAACGCTCCTCCCAGCCAATCAGAATGAATCCATCAATAGTTTGTTTTTCGCTGACGGTGTGAAATGATGACATTGTGTGCAATCAACGGAAAAAAAGGAAAGAAAAACAAACCGACACATTTAAACAGATGTGTAACATCTCTGATATATTTGATAATATTTGATGTATATAATATTATACTCTATACTATATTTTATACTAAAATGAAGCAGCTGTGTCAAGGAAGAGCAGTCCAGGTCCAGTCCACGAAAGAACAACGCAACACAACAAACTGAATGTGTTGAATTTTCCTTCTTTATTGCATCACAGTTCAATCGATTTTCCTTCAAATCATTCAACATTCTTTTTTTTGTTGGGTCATGTGACTTGGTTGTGTGCAGGGTTCTGTTTCTGCCGGCCCGGATGACCATGGTGCCACCGCGCCACTACTGCGTCATCCTGAACCCGGTGGCCCGCGACCAGGAGAACAAGGTCCTGTTCGACCAATCAGGGCAGGCCAAGCTGCGGCACGCCGACCAGGAGATCCGCCTGACCCAGGAGCCCTTCCCCCTCTACCCTGGAGAGGAGATCCAGCAGGTAGCACAGAGCCGCAAGCATTAGCTTAGCATTAGAGAGCATGGGAGCAGCTAGCAGC
Organism: Thamnaconus septentrionalis; assembly: GCA_009823395.1. Classification (NCBI taxonomy): domain Eukaryota; kingdom Metazoa; phylum Chordata; class Actinopteri; order Tetraodontiformes; family Monacanthidae; genus Thamnaconus; species Thamnaconus septentrionalis. The sequence continues at coordinate 18,108,229 of CM020515.1, read as the reverse complement.
AACACGAACACTCACTGTGTGTGTGTGTGTGTGTGTGTGTGTGTGTGTGTGTGTGTGTGTGTGTGTGTGTGTGTGTGTGTGTGTGTGTGTGTGTGTGTGTGTGTGTGTGTGTGTGTGGATGTGCACCCGCTGCAGATCGTCTTCCCCGACACGGCGCTGCGTCTGCAGGCGCTGCTGGACTTCGTGGAGGACGGCGGCGAGCGACGGGTGGCCGGAGACGAGTGGCTGTTCGAGGGTCCTGGTGAGTCCCGCTAGGCTAGGCTAGGCTAGGCTACGCTAGGCTAGGCTAATGCTAACACTCTGTCTGAGCCCTCCCCATCTGACCAAGAACACAGGAATACCCCATAGAAACAGAAACACGAGAACAAAAAGGTTGTGCGGTTCTGAGACAACGAACCAAGGACATAATAAATATATATGTATGTATGTATGTGTATTTATATATATATATATATATATATATATATATATATATATATGTGTCTATATATGTATACATATAAATACATAAAAAAAAGTATATATATACACACATATATATTTATGTGTGTCTGTGTGTGTATATATATATATATATTTATATTGAAATATGAAGATGATCTGTGTTTGAGGTCAAAGGTCGTCCTGTCAGTGTTTTTTATTGTGAGTTGGCAGTTATGGGGGGGTTGTTTGGGCTGCAGTTCCTGGAGTGGCCACTGGGGGGCAGTGGTGGGGGGTGTGATGAGTGAGCAGCAGTGTGATGGTGTCAGTGGCGCCCTCTCCTGGCAGGAACCTACATCCCTCGTAAGGAGGTGTCGGTGGTGGAGAGCATCAAGGCCACGGTGATCCGGGAGAACCAGGCCATCAGGCTGAGGGCCCGCAAGGAGTTCCAGGACCGCTCGGGGGTCCGCAGGGTGACCGGGGAGGAGTGGCTGGTCCACAAGGTGGGAGCCTACCTGCCCTCGGCCCACGAGGAGGTGGTGGACATCGTCAACGCCTTCGTCCTCACCGACAAGGTAGGAGACCCACCTGCCTGTCCACCTCAGTCGCTCCCTCCTCCCTCCGCTCGGCCTCCTCTGCTGTGATTGGCCGGTCGCCCGCTGACCCCCCCCGCCCCCCTCTCTCTCTCTCTGAAGGCGCTCCACGTGCGTGCGGTTCGGGCCTTCAAGGACATCGGAGGTCGTGAGCGGCGCACGGGGGAGGAGTGGCTGGTGACGCTGGCGGAGCGCGAGGCCCACGTGCCCTCGGTGGCCGAGGAGGTGGTGGGCGTGGTGGAGGTGACCACGCTCAGCCGCCGCCAGTACTGCGTGGTGCTGGACCCAGTGGGGCCTGACGGGAAGCCACAGCTGGGCCAGAAGAAGGTGGTCAAGGTGGGAAGCAGTTTCAGGAGCAGGAAGTGCACCTGCAACCAGAGCAGATACATTCAACTACAGTAGTAGTTCAGTAAACTCCAGTACGCTGTTAGCTACTATGATGCTACACTGTATGAAGCCGCAGGAAGGCTGAAGGTGACAATGAAGGAATGAACGAGTTGAGAACGACAAACTGCACTTGGAGGCAACTCTGTCGCCCAAACAGGAAGTGGCTGAAGCCAGGGCTCATTGATTGTAGCCCACTTCCTGTTTGCAAAACATAGGATGAGTCACAATATCAGCCCAGCCAGTAGTGTCACTGCTGCAGAGTACACAGAAAACCAATAAACTGTTCCTCTTCATCCAATCACATTCAATCATTTCTCATTGGAGTCATTCAATGTTATTTTACCCTTTAAATATATGTGTGTACATATACATGTATATGTATATATTTGTTATTTTAAAGACACTCAACCTTGTGTATTTTCTCTCTTAGTTTGAAAAGTTTGATTCAGGAGTTCTCAGTTTTTATTTTGACTTTGACCTCCCGCTGACCTCTGACCTTTCTGCTGCGTCTGTCTGTCTGTGCGTCCCGGTGCAGGGCGAGCGCTCGTTCTTCCTGCAGCCTGGCGAGCACCTTGAATGCGGCATCCAGGAGGTGTACGTGATGTCAGAGGAGGAGGGGCTGGTGCTGAGAGCTGTAGAGGCCTTCCAGGACCTGGACCAGGTGAGTCTGACTGGCTGGCTGGCTGGCTGGCTGGCTGGCTGTCAGCCTACTAACCTTGCAGCTAATTGGCTCCTCCTCCACCACCACGCCCCCCAACTCTTCTTCTCTTCTCTCCATCACTCCTCCCTCCTCACTGCTCCCATTACTCCTCCCTCCTTCCTCCTCCTTTTACTCCCCTTCCCCAAGACCTGTTCTCTCCTCCTCCTCCTTTTCTTCCTCCTCCTCCCTCTCCTCCTCCTCTCTCTCCTCCTCCTGTCTTCCTCCTCTCCTCCTCCTCTTCCTCCTCCTCTCCTCCACCTGTTTGTTTTCCCTTCCTTCTCCTCCCAGTTCTCCCCTCCCTCCTCTCCTCCTTCACCTCCTTCACCTCCCCCCTCCACCCCCAACCAGTGCATCGCCATGTTAACCCTTGTCTCCCTCCTCCTCCTCCACCACCTCCTCTCTCTCCCCCTCCCCCCCTGCCGCCTCCAGGACCACGTCGACGACGACGACGACGATGATGATGAAGAGGTGGCGGGTGGGGAGCGGGCCAAGCGCTCGCGGCGCAGCGGCGTGCTGCGCCGCCCCGGCGACCGCTGGATGCTGCGGGGGCCGATGGAGTACGTCCCCCCCGCCACCGTGGAGGTGGTGCTGCGCTGCCGAGCCATCCCATTGGACCAGAACGAGGGCATCTACGTCAGGGACATCAAGAGCGGCAAGGTCAGAGGTCAACACACACACACGCCGCTAGGCTAAACTAAGCTAGGCTAGGCTAAACTAAGCTAAGCTGACCCCACCCTCTGGTCCCCCTCAGGTGCGGGCTGTGATTGGCCCCACCTAGACTAAGCTAGGCTAACCTAAGCTAGGCTAGGCTAAACTATAAGATAAGATAAGCTGACCCCACCCTCTGGTCCCCCTCAGGTGCGGGCTGTGATTGGCCACACCTACATGCTGACCCAGGACGAGGAGCTGTGGCAGAAGGAGCTGCCGGCCAACGTGGAGGCGCTGCTGAACCGCAGCAGCGACCCGCTGGCCGACCGCTCGGACCGCGGACAGACCAGCACCGGGACCACCAGGCCCCGGGACAAGACCCGAGTGGTCTCCTACCGGGTCCCGCACAACGCCGCCGTGCAGGTGTACGACTATCGTGAGAAGAAGGCCAGGTAGGTGACGGAGGAGGAGCAATAGGAGGAGTAGAGTTGGAGGAGGAGGTGGAGGTGTGATGGTGCTCCTGGTGCCTGCAGGGTGGTGTTTGGACCAGAGATGGTGATGCTGGGCCCAGACGAGCAGTTCACCGTGCTGTCGCTGTCAGGAGATAAACCCAAGAGGGCCAACGTCATCAAGGCCGTGTGTCTCCTGCTGGGCCCGGACTTCTTCACCGACATCGTCACCATCGAGACGGCCGACCACGCCAGGCTGCAGCTGCAGCTCTCATACAACTGGTAGCTTCCTGCTCCTCCTCCTGCTCCTCCTCCTGCTCCTCCTCCTGCCTCACCCCCTGCTCCTCCTGCCTCACCCCCTGCTCCTCCTCCCTCATCTCCTGCTCCTCCTCCTCCCTCACCTCCTGCTCCTCCTCCTCACCTCCTCCTGCCTCACCTCCTGCTCCTCCTCCTCCTGCCTCACCTCCTGCTCCTCCTCCTGCCTCACCCCTGCTCCTCCTCCTCCTCCCTCACCTCCTGCTCCTCCTCCTGCTCCCTCACCTCCTGCTCCTCCTCCTCCTCACCTCCTCCTCCTCCTCCTCCTGCCTCACCTCCTGCTCCTCCTCCTCCTCCCTCCTCCTGCTCCTCCTGCCTCATCTCCTCCTGCCTCCTCCTCCTCCCTCACCTCCTGCTCCTCCTCCTCCTCCCTCCTCCTCCTCCTGCTCCTCCTCCTCCCTCACCCCCTGCTCCTCCCTCCTCCTCCTCCTCCTCCCCCTGCCCTCCTGCCTCACCCCTGCTCCTCCTGCCTCATCTCCTGCCCTCCTCCTCCTCACCTCCTGCTCCTCCTCCTGCTCCTCCTCCTCCTCCTCCTCCTCCTCACCCTCCTCCTCCTGCCCTCCCTCCTGTCCTCCTCCTCCTCCTCATCTCCTCCTCCTCCTCCTCCTCCTCCTCCTCCTCCTCCTCCTCCTGCCTCCTCCTGCTCCTCCTCCTCCTCCTCCCTCACCTCCTGCCTCCTCCTCCTCCCTCACCTCCTGCTCCTCCTCCTCCTCCCTCCCTCCTCCTCCTCCTCCCCCCTCCTGCTCCTCCTCCTGCCTCACCTCCTGCTCCTCCTGCCTCACCTCCTGCTCCTCCTCCTGCCTCACCTCCTGCCCTCTCCTGCCTCATCTCCTGCTCCTCCCCTGCCTCACCTCCTGCTCCTCCTCCTCCTCCCTCCTGCTCCTCCTCCTGCCCTCCTCCTCCTCCTGCTCCTCCTCCTGCTCCTCCTCCTCCCTCACCTCCTGCTCCTCCTCCTCCTCCTCCTCCTCCTCCTCCCTCCTCCCTCCTCCTCACCTCCTGCTCCTCCTCCTGCCTCACCTCCTGCTCCTCCTCCTGCTCCTCCTCCTGCTCCTCACCTCCTCCTGCTCCTCCTCCTCCCTCACCTCCTGCTCCTCCTCCTCCCTCACCTCCTGCTCCTCCTCCTCCTCCCTCACCTCCTGCTCCTCCTCCTCCCTCACCTCCTGCTCCTCCCCCTCAGGAACTTTGACGTCAGACCCCAGGAGGACCCGGCAGCAGCAGCCTCGGCTCTCTTCTCGGTTCCGGACTTTGTGGGCGACGCCTGTAAGGCCGTGGCCTCGCGGGTCCGAGGAGCCGTGGCCTCCGTCCAGTTCGACGACTTCCACAAGGTTCGGACCGTCTAGACCAGGAGGGGGCGCTGTGGGACCGAGTTGGGGGCCACACTGGGGCCACACCGGGTTCTTTAATGTGACAGAGGGGCCGGAGCAGCAGCAAATGGATGGAGAACCACTTAGAACCCCCTTGAGCTCCCTAGAATCACCCTGAACCACCTAGAATTACTGCAGAACCACCTGGAACCACCTAGAGTTACCCCAGAACCACCCTAGAACCACCCTAGAACCACCCCAGAACCACCCTAGAATCACCCTGAACCACCTAGAATTACTGCAGAACCACCTGGAACCACCTAGAGTTACCCCAGAACCACCCCAGAACCACCCTAGAACCACCCTAGAACCACCCCAGAACCACCCTAGAACCACCCTAGAACCACCCCAGAACCACCCCAGAACCACCCTAGAACCACCCTAGAACCACCCCAGAACCACCCCAGAACCACCCTAGAACCACCCTAGAATCACCCTGAACCACCTAGAATTACTGCAGAACCACCTGGAACCACCTAGAGTTACCCCAGAACCACCCCAGAACCACCCTAGAACCACCCCAGAACCACCCTAGAACCACCCCAGAACCACCCCAGAACCACCCTAGAACCACCCTAGAACCACCCCAGAACCACCCCAGAACCACCCCAGAACCACCTAGACCACCATGGTATTTAGCTCTTTATTGAAATGAATCTTAAAACACTGGAAACTTGGATGAAATGCATCTATTTTATGACTGGGCCGCATATGGGCTCCCGGGCCGTACTTTTCACACACCTGTGCTAGCCTGTGCGCAGCTAACGCTAACGGCAGTGGCTAACTGTGGCCGATCCTCCCTCCAGAACTCCAACCGGATCATCTGCTCTGCGGTGTTTGGCTTTGACGAGAAGCTGGCGGTGCGCAGCAGCCTGCGCTTCCAGCAGAACCGCCTGGTGATCAGCAGCGTGGACATCCAGTCGGTGGAGCCGGTGGACCAGAGGACCAGGGACTCCCTGCAGAAGAGCGTCCAGCTGGCCATCGAGATCACCACCAACGCCCAGGAGGCCGCCGCACGGTACCACTGCTGACACCGCTAGCTAGCCAGCTAACGCTAGGCTACTGACCATGTCGTCAGTTCTCATCACTTCTGTGTGTGTGTGTGTGTGTGTGTGCGCCCTCCCTGGCAGCCATGAGGCGGAGCGCCTGGAGCAGGAGGCCCGGGGGAAGCTGGAGCGTCAGAAGATCATGGACCAGGCTGAAGCTGAGAGGACCAGGAAGGAGCTGCTGGAGCTGGAGGCCCTCAGGTAGGACTGCTAGCAGGAAGCAGCACACCTGTCCGACAGGAAATGCACCTGACCTCCACTGTGTGCGTGTGTGTGTGCGTGCAGCGCTGCGGTGGAGAGCACTGGAGCGGCTAAAGCTGAGGCTCAGTCTCGGGCCGAGGCCGCTCGTATTCAGGGCGAGGCGGCCGTCAGCGAGGCCAAGCTGAAGGCGGAGGCCCAGCGGATCGAAGCGGTGCGACATCACTTCCTGTCCTCGTCACTTCCTGTCGTTTTCTTCTGAATTCCTGCCGTCATTACTTTGTATCGTCATCGCTTCCTGTGTGGCCCAAGTCGGTCACCATCAAACCTTGTGTCTCTCTGGTCGACCCCCGCATCCCTCCTGCAGGAGGCGGAGCTGCACAGGCTGTCCCAGGCCAGGGAGGAGGAGATAAGCTACAAGAAGAAGATGGATGGTCTGGAGGTGGAGAAGCAGAAGCAGCTGGCGGAGATCGAGAGTCAGCGCTTCAGCCAGATGGTGTCCAGCCTGGGCAGCGACACGCTGAAGGACATGGCCCGGGCCGGCCCCGAGCTGCAGGTAGGCCACGCCCCCCCAGGACTCTGGCCACGCCCCTCCTGCCTCCTTCCTGCCTCTGATTGGACCTCTGTCCTCTCCAGGTGAAGATGCTGCAGGCCCTGGGCCTCAAGACCACCCTCATCACGGACGGCGCGTCGCCCATCAACCTCTTCACCACCGCCAACGGCCTGCTGGGGGCGCTGCCGAGCCAAGCCCAGAACCAGTGAGGGAGGAGGAGGAGGAGCAGCAGCAGCAGCAGCAGCAGCAGCAGCAGCAGTTCTAGTGCCTATACACACACACACGCACACACACACACAGGGAGTGTGATGCTGTCCCCCCAGAGTTGTTTACATGTAATCTGCTTCTGTTGCTGTGTGAATAAAGTGATCATGTGACCGCACTGCTGGGTCTTCTTCTGTGGTGTCACTGTCACATTGACGTGGTCTCACACACACACACACACACACACACACACACCATTAGAAATGAGGCAACAAACTCTTGGACTTGGTTTATTTCATTCACTAAAAGCAGAAAAATAAATTTACTGAAAAATAAATAAGTAATCTAGTCACAGTTTGTGCACCCCCTGCTGGCTGGCTGCAGTACCTCTACCCTGTGTGTGTTGACTGATGACACACTACTGCTACTGGGATAATTCTGCTGATTCCTTCTAAAGTCGTTTACTCCTGGAGTATTAAAAGAAAAACAAACACAGTGAAACGCTTTTACTTTGAAAAGAAGATGTAAAAAAAAAAATAAAAACCTTCCTGGAGACACTGAGTGCCAGTTTTGGCTGGGTGAGGGGGCGGGGCTGATGAGGTGGGTGGAGTCAGTAGCATTCTGCAGAAACAAGTCCTCCTCCTCTCTTCCTCCCAGCTCCCTCTGGTCAGGTGGTGTCCTGGGAGCCAATCAGCAGCAGCCAGTGTGTCAGGTGTGCGTGCGGCGGTGCTTCTTCATGGTGTCTCCGTCGCTGAAGCAGCGGCAGCAGACGGGGCAGCGGTACGGCCGCTCGCCGGTGTGGATGCGCAGGTGGCGCCGCAGGTTCCCTCGCTGGCTGAAGCTGCGGGCGCAGACGGCGCAGCGGTGCGCGGCGCTCGCCCGTGTGCGTCCGCAGGTGGCGCCGCAGGTCGGCCGACTGGGCGAAGGACTTGCAGCACCACTGGCAGCCGTGGCTCTTCCTGCTGCGCTGCTGCAGGTGGAGCAGCAGGCCGGCGGCCTGGGCGAAGGCCTCGCCGCAGCGCCTGCAGCGGTGGACGCCCGCTACCCCTCCCCCTGCCCCTCCCACTCCCACTCCCCGCAGGGCGGAGGGGCTGGCGGAGGAGGAGGAGGAGGGGGGGCGGGGCTTGGCTCGCACCGCCTCCCAGTGACCCTCGACCTCCGACACGCTCACCTCCTCCTCCTCCTCCTCGGGCTTGACCAGAACCGCTGCTGCTGCCGCTGTGGGGGCGGGGCCACAGTCAGGGAGGGGCCTGGGGGAGAGGCGGGAGGGGCAGGGGATGAGGAGGGGGGGCGGGGCTTGGTTCGGACCTCCTCCGACACGCCCACCACCTCCTCCTCCTCCTCCTCAGGCTCGGCCTTGACCAGAACCGACGCTGGAGCTGCTGCTGCTGCTGCTGCTGCCGCTGGCTGCTGCTGCTGCTGCTCCTCCTCTGTGGGGGCGTGGCCACGAGAGGGCGGCCAGCACCTCAGGGTGGAGTCGGCCTCCTGGGGGGTGGGGCTTGGCTCAGGGCTGCACAGCTGCTGCTGCCAATGCTGCAGGTGCTGATGATGCTGCTGCTCGGCCGCTGCCACGCCCAATCGGGACGAAGTGGATCCTGGAACCAAGACATGCAGGACCCAATTAGAGCGAGCCATCAGCTCAGGACCCCCTACTGTCACTCTATGTTTCATCTAATTTTATTTTCATTTCAATTTTTATTTTATACCTTACTTTTATCTCTCTTTATACTTTAGTTTAGATCTTTACAGGCCTTTTATTTTACACCAGTTCCCTTGTCAAGCTGCGAGAAAACTCACATTTCTCCTGGAGATCAATACCGTAGTCTATCTATCTATCTATCTGTCTATCTATCTGTCTGTCTATCTATCTGTCTATCTATCTGTCTATCTATCTATCTGTCTGTCTATCTATCTGTCTATCTGTCTATCTATCTGTCTATCTGTCTATCTGTCTATCATATAGTCATTATGTCATAATCCTGAGTGAACGTCGGTCTTCACAATATAGTCCAGTCAATGTATCCCACAATGCATCGCTCAGAGCAGTGTACAACCAATAGGGTCATTAGCAGGGCCCAGGTTGCTCTAATATCATGTCGAGCGTCAACAAAAAGTGACCATTATTTTGAAATGCTAAATCACAAATTTGTGAAATTGATTGAGGGGCTTCCTGTAGTGGTGCACTACAGCCTGAAGAGGAATGATGGACTGACAGGAAGTTCCACAAATTACTCATCTAAAATCAAGTACAGTTTAACCAATAAGTGATATTGTTGGAGGAGCTTTATTTTGAAATGCTGCATCAGAAATTTCTGAAATTGATTGAGGGGCTTCCTGTGGTTGTGCACCACCAGCCTGATGACGAAGAGTTTTCCAAAAACATGCCTCTGAAACCAAGTACAGAGAGAAGCGGTTCTGTCCGGTTCCCCCACTGACCTCAGTGGTACCAGCTGCTTTACACGGAACTAGCAGGAAGTGACTGTCTGCTGTGACGTCACAACACTGTTGTCAGCAAGTCCACAGTAAAAAGAAAAAAAGAAAAGAAAAGAAAAGAAAAGAAAACATGTTCGGTGGTCATCTGAACAAGGCGCGAGGCACTGGACGGTCCACGAGGACCCGCGCCTCATCCGGTTCCGAGTCAAATAAAACAAACCGGGGAACGGTGTCGGGCCGCCCGTCGGGCAGCGGGACCGAGCCGGTGCCACTCACTCAGCCAGTCGGTGTCGGCAGCCTCCCGCAACTGCCGCCGCAGGGCCTCGCTCTCCCTGCGGGCCCGGGCCGCCTCCTCCCGGTACTCACTGACCGCCTCGTCCACCGCCGACACCACGTCCCGAACCAGAACCGCCAGCCGCTGCGACAGGAAAGCGTTGAGCAGCTGCAGCTTGGTCATCTTGGCTGCACACACACACACACACACACACACACACACACACACACACACACACACACACACACACACACACACACACACACACACACACACCGGAAGCACCTCCGCACAATAACAAACCAACCAGGCCGGAAGTGATGGTTTCGTTCCGAGACAACAAAGGCGAATTTTGTTTTTTTTGTTTTGTTTTTTTATTTTAATTGAGTGTCACACTTTAAAATCCTGCTGCTTCTATTTTTTTATTTGGACGTTTGAGTCGACCGGAAGTCATTTTTGCCACCTCCGCTTCCCTCGACACTTGATCTCTTCCTGCGGCGCCACCAAGCTTTTATTTTGCCGAGATGTTGTCACGTGACGAGGGAAAAACCACAGCTGTTACGTCACAACAACAGCACGAGGTGGCGGGGCGCCGTGTGTAGTTTACTAGTTCTGCCACGAGTGGGCAGTGGACTCGCAGCAGCAGCAGCAGCAGTGACTGCAGCATCCTCCAAGTGGTGGTAATGAGTGGGACTGTCCAACAGGGGGCAGCAGGCAGCAACATCCGGGACTGTCGGTTCTGTCTGAATGGTCCTGATCCCTAATCAATCATTCTGGTGTCAGTGGGCTCTCACAGGAAGTGGACCGGTGCCAGACTGGAGACTTGGTGCATCATGGATAATCTGCTCTGTCAGCAGAAACCAGGCTGCCCAAAGGAAGTGGCCTCGCACCCCGCCACAATAAGAGCACGCTAATCGCAACCAGCAGCAGGAACCAGCTGATCAGCACCAGAACCAGGACCAGGACCAGAACCAGCTGGTCTGCAGGTGTCCAGGTGGACCTGGTCACGGTTTCCAACTGGAAGTAGAACCTCTGAGAACCTCCTGCGGTCTTTCTCAGGCTTTTATTGTGAAGGTGCAATGTGGCTGCTGCTGCTGCCAGCTTCACACACACACACACACACACACACACACACACACACACACACACACACACTCACACACTGCAGCAGGGCTCTGCAGAGTAAGTGGCAGGACGCCGCAGCGTCTGAACCTCCTGGTTCTGAGAATGAGACGCCTGCAGTCGGACTGAGACCAGGTGGGTCCAGTGTGTGTGTGTGTGTGTGTGTGTGTGTGTGTGTGAGAGAGAGAGGTAGAGAGAGAGAGAGAGAGAGAGAGAGAGAGAGAGAGAGAGAGAGAGAGAGAGAGAGAGAGAGAGAGAGAGACAGTGTTCTTTATCCTCATTGGTCCAAGCTCATCAGAGAACTCATGTCTGGACTGGACTTGGGTTCTTGTGTGTTCTAGTTGGGTTTCTAGTGGGTTGTGGTTGGTGCTGGTTTGTTCTGGTGGGGTTGTGGTTGGTTCTGGTGGGTTCTAGTTGGTTTTTGTGGGTTCTAGTGGGCTCTGGTTGGTTCTGGTGGGTTCTGGTCGGGTTCTGTGTTCTGCTGATTTCCTCATGCTTGTCCTCTCCTGCATAGCAGCTCTGCAGCGCCCCCTGCCTGTTGTCCCCCTGCACTGTCTGATTGGTCGCCCCCACCCCCACTTCCCCCGGCATGGAGGAGTCACAGCAGCCAATCAGCTGCCGGCTGAACCCAGAGGCTGGACACACCCCCCTGACCCAACAACCCACCGGCACCGAGCAACAGCAAGCCCTGACCACCAGCACACCTGAGGAGGAGGAGGGGCCGGAGCCAAGGGGCGTGGACCACCTGGAGACTTGTAAGGTTCTGATGGTTCTGGAGGTCCTGAAGGTTCTCGTCAGAGGTCATGTGACCCCCGTCAGAGCAGCCTCAGCAGCTCTCTGAGCCAATCACAAGAACCCAGCGTCTGATTAGACGTGTGTTGCTAGCTTCTGATTGGCTCCTCCTCTCTGTGCCAGGTAATGGCGTGGGTCCGGTCCGGGCCGACGTCGGGGGGTCGGCACCGGACGGGTCCAAACCCAGAGACTTCCTGGTTCTGGCCATCCTGTCCTGCTTCTGCCCCCTGTGGCCAATCAATGTCGTTGCACTGATCTTCTCCGTCATGGTAGCACACACACACACATACACACACAACCCCCAGCGGGGTCACATGACCAGGTGTCAACGCCCACTTCCTGTGTCCAGTCCAGGAACAGTCTCCAGCAGGGGGATGTGGACGGTGCTGCTCGTCTGGGCCGCAATGCTCTCGTCCTATCAGTGGTCTCCATCCTGGGGGGCGTGGCCATCATCGCCGCCGCCTGCGCCCTCAACTGGGGAGGTGGGTCATGTGACAACGGCGCACAGCACATGCTGCTCATGTTTGAACACACACATCTGTCTGACTTCCTGTATGTCTTCCTATCTTACTTCCTGCCTGACTTCCTGTCTGTCTGCAGGGATTTTAAAGACCTAACGACAGCGGCTTAGAGGTGAGACCGTCTTCCTGTCTCTACTTCCTGTTCCCTGACGACTTCCTGACCTCTCACCTCTGGCCGTCCATCAACCAGCTGCAGTTCCTCTGAGCTCCACCAGGGGTCGCCGCACTGATGGCAGCAAATCCTCTGTCTTCCTGCCTGCTTTGTTCTTCCTCTTCCTCCTCCTCCTCCTATTCCTCTCCCTCTTCCTTGTCTTCCTCTTCTTCTTCCTCTTCGACTCGATGTTTACAGCAAACACAGGCCACGCCCACTGTCCTGCTGCACATGCTCAGTGGAGTTTACAGTCCCAGACGATGATGTCTCCTTTGTTTATGCTCTGACTAACCCGGAGGTCCCTGAACTCACCGCCTGCTGTCCTACGCGCTTCTAGCACCCTGAACTCACCGCTGGCCACGCCCAGACAGTGGGAGGAGCCTGATGCTGTTAGCTGAAGGTTGATATTAACATTAGCTCTGATGAAGGATCGGGCCGCCCTGCCGGCCTTAGCATGTCTACAGTATTTATCCCAGTTAGCTGTTAGCCCCCTGGCTGACTGCACAGTTAGCTGTTAGCTCCCTGGCTAGCCTTGCTAGCTGCACAGTTAGCTGTTAGCCCCCTTGGCGCTGATCTTGGTCATGTTTTGTCCAATCAGACGCTGTGGGTTGAGAGAGGGGCAGGGGTGGAGGTGGGGGGTGGGGAGGGGTCATATTGTTAGCATGTAGCTTAGCATGCCGGTTAATGAACACATTATGCAACCAGGTCGATGTCGGTACAGATTAGCGCCTGTTTCTAGTTGCACCTAATCTACTTTAGCGCTGCTCTGAAGCTCCGCCCACTCAGGAGGAACTCCTATCCTCTTCTTCTGCAGTGGTTGGACTTCCTGCTGTGTTTTCTATATTTTCCGGATGTTTTCTATGCCTGTGGTGTGTTTGTTGTTACTACTGTGCGGACGGTGTGGGCGGAGCCTGTGCCTGCATGTCTCCAAACTCTGCTGCTATTGTGCCTGTGCATGACGTCATCAACACAAACGGCCAATCGGAGACTCTGTTCATCCTGAATTTTGAAGAAAATAAAAGCTGTTGAATCCTGCATTGCACGCCTTTCACAGTACAAGTGTGCGGAAAAGACCCGGTGCTTTTGTTTTGTAAGGTTGAAATGAAACTACTACTACCACTACCACTACTACTACTAGTAATAATAATAATAATAATAATAATAATAATAATAATAATAATAATAACAATTAGAAGAAAAGTAAGATAGAACAGGGTGGAGTTACCATGGCAACAGGAGGAGTGCTCTCTCTCTCTCTCTCTCTCTCTCTCTCTCTCTCTCTCTCTCTCAATTATTTTTACATCGTCATTAATTATTCACTGCCTGCTGGTTGGTGGGAGTGGTGGAGGTGGGGGGGGTGTGTTTGTGGGCGTGGTAACTGCAGAAAGAGACTGACTGGCACTGCGGCAGCTGGTTGGCGGGGCATCAACAGGAAGTGAGGAGGGTAGTGGTCAGCAGTCAGTTGCACTGATAATGAAATAAATCAGTGTTATTGCCAATCAAAGGTTCAAGGTTCAAAGTTCAAAGTTCTTTATTTGCCATTTGTGCATAAAACAGACATTCCAGGCACGCTGGAAATCTTGCACCCGGAGTCGGCGGTCTTACAGTAGAAAGGAGAAAAAAAATATAATAAGAATATAGGAGATTTGTAAATAAAAAAAAGGAATAAATTATATAAAAAATGTAAGGGATATATAACATAAAACAAATGTACAAATATAAATATACAGGAACCTATATACATATATAGGAGAGATTGCAGTGATGTACTAGTGCACTGTAGAGTATTTGCATTTGCATTGCGCAGCGGACAGGAAAAAAAAGAAACAATTGAAAAGGATGTGATTGGTCGGAGCTGAATAGTGATGGTGTAACACCGTCACTTCCTGTCAGTGCCAGTGGACGCACTGCCCCTTTAAATAAAAAAAAAAACAGCTATGTAATATTATTGTGTTCACTGTGGTTTTCATTTCAATTAGTTAGAATTGGTTATGGAGTAGGATTTGATTTTCTTCCTTCCATTCTTTCTTTCTTTCTTCCTTCCTTCCTTTCTTTCTTTATTTTTGGGTACTCAGTGTTGATTCGATATGATTCTTTATTTTGAAAGTCTTTAATTTAGCGGATGGTTTCGGATGCTTTTATTTTGAAGCCTCACCTGAGCCGCCGCGGAACTTTCTTTATTGAAGGCGCCTTGACCGCCTGCTCAACAGTTTGTCAATGGAGGCCGGTGTCGGAGGCGCACGCGCCGCTTGGAGCAGCTTGCTGCGGCAGAGTGGAGGCGCTTTGCGGAGGTAGGAGCTGCTTTCTGCGCTCTTTGCTTGCTTGAGTTTCGTTTGCGGCAGTTTGGTTTGTGTGTTAAGTTTACAACAGTTGGACTTTGGGTTCTAAAGTTCTGGTGGGTTTGTTTGGATTGAATTACCTTTCCATTTCCGTTGTATTCGGTTCACGCATTAATGAACTTTATTGAGTTGTTTTCCGCACTAAATAGTTTGTAATACGTGATGTTGATATTTTAGTTGTGCCTGTGTTTGCTGTCAGTCGTCGAGGCCACTGCAGCTTTGTCTCTCTGAACATCACACACACACTCACTGAGGTGCGATGGTTGACAGGAACTCAACATTATCGCTGGAATTTCAACTTTAATCCGATAAGACTCGGAACAGCTCCGAGGTTCAACATGTGGTTGTGGGGAGAGCTGCCACTGATTGGTCCACAACTGAAGGTCCTTCCAGATCCATACAGCTGTCCCTGTCTCCTCAAATGAGCCACTGGAGATTCCCACTGGAGATTACCACTGGAGATTCCCACTGGAGATTACCACTGGAGATTCCCACTGGCAAGATTTAATATTGATATTGATTTGTTGTGTAAATGTTGTGGTACTGAAGAGGAAGTCATCATTTGTTTGATGAAGATGTATTTTAGCCTGAAGGACAGTGACAGCTCAAATCATTGTGCAAGAAAGGAGACATTCTCATTCATCTTGAAGGAAATCTAGAAGACGATGTTTCTTTCAAAATAAAGGACACTTTTGGATTGACTTTTTATTTCTCAGCAACACGTCACTGAGACAACACATCACAACCAGCCCCTCAGGAAGCAGCAGCAGCAGCAGCAGCAGCAGCTCATCCACCACTAGGGGGCAACTCCTCGGGGGGGAACGACGTTCAGCCTCTCACTGCAACACACACACACACACACACACACACACACACACACACACACAGAAACAAGGCAACAAAAACACTTGGATTTGGTTTATTCTCATTCACTAAAAGCATAAAAATAAATAGACTGAAAAATGAATAAATAATAACATATATAATAAATAATAATAACAGTAAGTGCGCCCCCTGCTGGCTGTTTGCAGTATCTGTTAGTATCTGACCCGTGTGGGGAGCGTGGTGGCCTCAGGTCAGGTGCTCGGGGGCAAAGGTCACGCCTCTCCCCGCCCTCTCCTGAGAGCCGCCGCTGCTGCCGCCACTCACCGAGCTCTTCCTCATGATGCCTGCAGGGGGTAGAGGTCAGAGGTCAGAGGTCAGACCTCCACTCACTCTTACTTAAACACAGACAAACACCTTCACCACTGCGCATTCATTGAAATGTGATAATAAATCGAGATGTTTACATTGATGCACCTCAGATGCTTTGATGTTGTTCACCCCGCAACTGACTACCGCTCTCTCTCTCTCTCTCTCTCTCTCTCTCTCTCTCCCTCCTCTCTCTCTGTCTCCCTTCATTTTTTGTATTATCTTTTCACCTCAACCTACAGGTCAAAGGTCAGATGAGCTTTGAGACTCTTTGGTTGGGATTCAGCCAGTTGATTGATTGACTGATTGATTGATTGATAGATTGATCAGTCAACACACAGCGCTGCAGTCCCTGCTCCCACCTGCAGGGGGTGGCAGGTGCGGCCTCTGCAGCGCCCCCCTGGGGGCTGCTGGGTAGCCGCTGGTCTTGGAGAGGCGGCGCTGGCGAGGGTTCAACATGGCAGAGGGTGGGACCAGGCCAGGGGGCGGAGTCAGGCCCAGACGCTTGTACACCTCCTCCATCTCTCGCTTCTGATTGGCCTGAAGGGTCTGCACCTCCAGCAGCTGCCTGTAGAGAGAGAGAGAGAGAGAGAGAGAGAGAGAGAGAGAGAGAGAGAGAGAGAGAGAGAGAGAGAGAGAGAGAGAGAGAGAGAGAGAGAGAGAGAGAGAGAGAGAGAGAGAGAGAGAGAGAGAGAGAGAGAGCTCAGCTGATCAATACTGCTAACTGATGATGGAGGGAGGGGTGGATGACTGATTGGTTTACTTTTCCCGCAGCTGCTGTAACTCCGCCCACTCCTCACTCTCGCTCTCTGATTCGTCGGAGCTGGCGGTGGGAACGGTGCGGCTCCGTGATTGGCAGGCGGCAGGGCTGCTGGCTTGCCCCTCCCAGAGACTGGCGCTCGCCCTTCGGCCCGCCCCTCCCAGCCATTCCCCCTCTAGGACCGCCCCCTCACGCTGCAGCCGGTTGCCGTGGAAACCTGGCGCCGTGCGGACGCTGCCCTCCGACGCGCTGCTGCTCTCGGAACTCTCTGATTGGCTGGCCGTCAGGGGCGGTGGGGAGTGGGCGGTGGGCGTGGCCTGGCAGAGGGGGCGGGGCGGCGGGGGCGGGGCCGGCGAGGGCGTCACCTGGAAACGACCGACCGTGAAGATGGGAGTTTCCTTCTTCACTGCAGAAAAGAAGGAGAGAGTTTGAGAGGCGGTCCTACAGGGGGCGCCAGAGGGAGCAGCAGCTCCGTGAATGAGTTTGAACAGCAGAGGGCACCCACTCCACTGGCTCCACCCACCCCACTGGCCCCGCCCACTGCTCCTACCTTCTGTGGTGGGCGGCGGCCTGGTGGAGACATCAGGGAGGGGAGGGGCTGGAGGAGGTGGAGGCGGGCCCTCACTGGGAACTCTGGGAACTGTGGGAGGAGTGGGCGCTCGCTCCGCACCTGCAGACGGGAATCAGCCAATCAGAGTGTGTCGCCGCCCTGCTGGCAGTGGGACGGTTATTACGCTGCAGAGTGTTAATGTGAAGCAGCAGAGACCGCTGGCTCCGCCCACTTCACCAAGCCCAGGTATGACCACAGAGGCCCCGCCCACTGATTAAAAAACTTTCACATGGCCCAATGACTGCAGGAGAGAACAGCGTCAGTACTGCGGCCTTCCACCAGGGGGCAGACCCGAGCATGGTGTGGCAGTGGGAGGGGCCAAGTGGACATCACAGCACAACACAGCAAAGCTTTCTCACCAGCAGGGGGCAGAGTGGAGCTGCTCTGCCGAGGGGGGACTTGACAGCTGAAAACCAATCAAAAGGAGCCGTTTTTTTTGTCTGTTTTTCTTGTTTTTTTTCAGAGCCTCGACTTCCTGTCACACTTCCTGTCACACTTCCTGTCAGGCGCCTGAACGCAGCACAGACACACTTGCTTACCTGAGACACACCTGCAGTCTGGCTGGCTGGCGCCCCCTGCTGGCCGAGGACAGAACCCGTCCTATAAGGGAGCAGGGGGGGAGGGGATGGAGAGGGGAGGGGGGCGTGGCTTGCCGGGGGGCCGAGCTGAGAACCCAGAAGCAGAGGGGAGGAGGGAGGGAAGGGCGGGGGGTGAAAGCCCTGGCCTGGGGTCCCCGGTGGGGGCATGTAGGAGTGGGCCACGCTCATGGCCAGAGACAGGACGTTAGCCAATGAGAAGAGGGGCTGGTCGGGGGGCGGCCAGTGAGGAGCCAAGGGGGGCGGGGCCACGGGGAGTGGGGAGGAGGGGCCACTCTGGGTGGGTGCTGGGGTGGAGCCTGGGGAGAGGTAGGAAGGGTAGGGGGAGGGGTAATACTGAGGGGGGGGAGGGGCAGGGTCGAGAGGGGGGCCAGGTGGCGGCTGATTGGAGGAAGCTGGAGAGGAGGTGGGGCGTCAGTTGACAGACGACTGGTTTCCATCTTCTATTGTTTATAGTTTAGCCTAGTTTAGCCTAGCTTAGCTTAGCACTGTTAGCGGAACATCTGCTTCAGAATAGAATAGAATAGAAGAGAACCCTTCATCAATCCCACAGTGGATGAATGGAAATTAGCATCGTTACAGTAGCCACAGTCTAGCGCAATAAAGATGGAAAATTATATTAATTAAAAAGTTGATTAATTAAAAAAAAAATAAAATATTTGTCAGGTATAAAAGGAAGAAAAAACAGGAATTTTCATTTTACGAAGAGTTGGATTTACGGCTATTGATATGCTGACGTAGTCAGTCTTTCTAGTCTTGAGTGACGATGCTGTGGTGGAACATACACGGTGTCTCCGTGCTAAGCTAGGCTAGGCTAACAGCAGGAGGCGTTCAGGTACCTGAGGACGAGTGGAAGGACTGAGGCTCCGCCGGCTGGACGGGTGGGTCGGCCACGCCCCCTGGAAGGGTGGAGTCAGCAGCTCCCACCTCTGCAAGGAGAGACCAATCAGAGGAGAGGACCAGTCAGGATGGGAACTCTGCAGCTTGTCGTTCACTAGGGTTAGCAGTTAGCTGTTAGTTGTGTTCCCTGACAGGAAGTCAGATGGCTCCAGTGGTGGCGTCTCTCTATGTGACACGCAGCCAGAAACCATAGAACCACTAGAAAAGGTCCTAAATGACCGTACAAGCACCAAACCCTCACCCAGTCAGGTTTGATTGGACACGTCGTTCAACTTTCCCATTTAAAAATGTGATTAAAATGATTTTAATCTTCTGATGTGTTTGAGAGAATCAGCCACTAGAATAAACTAGACTGCACCGCGAAGTGGGCCTGAGCCATCAGCGGGGGGCGCTCTGAGAGTGGTCTCTTCTTACCAGGCAGCGGGGACGACGACAGAGTTCTGGTCAGAGTGGCAGCCGGCTGGAGGATCAATATCATCGATTAGAAACCATCAGTGACCAGTTCAATACCAGCACTCAGGACCAGTGGAGCCCAACACCCACTGAAGAGTCTGCAGCTGTCTGTCTGTCTGTCCATCTGTCCATCTGTCTGTCTGTCCATCTGTCTGTCTGTCTGTCCATCTGTCCGTCCGTCTGTCCGTCCATCTGTCTGTCCATCTGTCCGTCCATCTGTCTGTCTGTCCATCTGTCCGTCTGTCTGTCCGTCTGTCCATCTGGCCGTCTGTCTGTCTGTCTGTCCGTTTGTCTGTCTGTCTCTGTAGTATCTATCTATCTGGCTATATACAGGCAAACACACACACACAGATGCACACACACCGTGGCCCCGCCCTCCTCAGCTGGCTGCTCCATCATAGACTCCGCCCTGTGGATGATGTCATACATGCGCAGGACGAAGCCGTCGCGCTCTGACGGCAGGATGAAGTACCTGTGGATCTGATGACATCAGCAGGGGAGAGAGGGGGGTTTGGGGGGGTTACAGTCTGATCGAGCCCCGGCCCGGCGGCTGATTGGCTGACGGTCTCACCATGACGGCCGCGATGTCCTCGGGGTTGTCTCCGTCAAGGTCGAACTTAAAGGTCACCATCTTGCTGTCGTGAGTCTGCAGCTGACACTCCACCACCCGGTCAGCCATGTCAGACAACTGCACACACACACACACACACACACACACACACACACACACACACACACACAGGTGAGCTCCAGGTGTCTGATGCATGGCGCTGAGGGGCGGGGCCACCGCCGTCTCACCGCTGTGATTCGCAGACGGGCCTTCGCTCTCCTCCGGGACTGTTTGGCCACGCCCACTCCCTGGCTGCCCCTGTCCTCTGATTGGCCGTCGTAGCTGTCACTCAACCCGGATGTCACGTCGGAAGTGTAGCTGTGTGTGTGTGGGGGGAGACATCAGTCAGAGAGAGAGAGAGAGAGAGAGAGAGAAGCCCGCCCCTCGCTGTTGTTACCTGTCGCTGGCCGACCCGCCCACAGCTCGCTGCTCGGCATTCTGGGCCGTTGACACGGCAATGCTCTGCATGACACACACACACACACACACACACACACAGTAGGATCAGTTCTCCCTCACACACACACACACACACTCTCTCAGTGTCCAGCAGGGGGAGCCAGAGAGCCAATCACCTTGGGGAAGCGCAGCATCGGGAAGGGCGGGCCTTTGAACGGTGGGCGGGGCCAAGGACGGGGTGGGGCCCTGGGACCGGTGGGGTGAGGGGGGAGGACAGGGGGAGGGGGCGGGGCATCCACCTTCTGGACCAATCCTGGCGAGCCGCAGTCCCCATCGCGATCAGCTGCCAATCAGAGGGAGACACAGCAGGGCTGATCAGTGTGGATCAATACTGATGATCACTGATCAGTGTGGATCAGAGGCTCAGAACGGGACGACAGCTTCATGTGCAGATGTTGATTGATCATTTGATTGATTGATTGATGGGCGGTGCTGACGGGTGGGGGCGGGGCCAGGAGTGGGCGGGGGCCTGCTGCTGCTGCTGGACATCCCAGAGTCCACCGGGGCCCCTGATGATGTCACACTACCATCCACCGGGTCCGTAGGGGGGGTGGGGCCAGGAGTGGGCGGGGCCGGCTGTCAATCAATCAAAGCACAACAACGGGTTGTGAGATGAGGCGGTGGGGAGGTGGGCCAATCTGTGGTGAGGCTCCGTCCCCTCAGGAAACCCCAGCAGTCTCACCGGCTGTGACTCCGCCCCCTGGGCCTCCAGCAGGTGGCGCCGGCGCTCCCGCTGCCTCTCGATGGCGCTGACCCGGTGGCGCAGGGCCCGGGCCACCGCCTGATAGTCAGCCTCGCCCACGTAGCCCAGCACCACCTGGTGGACACAGGAGGAACAACAGCCTGAGCAGAGGACAGCGTCGCTTCATGTGGTTCAATATATGGTGGTAATGCTAAGCTACATGTAGCCACAGCCAACAGCCATTCACACTCCTACCAGGCCATGTGGGTTCAGTGTCTTGCCCAAGGACACAACGACAGACTGGGATGGAGCTGGATTTGAACTGCTAACCTAGGAGGTCCAGGGGTGGTTCTGGGTGGTTCTGGGTGGTTCTAGGTGGTTCTAGGGAGGTTCTGGGTGGTTCTAGGTGGTTCTAGGAGGTTCTAGGAAGGTTCTAGGTGGTTCTAGGGAGGTGCTGGGTGGTTCTAGGTGGTTCTAGGCCAGCCATGGGCAAACTACTAAACTGCAGACTCTACTGTATTGTTTCCTCCTATGAGGTGGGTCATCAGATCTGCTGCTGCTCCGGACCCCCTTCACACTGGTGCTCACCAGTCAAACAGTTGCCCCCCCGAGTCTAGACTAAAAAACCAAGAGTAAACGGAACAGATCCAGCCGTGGTGGTGTGATGATGTCACCAGGGGTGGGCGGGGCCTCTCACCATCTCCTGGGCCACCTCCTCTGGGACGTCCTTGTAGAGCTGGAAGACGATCTCGATGGCGTCGTGGTCCTTGTACTTGCCGTGCAGCTTCCTGTTGGGGTCCATCCGCAGCAGCAGCTTCAGCGCCTCCTTGTGGTCGTCGCCGCCGCCGCCTGCCGCCCCCTCCCACCACCTCTCCTCCTCCGCCAGCTCCACGTGGACCCCCAGCTGCTCCTGGAAGAAGCGGTGGTCCAGCAGCTCCTGCACGGTGAACCTGTGATGGGCGGGGCCGAGTGAGTATGGTGGGCGGGGCTGTGTGAGCTGAGCTGCGCTGTGAATGGCCGGCCAGCTTACCTCTCGCTGCTCTTGGTGCGGATGCAGCCCTCGATGATGTCACGCAGCTCAGGGACCACCACCTTGTAGAAGCTGTCGGGTTTGGTTCCCTGCCACAAGTCAAATTAGATTCAAATGACATTATTATGAAATCATTATATATTATTGTGTATATTATATATATAATATATACATTGTGTCCTTTTTAACGCTACAAACATTTTTATTATTTCCTTTAATTGATATCATTTTCCATCTTTGATGCAGTTGCTGTAATTATGCAAATTTCCGCACTGTAGGATTAACAAAAGCCTTCTATTATATACATATATAATGTATACATTTATATATATATATATATATATATATATCATATGGTAAATGGAGTGCACTTATATCGCACTTTTCCAGCACCTTCATGGTAGCCCAAAGCGCCTCTCATTCACCCATTCACACACCACTGGGTGGCGCTGCAAACCCCAATGGGAGTAATTCAGTCTTTGCCCAAGGACACAACGATGGACTCGGATGGAGCGACATTTGAACGGCCAACCTTTCGCTCATTGTACGACCTGCTCGACCTCCTGAGCCACAGTCGCCCCAAGTGATGGATTATTATATATATATGAATGTATATTAACTTGAAATGACCATTGAAGTCTGAAAGGGTTCTCATGTCCAACACTCTCACTCACTCTCATCTGATTGAAACAGTTTACAACTTGTAATTGAAGACGTAGACGGGTCGGGGGGAGGGTGGAGGCGTAGGGGGGTGTGGCCGGTGGTGGGCGGGGCCTCACCGTGGAGACCTTGCGGTAGATGTGGGCGGCGCTGCTGCACTCTGAGTAGGGGTACTGGGAGGTGGCCATCTCCAGCATGCACATCCCGAAGGCGTAGACGTCCACCGCCTCGTCGTACTTCTCCTCGTACATCTCAGGGGCCATGAACTCTGGGGTCCCTGGGGGGGAGGTCACCGAGGTCACGCACTCACCCTGACACCACCCACCCACCCTGACCCCACCCACTCCCACTCCCACGCCCTCACCGATGACGCTCTTGGCGAAGGAGGCCTTCTTGAGGGTGGCCAGGCCCAGGTCTCCGATCTTGACGGAGCCCGAGGGTCCCGTGATGAAGACGTTGTCACACTTGAGGTCTCGGTGCAGGATGGGGGGGCTGCGGGAGTGCAGGAAGTGGAGACCCTTGACGATCTGGAAGCTCCAGCGACGCAGCAGCTTCAGCTTCATCTGACGGAAGCGACGCAGGTACCTGCACACACACACACACACACCTGCCGCTGAGGAGGAGGAGGAGGAGGGGCTGAAGAGCAGCAGCAGGAGGAGGGGCCACCTACGTCTTGAGGGTGCCAGAGGTCATGAGCTCGGTGACCAGGATGGTGACCTGGTGGCCTCTCAGCCTGCACTTCCAGGAGTCGAAGAAGCGAACGATGTTGGGATGCTGCAGGTTCTTCAGCATCTCCACCTCCTCACTGAACCTCTGGCGCTCCACTCTGCTCAGCCGGTGGGTCTGGAGGAGCAGCAGGTGCTCATCAGTACACTGTGACTGGGTCACTGGATCACTGGATCACTGGATCACCGGATCACTTTTAGCAGTCACTGGATCACAGTGGATCAGTGTCATGAATCACTGATCAATCCAGCTGTCAGGACACCTGAGGACTCATTGGCTGATTGGCTGCAGTGGGAGGAGCCACCATCAGCTGACCTGGTGACACTGTAGGGCCTCACATTACTGCAGGAGCAGGTGGAACAGTTTGTGTGTGTGTGTGTGTGTGTGTGTGTGTGTGTGTGTGTGTGTGATCCAGCAGCAGAACCTCAGGTCCAATCATATTCTGTGTTTAGAACAGCAAGCTGCTGAGTCACTACTGACACCTTATCTTGGTCTCACACACACACACACACACACACACACTGCTAACGGAGCTAGCAAGCTAACTGAGCTCATTGTCAGCTGCTCTTCAGATGAAGCACAATAGTAGAAAAATACTGCTGAACTCCTGTAGATCTCTCAGCTCTCTGAAAAATCATTGACATTTCAAACACTTATGTTTCATAAAGGTGCAATAAAACACAAACCTATATGTTAATATTATATACATAAACTGTCAAATAATCCAAATGTCAATATAATATAAATATCTTGTTTTATTTCATTTCTTTTTATTGAAGGTCATTTTCCTACTGCTGCACTACAGTATATTGTTGCTGTAATTATTCAAATACTGATTTTTCTGATGACGTTTTTACTTCAACTGCCTACATTTACAGACTTGGCTAATAAAGCTGATTCTGATTCTGAAACATCTGTACTTTCTAACTCCTTACATTGGGAAAACACACCGGACACTGTTGTGTTTTGAAAGAATTCCAAGGATTCAAACTGTGTTCAAAGTCCTTCACTGACGGTTGATTGTAGCTGCTTGAAGCAGAGCTCCTTCTAACTCTGCTGCTGTGGAGTCCAATTTCAAAGTGGACCATGTTTTAGACAATTATATTATTATTATGATCATTATTATTATTATTACTACTACTACTACTAATAATAATAATAATATTTTAAATATACAGGATTATTCCAGAGGCCCTCAGCTTTGGGCTCAGTGTTTACTATTTACCAGGTGTTACTAGCAGGGACTGACACTGGCAGTAGCAGCACTGCACTCACACACTCTACCCCCCCGCTCTCACCTTTGCACTGTGAACTTGTTATTAACTGTAACTGTGGTTATTATTACTGTCTTACATGCTATTGTTATTATCTATAGTTTGGGTCATTCTTGCTGTCATGTGGAGCTGCTGCCCCAAACTAATTTTCACAGTGAATGTTGGTGACAGTCAAGTGTTGACTTGAGCTGAATTTCAGAATTGAATCGCTACTTTTTAGTGACCGCTGTGCTGGCTCAGACCCCGCCCCCTCCCTGGCAGTGACTCCGCCCCCTGGCAGCCCCCTGCAGCCCACCTGCAGCTCGCACCAGGCCACCTCCAGGGTGGTCTCGGTGTCCAGGCCCTTGTAGACGTTCTTGAAGGAGCCTCTGCCGATCTCACTGCTGAACTTCAGGAAGCGGCCGTCTGGAGACGACGCCACCGCCTGCGTCTCCTCCTCCTCCTCCTCCTGGACCTCATCCCGGACCTCCTCCTGCTCCCCATCCTCCTCCTGGAGCTCCTTCTCCTCCTCCTCTTCTGAGTCTGAGTCTGAGCTGACGTCCTGATTGGCCGGAGGGTCTCCCACCTGCTCCCAGCGAGGCAGCATCCTGTCAACCAGTGGATGGGCGGGGCTACAGTGAGTTAAAGGGTAAAAAAAACCAACCAGACTGAGGCTGATCGACTGATCGACCATCAATACAAGGACAAAACAAGTGAGAGCAACTGGTCACAAACCTTCACTGAAGCACTCAACAACTCTTCTGTGTTGGACGCGACGACGAGCTGTGCGTGAATGCGCGTGCAAGGCCTCACGCAGCAGCAGCAGCAGCAGCAGCAGCAGCAGCAGCAGCTGGTCCGGTTCTGGTTCCAATCTGTGAGATCTGAACGCTCCTCACTGCCGCACGTCACAAAGTCCCTGTGCGCCTCCTTATCTACACACACACACACACACACACACACACACACACACACACACACACACACACACACGCAAAAGCAAACAAAAGCCACGCCCACCGACACCTGTCACCTGTCTCGGCGAGCACGCGCCTCACTGAAGCTCCTCACGAGGTTCTGCCAACTCGCAGGTTTGTTCTTGTTTGTTTTTTGTTTTCAAGGTTTACATTAGCTGTGACGTCACTCGCTGACATATCGGTCCGTGAGGTCAGAGGGGTCCACACATCTCCTCTGTGATTGGCCGGGACTTGTGGTGGGCGGAGTGAGCCGCGGTGACGATCAGCTGACTGGGCCGGACGGTGATGAAGATGTGAAGCCGCTCCAGAAGTTCAGGCTGCGGCTGAACCTCCAGCTGGACGGGCCGCTGCACTGGCGCCCTCTGCCGGCCGCTGAGTGAGTGCACTTACAAGAGTCGGTTGGTGCTGTGAGTTTGTTAACGTCAGGCATGAGTGCGAACCGTCAGAGACAAAGAACAGCCACACGAACAGCACCACATAGAACTAGTAAATACCTAAAATAAAAAAAAAAACAAACAAACAAATAAAAATAAATAAATAAATAAATAAATGAGATTCTGATTCTGAACAAACTCGTCTCGGATTTGAACGCATTCTAATGCATTTTAGACAATGAAATCTAAACACAACTCTTTATTCCTCTTTATTTATTTATTTATTTATTTATTACATGTTATTTGAAGCTGAGCTCCCTTGCCGTCTTATCGCTGCTACACTAAACACCGTCAACATCAAGGTTCGCAGACTCGACTTGTCGGTCTTGCATCGCCCCATCGGCACTCGATTAGCTGCCCTGCCGTGACTGTGTGACTTCCCACAATCCTCAGCGCCGCGAGAATAGTTGCCAGTCATTGTAGCTTGAACGAAGTGAAGCGAGCGGAGCAGAATCAGAACCCGGCGGCCCAGTGTTTGTTGCTCCAGGTGGACTCGGACTGTTTGTGTCTTCCAGACGACATGAAGGAGACAGCGGCCAAGCGGCGGGACAAGGCGGCCGGGCGGGACTCCAAGGCCGGCAAGCCCAAGGAGCCCGAGCCGCAGGACGTGGAGATGCCCGAGGAGGAGGCGGCTAACGCGGCTAACGCGGCTAAAGCGCCCAAAGAGCTGGACGCATTGACGCTGGACGGTGAGTGCACAACACCTGACTTGGTTCACAACACCGTCTGGTTCGGTCCGGTTCGGTCCGGTTTGTCGACCCGCTGCACCGGAACTAGCCGCAGCTAGCCAGTTAGTCGTGAGCTAACCGAGCTAACAACAACATCCAGCTGCTAGCTGTGAAGAGGCCACTGCGCAGCCGCAGTCGAGCTTAAAACCTCGCCGTGAACCACTATTGTCGGTCCAGGTCCAGGTCCCGATCCAGGTCTCGGCTCAGACCAGAGACTCGGGCTGGGTTCAGACAGCACCAGTCGATCCTCCATCTGCTGATGTGTCGATCCGCGCCAGACGTGTTGGCCAGCCAGTCGCTTTATTGACAAGTCATGGAAAACACAAACACACTTTACTGGTGATCCACACTGGTTCTGTAAAACTGGGCCTGGGCCTCCCAGAATGCATCTGCAGCTGGTGCACGGGGACACACCCATCAAGTAGGAACCACGCATTGCAAATCAGCTGCTTCTTCCTACCTGATGGAAGCAGTTGACCACTCGAAAACCAGCACACCACACACTGGCACGTGAGAAGAACCGACATTCATCAGAACACCTCATCATTTCGATCCTCCGCTGATGTTTCCAGCAGTTTACAGAGTAAACCTCAGCTCCCTGGGAACCAGACCCTTGTGGTCCTATGGAGGTTCTGTATGTACAGAGAGATGTGTGAGAACTGTTCTGAGATCAGAGGAACCCAGACTGCACTCTGATGGTCCTCTTTAGCCACTGTAAAGATCATCAGTCAGGCCAAGCTTTCCACACTGGACCTTGAACTGACTGTTGATCAAGCTGAGCTCCTGGTACCGGCCCAGGTTGGGCAAACTGCGGCCCGTTGAGCTTCTTGTTGCGGCTCTCTGAACTGGGAGGCGCGACGTGAATCATTTAAGGAGTCGCTTCAAAGGACTCTGCTTGGTTTCCTCTGTGTGGACGCTGCAGCAACGTGTTGTCCATGTTGACCTCCTGCAGACATCAGGGAGCAGGTGAAGCAGATCGAGAAGGCCGTGTCGGGGAAGGAGCCTCGCTTCGTGCTGCGGGCGCTGCGGGCGCTGCCCTCCACCAGCCGCCGCCTCAACAGCAACGTGCTGCACAAGGCCATCAGCGGCTTCTTCACCAGCAACCCCAGCACCAGGGACTTCCTGCTGGCCTTCCTGGAGGAGGTGGGTCTGCTGGGGCTGCTGCGCCACCTGCTGGCCAGTCTGCACAATATTAACAACGCTGGGCCGCTGCCATCCTGTCTGCTGCAGTGGTGATTGAAGCCAACTGCAGAATAAACACCCAACCTTCTCTCTCTCTCTCTCTCTCTCTTGCCCCGCCCCCTCCCTCCCTCCAGCCAATGGAGACAGCAGAGGGCGATGTTCAGTTCAGACCCAGGACAGGGAAGGCAGCCTCGGCTCCTCTGCTGCCAGAGGTGGAGTCGTACCTGCAGCTGCTGCTGGTCGTCCACCTCACCAACACCAAGAGCTTCTCTGAGGTCAGTGGAGCGCCCCCTGGAGGCCTGGAGGAGCAGAGGAGCCCTGCCTCACTGTGTGTGTGTGTGTGTCTGCAGGCTCAGAAGGTGTCTGACGACCTGCTGCAGAAGATCGGCTCTAAGAACCGCAGGGCTCTGGACCTGGTGGCCGCCAAGTGTTACTACTACCACGCCCGGGTCTACGAGTTCCTGCAGCAGTTTGACTCCATCCGCAGGTACACACACACACACACACACACACACACACACACACACACACACTGTCAGGGCTGCTCTGATTGGACCACTGCCCTCCCCCTGCAGTTTCCTCCACACCCGGCTGCGGACGGCGACGCTGCGTCATGATGCTGACGGCCAGGCGGTGCTGCTCAACCTGCTGCTGAGGAACTACTTGACCTTTAACCTCTACGACCAGGCTGAGAAGCTGGTGTCCAAGTCCGTCTTCCCAGAGCTGGCCAACAACAACGAGTGGGCTCGGTACCTCTACTACACTGGTAGGACTCGCTCGCTCTCTCTCTCTCTGTGTCTGGTGTGTGTGGTGCTGACCCGAGTGTCATGTGACCTGGTCCAGGTCGCATCAAGGCCATCCAGCTGGAGTACTCTGAGGCCCGCAGGACCCTGACCAACGCTCTGAGGAAGGCCCCCCAGCACACTGCAGTGGGCTTCAAGCAGACCGTGAGGAGCACGCACACACACACACACACACACACACACACACACACACACACACACACACACACACACACACGCCATTGTCAGTTGAAAGTTTCCTCATAAACTCAGCATCGTACCACCAAAAACCAGCCGTTTGTCCACCACCAGCAACCATGGTTGTGGCTGCAGTGGCAGCACCAGGCCTGCAGGGCGGCGCTGTGACGCTGCCACCAATGAAATGAAATAAACTTTAAGGCCTGAGAAACTAACTAATCGGGGTCGTTTAGAACAAGTCAGGGAAACACACTGGAACAAGCCTGTTGTTAGAACCACACACACACACACACACAGTGCCCCCTGGTGGTGAGATGTTTCCTGTGCAGGTCCACAAGCTGCTGATCGTGGTGGAGCTGCTGCTGGGCGAGATCCCCGACCGGCTGCAGTTCAGGCAGCCCTCACTCAAGAGGTCCCTCATGCCCTACTTCCTGTTGACCCAAGGTCAGAGGTCACCACCCACTGGGAGAGCCAGCAGGAGGCTCCACTGGACACCCCACTGACTCTGTGTGTGTGTGTGTGTGTGTGTGTGTGCGCAGCGGTGAGGACAGGGAACCTGGCCAAGTTCAACCAGGCGCTGGAGCAGTTTGGGGAGAAGTTCCAGACAGACGGAACCTACACACTCATCATCCGCCTCAGACACAACGTCATCAAGACAGGTGAGCCTGACCCCTGACCTCTGACCTCTGACCTCACACCTCTCGCCTTTTTAGACGCCACGTGCACTTCCTGTCACAGGATCAGGTCTTCGGACAGACTCCGCCTTCTATTAGCCACTGTGTCCATAGCCGTTAGCCTTAGCTTTAATGCTTTTTATTAATCCCTTAGGAAATTCAGTCAGCAGCTATGTTAAAACTGTGTGTGTGTGTGTGTGTGTGTGTGTGTGTGTGTGTTCCCACAGGTGTGAGGATGATCAGTCTGTCCTACTCTCGGATCTCTCTGGCTGACATCGCACTCAAGCTGCAGCTGGACAGTCCAGAGGACGCCGAGTTCATCGTGGCCAAGGTTAGCCACTAGCCGCCACCGTTAGCTCCCACTGGCCAGCGTTACCTCCAGCATTAGCCACTGATAACCACCGTTAGCCGTGCTAGTTTCTGTTAGCCAGTGTTGACTACCGTTTGCTGACATTAGCCAGAGTTAGCTATGCTAAGCCAGCATTAGCCACTGGTAGCCACACACACACACACACAGCAGTTGTCATGAGTTTGGACTCACTTTGGTGCCGAACAGTGAGGAGCCTGCAGGCTGGCCACGCCCCCTTTCTTTCCCCTCAGTGACTATTAGCCTAGCATTAAGGCTTAGCTTTAATGCCTAGAGCGGTTATTGAAGCAGCTAGCAGCAATGTGAATACTCACTGTGTGTGTGTGTGTGTGTGTGTGTGTGTCTGTGTGTGTGTGTTTAGGCGATCCGTGACGGTGTGATCGAGGCCAGCATCAACCATGAGAAAGGTTTCGTCCAATCAAAGGAGACCATGGACATCTACGGCACCAGAGAGCCTCAGCTGGCCTTCCACCAGAGGATCAGCTTCTGCCTGGACATACACAACATGTCCGTCAAGGTAACACAACCCATCTGACACACACACACACACACACACACACACACACACACACACACTCCTGCTGTAACTCTGGCTTGTGTCTCCCCCTGCAGGCCATGCGCTTTCCTCCCAAAGCTTACAACAAAGACCTGGAGTCGGCCGAGGTAACACAACACACACGCGCACACACACACACACATGCGTGTGTATATAGGCATGTACAGTGTATATATATATGTATATGTACATATATATATATGTTTACACACACAGAGACTCACAAAGATGCATACTCACGTGTGTGTGTGTGTGTGTGTGTGTGTGTGTGTGTGTGTGTGTGTGTGTGTGTGTGTGTGTGTGTGTGTGTGTGTGTGTGTGTGTGTGTGTGTGTGTGGTGCGTTCAGGAGCGTCGGGAGCGAGAGCAGCAGGACTTGGAGTTTGCTAAGGAGATGGCCGAGGACGACGACGACAGCTTCCCGTGAAGCTCCGCCCCCCTTCCCCCACCCCCACCTGACTTCCTGTGCTGACAGGAAGTAGTTATGTGTGTCTCTCTGCTCTTTGTTGTCACTAATAAAACACAAATGGTTTTGTTTAGCCGCCTGCGTCTGTGGCTTTCTGGGTAATGGAGTCCCGCCGTGTTTGGTGGAGTTGCTGCACCGGTGGCGCCCTCTGCTGGCCCTCACCACCACCACTTCCTGCTCATCAGTGAAGCAAACGCGGACGCCAGTTTGACTCTTGAACGTCTCACTGGAGGAGGTCTCAGAGGATGAACGTCGAGTTTGCAACACGTGGCCTCATCCCAGGAGTCCATGCTTTCAAACGGCTGCAAACATTGAAGCATTCAGCATCATTGAGACTCAGCTGTGCTGAACCACCAGAGAGTCCACAGTTTCCCAGCTGAGGTTCCTCAAAGCAGACGACTGTTGGTGTTTCTCCATCACTCTGACCTTGGAGATGCTTTTCATTCAACACTCAACACTTCCACTACTTGTTCAACATCTGGACTGATGCATGATGATGCAACGTTCAAGGTCATCAAAGTGCTTGAATGAAGGTCAGTGCAGAAACCATCATCCATCCAGTTTCAACCTGGTCCTTCCTGTACTCAGGGGTCACAGGGGTCAGCTGGAGCCCCTCTCAGCTGTCATGGGGAGCCACACTTCAATCAATCAAGTCCAAATAAGTAGATGACAGATTCATTTAGATAATACATACGTTTGAAAAATACAAATTCGGGGTCGGGGTCAGAGGTCAAGAGGAGGAACAGAGAAGGGCTGAGTCATCGTTCAGGGTCCGCATCCGTCCAAGGCTGCATTTGAAGGCCAGTTGCAAAACTGGCCTTCAAATGCAGTCCAAGTCTTCTTCAAGTTGATGATGTAAATACCATCACTTTTCCTCTTGTACACCTACTGATCCATCTGGAAGTCCAAGCTGGTGCCTCCCAAATGGGTTCCTGCCGCCAGGAACTTCAGCACATCCTCCTCCTCCATTTGAAGGACATCTAGCAAGAACACAAAATCAGTAAAATCCCAACGACAATGCATATATATATATATATATGTATATATGTATATATATATATATATATATATATATATATATATATATGTATATATATATATATATATATATATATATATATATATATATATATATATATATATATATATATATATCTTCAGAGCATCTTGAGTATATATATATATATATATATGTATATATATATATATATATATATATATATATATATATATATATATATATATATATATATATATATATATGTATATATATATATATATGTATATATATATATATACATATATATATATATGTATATATATATATATATATATATATATATATATATATATACGTATATATATATATATATATATGTATATATATATATATATACACACAGTATATCTGCATTGTCTTCTGCCCTGTCTCCTGCAGTGGGCACTGGGCATGATGGCTGCATCACTTCATCTGCCTCTCTTCATGGCTTCAGTTTGCTCGGCAGCATCAGGATTGGACTCTGCAGCGATGGCAGAAGGTCATGTGGGTCATGTGGTCTGAGGAGTCCAGGTGTGCCCTGTTCCAGAGTGATGGGCGCATCGGGCTAAGAAGAGAGGCAGATGAAGTGATGCCGCCATCATGCAGCCCGGCGGCAAAGTCAACACTTGGAGAGAAAATCTTGCGTGTTTGTGCGGCTGTGTTTTCACTGTGTGCGTCTTTTCTCCTGGTGAATGGCTCCTCTGTTCCTGCACACTCGCTATCTGTCCTCCGCAGCGGGGAGGATTCCGCTCACCAGGTGTTTCTCACTTCCTCTTTCCGTCTAACCTTGGTGACGGCGTCCACGCAACTCTACAAACTGTCACAACTGTACAAAATAGCACAGCTGTACAAAATAGCACTCCTGGCTCTCGCAGTTTCCTGCGGCAGCCAATCACAGCACAGCAGGCCACGTGACGTCACGAGGAGCCAATCACATGGCGGAGAGTTCAGAGGGAAACCCCGTTCAGAAGTGTGGGGTTGTTTCCTCTTCATGTGCACAACACAGTCAATCAGTCATCTTCAGTCCTGACGCTTTCTTCTGTTCCATCAATCTGATGAAACCTCTGGATCAGTATCACATCAGGACAGAAAAGGAGAATTATTGGACAAGAAGAGGACGTTCTCTTATTTTGAAAAACATTTGGGAGGCTTGGAAGAGTCAGAAGGTCCAGACTGACGGTCCCGTCTCCGTTATTTTTGCAAAATAAAACAAACTCCTGTGCAAAAACTCAGTTTCCTGTTGTCCCAGCTTTATATCAATATTTGTGCTCTTACCAACTGCTGCCACCTTGTGGCATAAACAAAGTCTAAACTGCTCCTTCAATATCAGGTTCTTTGTACAACTCATTCCGATGAAATTCCGATGAAATTTCACAATCCCAAGACAGAAATGATGAGATTGTGAATCCAAGGCTGATCATCAACACAATGCTACACTTCCAGAGTGTTGAAGTCAGACAGTATCACAACAAACCGTAGATTAGAGGTGGATGTTCACCTGGACAGGTCAACCTGGACTGCTTCTCTTTCTGTTGCTGTCGTCGTGTTGTTATTTATTCATTTATTTTGTTGTTTTTTTTTTTTTGTTTAGTGGAAAATCTTTTGTTTCTCTGTGTCTGTCTGTGTGTATTTGTGAATAGAAAGAGTTCAGAGGAAACAGAGGAAACACTTCATAAAACCTGTAAGCGACACCCTGCAGTCTGGAAGCAGCGCAGCGGGGGAACCCGGAAATGATGACGTCAGAGGAAAGCCGTCGAGACGACGCAACACAACGCGCCGCTGTGTGACGTTTGTTGTTTTTTTTTCATGTGGAAATGAAAAGGGGCCAAAAGCGAAAAGAAGAGAAAGTGAAAACGAAGCTGACGTCATCAAGTCTAAAACTGCCGGAAACTGGAAGCTCGGCTTTCAAAATAAAGCACGTGTTTAGCAACATAAAACACGTCGATGAACGATTGAATGAATGAACGATTGAATGAACGCATGAATGAATGAATGAATGAATGAATGAATGAACGAATGAATGAACGCATGAATGAATGAATGAATAAATGAATGAAAGAACCAATCAATCAATCAATCAATCAATCAACTTTTATTTGTGCAGTGCTAAATCAAATCCAAGGACGTCTCCAAGCGTTTTGTACAATGAGAAAAAAACCAACTGGACCCCCAGAGCCTTGAAGAGCACTCATGACTTCCGGTGGCGTCCCCAGCTGCCTGTTTGGAAAATGAAAATGACACACACACACACACACACACACACACACACACACACACACACACACACAGGGATGAAGGTTTTTGACAAATAAATGTTGAGCTTTAATGGTTTCATGTGACTTGAAGTGAAGTGAAGTGAAGCTGCTGTAAAAACCTGGAGACCTCCAGCTTGTGCAGGTGTGTATGTGTGTGAGAGAGAGAGATAGTGAGAGAGGGAGGGAGGGAGGGAGGAGAGAGAGGGAGAGAGAGAGAGTGAATAGAAACACGCTTGGACTTTTTGCCTTTCACTCTGAGCCACAATAAAAGTGATTGCAGAGTTTTCAGGTATCAAACTTCACTCCAGCAACAGCAGCAGAAACATCTCCAGTATCTTCAGAGCATCTTGAGCAGCACCTTCATCACCTTCATCTTTGTCATCTTCATCATCTTCATCACCCTAAACAGCTCCGGCGTCATCATCGTCATCTTCATCATCATCCACCAGGTATGGAGACTCAGGAGATCCTGGACCTTGAGAAGATCATCTAAAAATACACATTGAAATAACACAAAAAGAACTTCAAGAAAATCATATTGTTAGCATAATAGCATAATTGCCATTATTATTAAGTCATTTTTTGGCCAAATTGTGATATCTGCCAAACTTTACCAATGTGCTTGCTAAAAAAATGAGTTTTTTCTTTTTTTTTCCCGAAAACGTTCAAATATAACTTAGGCGGCTATGCTATCAGGCTAACGATCACATCAATACAAAGTCCTGATGTTGATGTTAAAGTGTGTCTGACTGTCCCAGCAGCAGCAACAGCAGCAGTAGCTCAATCTTCCTCCTCCTGAATGGCCGTCATGTGTGGCTGGCCCCGCCTCCTGCTGCTGCTCTGCAGCGCCGTGACTCCTGCGCTGGGCTGTGATTGGCAGAGAGAGTACGGTCACCGGAGCAACGCCTCCTTCCGTCACCTCCTCCAAATGGTGAGCAGCCGCTACTGCAGCCTCCCTGTTGATCATCATCAATAGCTTCTATTGCAGCCGATCGCATCAATGCTTCATCTCGTTGTGTTGTTGTTGTGTTGTTGCAGGGCGGCGAGCTGACGCCTCAGCAGAATCCAGTGGCCTTCCCGGAGAACCTGTACAAACACTACCGCACAGCACAGGTAATCAATCAATCAATCAATCAATCAATCAATCAATCAACCAATCAGTCAATCAGTCAATCAGTCAATCAATAATCAATCACTGTTGTGTCTTTAGGTGGACTCCAAACTGACCTTTGCCAGAGATAACTTCCACTTCCTGTTTGACCTGTGGCTCCACCTCCTCAACCACAGCAGCCAGGCTGGGATTGGCTGGGAGGCCCAGGAGATGGAGGGCTTCCTGGCAGCCATCAGACGCCAGAAGACCGAACTTGACGCCTGTGTGAGTGTCAACACCTGACCTATGACCTGACCTTCGACCTCACCTGTCACTTGACCTTTGACTTGACCTGTTTTCTCCTCTGTGATCAGCTGACAGGGACTCAGACGACCATCAAGCGGCTGAGGAGGTACTACAGGAAGCTGAGGAGGAGCCTTCTGGGGCGCACAGTGAGTGACGGCCACTTCCTGTTGGCCTGCTGCTACTTCCTGTTAGCCTGCTGCTGCTACTTCCTGTGTGTTAGCCTGCTGCTGACAGTGGTGTGTGTGTGTTGCAGGGTGGCAGCAGTGCATCCTGGGAATCGATCCGCTACCTGACTAAGGTTCATCTGGAGCAGCTGGACATGCTGCTGTCGCAAATCAAGAACCGACGAGCAGCCTGAGCCAATCACAGCACTCCTTTTTATTAAACTATTTATTTATTTATTTATATATTAATTTATTTATTTATATGTTTTTTTTATATTTGATACTATTTATTTTTGTCATATTTATTAGGATTGTCACAATAACAATGTTTTCTACTGGCTTTTTATTTCCTTTTGTCAACTTTTAAAAGACTGAACAGAATTTTTTTGTTTACAATCACAAGACTGGAATTGTGAAAAGTTAAAATTCTGAAAAAAAAAAATCTGAAAGTTCTAAAATAAAATCATCCATCAGTGATTCCCAAGCTCTGGCCTGGTTTCCTGTGTAGCTGCACAGCAGCACCATAAAGCATCAGGTCTCCTCTGGGATGGCATCTAGTCTGCTGAGGCCAGGAAGTGACCTCGGTCGAACCTGGAGGTCCTGGAGGTCCTGGAGGTCCTGGAGGTCCTGGTTAATGGTGGAGGACAATTACTCACTGAAGCCCCTTTCCCACTGGCCAGAAAACACTATTTCAACCAGCGGTGAATCAGCATTTGGTGGCAGTGGGAAAGGCTCACAGATTATTATGAGTTTATGAATAAGTTTCAGTTTCCAGTTTGTCAAAGCATAGAAATTGATAAATAATGCATGAGTTGGCTCCACATACTCTGATTGATTCATGATTGGCACAGCTTCCCTCTGTAGTGGGTCAACTGTTAGCTAGCAGAACCAGTTTTATGTATTAGTCATGTTTGGCATTATGAGAGGACAGTACAGCAGATACAGTGACTTCTCATTCGAGATATCTTTAGTTCTGTGTAATATTACATTGAATTTGGACATTTTTGTTTTCATATTATTAATTTGTGGTTTCATAACATAACCAATGATCGACTAACACAGCAAGAAATTTGTAGCAAAAACTCTTTTATTATTTTTACTGGCTAATTGATTTGCCGATTACCAAATAATATGAATTTTGTTTGCTTGAATTCACTGTGACGTGAAATATTCATAGCGCTACATCTGTGTATGGAACCCAGTCTTTTCCTGATTGACAGATGACACCCGGCTCTCCGTGTTCTTATTTGGCAGAGAGCCGGCCGGAGCCTCTCTCGTCCTGGCCACTGGGGGTCACTGTTTTATGAGGGGTTGGTTCCTGTGTCTTCTGTGCGAGGCGGTGCTATGGGGACGCCCCCTTAGGTACCACAGCTTACACAGCATTGCCCATCTTATGCACGAGGCAACTCACTGGTTTAAACATATTTATACCGTTGAGTATTTGATTATACACAAGCATCTAGATTAATATAATGTTAGCTTCAAGTTCCAGCTCCAAGAATATGCAGCAGTGTCTGCTGCAGTACCACCACCATCACTGCAGGAACTTACCACCGGTCTTTTTCTACAGCTGGAACATTTAACAGCCAAGCTTTTGTTGGAGAAGTGGACAGAATAAAGAAATGATGCTCAAAGAAATATAGAATAGAATAATAATAATAATGATAATGATAAAAAAACTTTTTTAATCCCTGAGGGGAAATTCAAACTGAATCATATTAGAAATTAGATATTAGAAAGCGTTTGCAAACGCTGCTGTGTGACGTCATCCGGGTTTTTTTTCATGTACGGGTAAAAAGGAGCAACAACGAGAAAAGAAGAGAAAGTGAAAACCAAGGTAATGTCATTCAGTCTGAACCTGCTGGAAACAGGAAGCTCAGCGTCATCAAAAATAAAAGCACTTGTGTTGTCACATGAAGCACGTGAGGCAGGGGAAGTATTAGATCATTTATTTCCCCTTTTATTTATTTTTTCCCCCCATCAAACTGAGCTCCTCCCCTTTCGGTTTGTGTTCATTGTTGGCTGTATAAAAATCCCTGCACGGGTTTAGCCCCGCCTCTCTCCGCCAGCCGGTTTCGCACTTCCGTCAGTGGTCTGGACGGCACTGGTGCTCCATCCTCCGCTGTACAGTGGAGGCTCGCGGGAGTTCTGTCTCCTTGCAGGCCGAATGGCAGCGGCGGGTGAGTTGAGGGTGATTTTCTTATCGTTCGCTTGGTCTCTTTCACTTTCTCGCTGCCGACTGGCTGAGCCTGCAACGTTGACACCCGGTCGGCAGCTTCCTGCGCTCTGCTGCGATTTCATTCATTTGAAAATATTTCTTTTCTTTGTTTGTGGACTCTGAGGCGAGTCCGCGGGCTTCGGCCGAAGCTCCGCCCATTCCGATTTGATTGTTATTTTGAGGTCAGCTCAGTTCGAGTGTCTTGAGTTTCCTGCAGTTTTATTTTGAAATTGCTAATCTTATGGTGGTCGGCTAACGAGTGTCTGCTGCCCTCCAGCTGCTGCGGGACTCACGGGTGGGCGGGGTTAGCAGCCGTGCTCTCTCTCCCAGCCACCCGTGTGTGTGTGTGTTTGTGTGTGTGTCTCTTTCCTGTAGGTTGGTGACCTACAGATTTCACTGACTCAGCCACTTGTGAGAACCTGAGCCGCTCCCTGGAGGAGTGTTGTTGTTGTTAGTGTGTGAGCCTGCTAGCACAACCACGGTTTCTAGGACTGCAGTGTTTTTATTTATTGTTACAATAAAGTTGTTTTGTGTGAACAATTGGAAGCAGGTCTCTTGCCTCCGTATAACAAACCTGTGCCCTTTAGTTATCGGATCAGGGGGTCACCAGTTTAGTTCTCTTAAATGACATTTAAAAAAAATAAAAATAATTATTTTGTTTTTATTTTTCCCTGGGAAGCATTGTCGGTATTATTAATTCATTGGACACACCCCCGAGTGTCTCATGCCACACACGTCACGATGACGACTGTGGCGCCACCAGCTGTCGGTTTGGAAAATGAAAATGACTAACACACACACACACACACACACACACACACACACACACACACACACACACACACACACACACACA
This sequence comes from Thamnaconus septentrionalis, assembly GCA_009823395.1. Lineage (NCBI taxonomy): Eukaryota > Metazoa > Chordata > Actinopteri > Tetraodontiformes > Monacanthidae > Thamnaconus > Thamnaconus septentrionalis. The sequence continues at coordinate 18,069,503 of CM020515.1, read as the reverse complement.
CAGATAGAGAGAAAAATGCAGATGTGTCGTCTAAGATATAATCAATAAAATGTAGAATATTGATTGAATGGTTTTGAAGTCATGTGACTTGAACTGTGTGTGTGTGTGTGTGTTGGGGGCCCCCACCTGATGGGCGCCCCCTGTGATGGGTGCCCCCAGTGATGGGCGTCCCCCCCAGTGATGGGCGCCCCCACTTGTGATGGGCGTCCCCAGTGATGGGCGTCCCCCCCAGTGATGGGCGTCCCCCCCAGTGATGGGCGTCCCCCCGGTGATGGGTGTCTCCCCAGTGATGGGCAGCCCCCAGTGATGGCGCCCCCAGTGATGGGTGTCTCCCCAGTGATGGGCGCCCCCTGTGATGGGCGATGGGCCCCCCCGATGATGGGTCGCCCCCAGTGATGGGCGCCCCCTGTGTGATGATGGGGTCTCCCAGGGTCCCCCTCTCTGAGCCAGCCCCAGTGCTCGGGGAGCCACCAGGACCTCTGGAGGAGCTGAGGAAGTGAAAGCAGGTCCAGCTGGAGGTGGAGGAGAGTCGCAGTGAGAGCTCTGACCCTGCGGTGGAACTCACAGGAAGAAAACCACTTCCTGTTCCAGCGCAGACAGGAAGTCACAACAGGAAGTGAGGCGAGACGTGAGGAGAAGCATCAACATTCGAGTCATCGGTGACAGGAAGTGATCCACAATATAGAAGCATCTCTGAAAAAAGAATAGAGTGATGTCTTCAGCATAGCAGAATGAAAACAGCGCCACCTGCTGGTCGCTCACAACACACAGAGGTCCTCTGAGAGAAAAACATTTATTGGACAAAAACCAGAGACAAGCAGCATTTTAACTTCTTCCTCTCTTCCTCTTCCTCTTCCTCTTCCTCTCCTTGGCCTTCTTCTTCCTCTTCTTCTGTGGTTATGAGGACTTCCTGCCAGCAGCCACAGGGTTCCAGGGTTGTTTCCGTCCAGAAGGTCGAAGGTCATCAGCGTCCAGGGGCTTCAGGTGAGAGGAGACCACCAGGTCCCTGAGGAGACACACACACACACACACATGCTGAGACACACACACACACACACACTGAGCCTTCCCCAGCCAATGGGACCTGCTGCTACCTGAAGTGGCTGTATGACGCCACCTGCTGGTGAACGGCCCTCAGCTTGGCCTGGTTCTCTCTGCTGTAGCGTCTGTCGGCCTCTAGCGCCCCCTGCAGCTCCTTCTCCAGCGTCGGGAAGTCGATGACCTCCAGCCCTGACCTTGACCTCGCCATGACCCCGTCGATGGTGTCACACTGCTGCATTCTGCAATCAGACTGAGGTGATGACATCATCAGTCACATAGCATTTTAAACTGGATTCCTCGGATCATCTAAAAACGAATTGATCTTCTCGACCTGGGTTAGGGTTAAAAAAAAACCACTTCCTGTGTTCTAGTTTACAGTGTTTCCACTTCCTGTCACTCATTCTATTGCACCAACCAATGAAAACAGACTGGAAAAATGGAAAAGATGTTTCAGACGACTGGAAACCAGCAATGTCTCAGCAGGTTGTTCCAGTTAGAAGGTTAGTCAGGAAGCTAGCTAGTTAGTTAGTCAGGAAGCTAGTTAGTTAGTTAGAAAGTTAGTTAGTTAGGAAGCTAGTTAGTTAGTCAGGATGTTAGTTAGTTAGTCAGGAGGTTAGTTAAAGCTAGTTAGTTAGTCAGGATGTTAGCTAGTTAGTCAGGAGGTTAGTTAGTTAGAAAGCTAGTTAGTTAGTTAGCAAAGTTAGTTAGTTAGTCAGCTAGCTAGTTAGAAAGTTAGTTAGTTAGAAAGCTAGTTAGGAAGCTAGAAAGTTAGTTAATTAGTCAGGAAGCTAGCTAGTTAGTTAGAAAGCGAGAGAGTTTCCTCAGTCGATCCCACACTTCCTGATTTCTGGGGAGAGTGAGTCAGTGAGTCAGTGAGTGAGTGAGTGAGTGAGTGAGTTAATTGAACAGAAGATGATGAAGATTATTAGACCCTCGTGTGAAAACAGCCTCAGTCCTGCTTGCAGATAAACCCAGTGCGCAGTTGCAGTTGCTCTTCTGCACTGCTCAGTTCTACAGAGCTGCTACTGCGGTGTTGCGCTGCTTTTAGACGTATGTTTCACTGAGGCGGAGCGCGCGACCCTGCGCGTCCCCGTTGCCATGGCGACTCGTCAACTCGGGGCTCCGCTAACTCCGCGGTGCACGCGCTCAACTCCGGGTGAAACTACTGGGAGTGGCTCAAACTCCCTCCAATCAGCTGCCCTGAGTTTGTTGAAGCTGCTGAGAGCGACGGAGCGCAGCTGTCAATCACTGAAAACAACACGCGAGCACGAGCACGCGACTGTGCGTCGCCTCACTAACCCGGAGGAACTCAGCTTCCGCCTGCCGGTGCAGGTACAGAATTAGTCCGGGCTCGAGCAGAGCAGAGCAGAGCAGAGCAGTTAGCTCGGCGGCTAACAGCAGCTAGCTAGCGCGCGGACAGGTCAGGTGACTCCTACCTGGAGCGGCTGCTGCTCCTCGCGCGTGCAGTCCGAGTCCCGCAACAAAACGGCGCCGCTGTCGTCATGACGACGCATCGGTGCGGCTGCGCAGTGCGCAACAGCAAACAGTCAGGGCTTGGCGGCGACGCGCACTTCCGGTGTTCACAAATGCGGAGGTTTTCATGACTAAGCGATTTAAAAATAAATAAATAGAAAAACTTTGTCACACTTCCCGTCTCAGTCTAATAACTGTAGTGGCCAGCTTCCGGTTTACTGGCTTCTTTACTTCCTCCAAACATTTCCACCTCAGACGCCGCTGTGGTTGCCATGGTGAATCAGTGACCCATTGAATCAGTGACTCAGGAAACTGGTGAATGAGCTGGATAGCGGGGTGTATTGAAGGAAGCGGCACTTATCCAGGTTGGGCTCCCCCTGCTGGATGAATCCATGTCTGCTCCTCCTGCAGAGGAGAAACGTTGGGGCTGTTTGAGGCGGGCTGCTCTGGGCCGAAGGAAGTATGTTTATAGGGCGCTGTAAATGTGGGATAATTTAACGGCAAAATGTACAAAAAGCCGTGAGGAGTTGTGTTATGTTAATGTTGCAATTACAATAACGATCGTGGTATTCAGTCCGTTCACATCAATGTAAACTTTATGCTAGCTTGAATCCCTGCCTAACAAACCCGGTACTCTCACATTTTCCTGAATGCTAAAACATATGCCGCTGAAGTTTGTTTTTCAAGTCTAAAGTTGTTGAAATATTTTAGCACGCCCTGTTGTTTATTGATTATATTATAACTATGAAGCTAGAATAATTAGAGAAATAAAGTGTTATTGCAAAATGGAGATGTTGAAATGGATGTTTGTGTGTTTTATTTTTGAACCCTACCTGTAGAAATAGACATGGGCCATATAATGTATAGGTTTATGTTTTGCCTGGAATACAAATGTAGGTTTTATTTGATGAACATATTGTCCAGTATGCTGGTTCCAAGTCTTGTGACAGTGATTAATTTTTATATGATATTAAGGCTGAAACCAGGGTTAGGGTTAGCTGAAATTAGGGTTAGGGTTTCTGGGTTCCTCATGCTGGCCCCAAATTTGTGGGTGTGTCTTTCCCCATATGATGTCTCTAGGACAAAGTTGACCTTTGACCCTCATAGACTTGCATTGCATTAGGGTTAGCAATAAGGCTGAAACTAGGGTTAGGGTTAGGGTTAGCTGAAATTAGGGTTAGGGTTTCGGGTTCCCTCATGGGCTCGAAGCCCCAAATTTGGCGTGGGTGTGTCTTAGGAGATCCCCATGAAGCAGCAAGCGGCCCCTGTCTCTAGGACAAAGTTGACCTTTGACCCTCATAGACTTGCATTGCATTAGGGTTAGCAATAAGGCTGAAACTAGGGTTAGGGTTAGGGTTAGCTGAAATTAGGGTTAGGGTTTCTGGGTTCCTCATGGGCTAGAAGCCCCAAATTTGGCGTGGGTGTGTCTTAGGAGATCCCCATGAAGCAGCAAGTGGCCCTGTGTCTCTAGGACAAAGTTGACCTTTGACCTTTGACCCTCACGTTTGCAAGGCGAACCGAACGTCCTTGGACGTTTTTTGTGCCTCCCGTGTCTCCGAAACCATAGGATTCACTTTTTGTATTAACTGTGGTTTTGTTTTGTTTTTTGTGCAAGACATTTTTGTAGGACTTAGAATGATTTTGTTTCATACTGTTGACTTGTATCAAAACACTGTCCTAGAAGAGAAAATGTAGACGCTGAAACGATCACTTGAGTCTCACAGTGGTTTATTATTAGACAAGAATATCCGCACAACTTAAGTCCACACAAAGCACAAAACAGCAACAACTATATTCGACCGGTGTGAACAAGCTAGCAGCGTTAAAATCGCTATAAGGAGTGAAACTTACGAAACTTGCGAGTCAGAATCGCCGCCTCTTCAGCTTCGCTGCCAGCGAACACAACGCAAGCAGAGCACGGAGTTAGCGGAGGTGGCTAGCGGTTTATTGACACGATTCAGCGGCCGTACTTTGCAAATAGCCTTCAAATTAAAGTTTCTTGAGGTTACAAAACACATTTACAGTCCTCATGCATGTTTTCAAATTGTGTCGTGGCCGACGATTCTCTCGTCGTCCACCGGCCGAGTCGAGCCCGTCTCCCTCCCGTTGCCGACTGCGCCGGTGTTCCATCGCATCTACATTAGGCTGAACAAACCTCCAACATTTTCACTATTCATTCCACTCCGACTGTTGTAGTCCTTGGTGCTTCGGTAGTCTCTCGGCATTTTTAAAATTTTTTTTTCTCCGGACACTGTTTCGCTGTACAGCGACGGCCACCGGCTGCGAAACCAGGAAGGCTTTTCATTGCGTGTCGCTCCGTCCGTCCAGCTCTCTTTGAGCTTTTTCTTCGGCTACAGAGAACAGAAACGTCTGTAGTTCTTCGTTCGCCCATGGTCCAGTTTCATAAGCTTTTCAGTTTTAATACGTGAAAATGTAAAAATCCACACGCGGTGCATTTAAAAATGGCGGTTTTGGTCTTTTGTGAAAGACTGCCTTTGGCCTTCGTCGAAACTCTTACCCAATCAGTGCCCTGCACGTTGCTACGTCACCCTTATGGTCTCAGCTCTGCTCGCTTCGAACCCCAACGAGGCAGGTACCAAAATTGTAACCCCTGGGAACGTGCTGGGGCTCGTGGAAATGCCTTATTACCGACCCGTACCGTACCGAGATGTTACCTAGGGCGCCGAAGGAAAAACGCCTTAGGGTTCGCTTAGGGTTTCGGGGTTCCTCATGGGCTAGAAGCCCCAAATTTGACGTGGGTGTGTCTTAGGGGATCCCCATGAAGCAGCAAGTGGCGCTGTGTTTCTAGGACAAAGTTGACCTTTGACCCTCATAGACTTGCATTGAATTCGGGTTAGCGATAAGGCTGAAACCAGGGTTAGGGTTAGGGTTAGCTGAAACTAGGGTTAGGGTTAGGGTTAGCTGAAACTAGGGTTAGGGTTAGGGTTAGCTGAAACTAGGGTTAGGGTTTCGGGGAAATTAACCTTTATTTCGAAAATCAAATTGCTTCTGAGAGTTTCCGGTTATTATTATTGTTAATAATAATAATAATAATATGATAATAATAATGATAGCATGTTATTTTTTTATTATTGTGGTTGGTGTTATATTATCATTTAGAGTGACAACAATGGAACATCAGGCTCCCTCAAGGCCAGGCTGTCGCTGCCTGGTGTTTGCTTCCCCCTGCTGGACACTGACGGCTCTGCTGTGTGTTTGTGTAAGAACTAGACCACGTGACCACCTTTATTGAAACCCTCTGGTGTTACAGTCAGTGTGAGCATCAACGGCAGCTCATGATTAGCCTAGCTTAGCATGAAGCTGCAGGAAGTCAGGTGACACCCGCAGGCAACAACCAACACATTAGACTTGATGGACAGAAGAAAACATCTGATTGGTCTCCAACATGACAACGTGAACCAACAATGTTCTTCAGACCTTCTTCCAGTTGTGCTACACACTTCCTGGAGGACTCTGTGCTGATGGTTGAAGGGTTGTTTTTCAGACAGGAAGTTTATCAAAGTTTCAGAAGCCTAAGATGAATCATTTCCATCCAGCTGTTGGGCTGCAGGAACCAGTCTAGATATCAGGGTCTTCTGGACGTCCAACGCCCCCCGCCGCAGGTCCTCAGAGGGTTCTAGAAGGTCCCTGAGACATCTCCTCCTGCGTCTGTGAGAAGATGATGTGGAACTCGTTGAGCAGCAGCTCCACGATCTGGCTCTGGAAGACCATGTGGATGGTCATGTTGGCCGACTCGGTCTGGGGGCGCAGCAGCGTCGGGCCGAAGACGATGGCCAGGCTCTGCACCGACATCCTGTTGGAGTCCTGGTGCTCCATCACCCTGGAGAACACAGGCAGAGGCTCTTATTGGTCAGCAGTCAGACGTTGTCATTGGTCAACAAGGCAGTGACATGTCGCTGAGGCAGAAGACCAGGTGAGTGTGATCAGATGTCATTGTCCAGTTGTGGTTGTGACACCTGCTGGTGGGAACTCACCTGCGCAGGTGTTTGAACAGCAGCTCCATGGTGTTGTGGTTGGGCAGGGGCAGCGAGCGGACCAGGTCCTTCATGTAGGAGACCCTCTGGCTGTAGTCCGGGACCTCTGCAGGCAAAAAACACAGGTGTTTTAGAACCGTCCGGCCTAGTTGGACCAGAACCTGGTCTGCCTGGAGTCCAGGAGCTTTCTATTGTTGGGAACCTCAGTCAACTTCTAACAGAGGAGTCATAAAGTGGATCCCTTAGGTAGTCTTCCTGGAGTGAGTTCAGGTTCACGTGAAGGTTTAGGTTTAGGCTTGGGCTCAGATTCAGAATTAGGATCATGTTCAGATTCAAGTTCAGGTTCAAGGTCAGGTTCAGGTTCAAGCTCAGGTTCAGGTTGAGTGGATACTAACGGATGGCAGCGATGAACTTGTCGAAGAAGCTGAAGGGAAACAACGGTTCTGGAAGTTCTCGCAGGAAAAGTTTCAGCGCTCCGGTGATGACATGGATCTCCTCCCACTGTCCGTCGTCCAGGTCCAGGTGCTCCTCTGCAGGAACAACAGAGGGGTCAGGACGAGAGAGAGAGAGAGAGAGAGAGAGAGAGAGAGAGAGAGAGAGAGAGAGAGAGAGAGAGAGAGAGAGAGAGAGAGAGAGAGAGAGAGAGAGAGAGAGAGAGAGAGAGAGAGAGAGAGAGAGAGAGAGAGAGAGAGAGGACCAGGACCACCAGCATCACCATGATCTGCTTTGTGTCGCAGCTTCTGGATCACTGCCAGGTTCCCGCTGACTCTGTAGATCCCATCCACCTCCAGACCTGCACACACACACACACACACTCAATACACATACCTGTGTGTATGTGTGTGTGTGTGTGTGTGTGCGCGCCTGTACCTCTTCTGTCCACCACTCTCACACACTTGTCCAGGAATCGGGGGACGGCAGAGTTTTCTCTGTGACACAGAGTGTCCAGGTGGCAGCCGAACACGTTGTCTGGTGAGACACCACAACAGTCACACACAGCGACACACACACACACTCAGGCGCAGTGCGTGCGTGTGTGTGTGTGTGTGTGTGTCACCTCTGATGTAGCCCCTCTCCTTCACGCTCTGCAGCGTCGGCCGCCGCTGCAGGAAACGTCGCAGTTTGGTCCGAACTCGGCGCTGCTCCGAGTCGACGGCACCGCCGGAGGAACTCCTGCTGGCTGAGGAGGTGGAGGAGGAGGAGGAGAAGGAGGAGGGGCTTGTTTACTGATGGCCTGATGGGTCATGTAGGAGCTATGTTGAAGTGAGTTATTTATTGATTTATTTTTGGTTTTCCTTCAAGCCAAGTTGTCAGTGGTTGCTGATGGCCCCTGCTGGCAGTGTTCAGTATTACATAAGAGAGGTTGAGTTGGAACCAACTGGGCTTTAGGTGGAGAACACAGTGGAGATTGGAAGCAGCGTCACCAGCACCCCTGACCCCCCCATGAGGATGAGGGACTCACTGCTCCTCTTCCTGTCTTTGTCCTCTTTGTCTGAAGTCTCGTCGTCGTCCTCAGACAGGTGGTCCTGGTCCTGGAACAGAGTCTCAGCTTGTCACCACTCCCAGAATGTGTGTGTGTGTGTGTGTGTGTGTGTGTGTGTGTGTGTGTGTGTGTGTGTGTGTGTGTGTGTGTGTGGGTACCAGCTGTCTGATGGTGTCCTGGATGACCTTGAGCCAGTCACTGATGATGCTCTCTGTGTCGTACTGCATCAGATACTCACAGCCCTGACGGGTTCTGAGCTGCACACAGGACAACCACCACAGCAGTGAGGAGGAGGAGGAGGAGGAGGAGGAGGAGGAGGAGAAGGAGGAGCAGGAGGAGGAGGAGGAGGAGAAGGACGGGGAGGAGGAGGAGGAGAAGAAGAAGAAGAAGAAGAAGAAGAAGGAGGAGGAGGAGGAGGAGCAGCAGTATGAGGAGGAGGAGAAGAAGAAGAAGAAGGAGGAGGAGGAGCAGCAGCAGTATGAGGAGGAGGAGGAGGAGGAGCAGCAGTATCAGGAGGAGGAGCAATATGAGGAGGAGCAGTAGTATGAGGAGGAGTATGAGGAGGAGGAGGAGTATGAGGAGGAGCAGTATGAGGAGGAGGAGGAGGAGCAGTATGAGGAGGAGCAGCAGTATGAGGAGGAGCAGCAGTATGAGCAGTATGAGGAGGAGGAGGAGCAGTATGAGGAGGAGGAGGAGCAGCAGTGAGGAGGAGGAGGAGGAGCAGTATGAGGAGGAGGAGGAGCAGCAGTATGAGGAGGAGGAGCAGCAGCAGTATGAGGAGGAGGAGGAGCAGTATGAGGAGGAGGAGGAGCAGCAGTATGAGGAGGAGGAGCAGCAGCAGTATGAGGAGGAGGAGGAGCAGCAGTATGAGGAGGAGCAGCAGTATCAGGAGGAGGAGCAGTATGAGGAGGAGCAGTAGTATGAGGAGGAGGAGGAGGAGGAGGCCTACCTCCAGAACGTGCTTCTTGGAGGATTTGTCTTTGGAGGCCCAGCACAGTGAAGCTCCTCTCAGCTCCACTGTGTATTCTGGAACAATCTGGGAGGTCTTACTCTGAGGAAGAGGAGGTCACCGTTATCTTCATCACCATAATCACCAACAGCCAATCAGACAGAGGTCCCGGCCGTCCAAGGTGACATCATGAGGTCATGTGACCAGGCTGAGGCGCACTTCTCACCGTGGTGCTGGTGGGGGCAGTCTTGGGGTCTCTGTGGAAGGTGAGGATCCCACCGTGCAGCACCGTCCACGACTGGCTCCAGTTCTTCCTGTGGGCCAGCACACACACACACACACACACAAACACACACACACACTTACTTAGCTTACACAGACACACAAAACACACACACACACACACACACACACACACACACACTTCCTGACCTGATTTTTTTACCACAATCAGCCACTTTGGTTTTATTGATGATTCCAGCTTTCTCCAGCAGGTGGCACTGTGACGACAGAGACACACAGTTCAGCTCGCCTGCAGTGTGTGTGTGTGTGTGTGTGGTCAGACTCCTCCTGAAGCTCTCAGCAGTGAAGAACCTGCACTAGAAACCAGCTCAGTTCCCTCAACCAGAACCTCCAGCTGGACCACTGAGAACCTTGACAGGAACCAGGTGGCTCAGACTACCGAGCAGAACCACCGCCGGAAATAAACCTCCAGGAAGCTCAATGAATGAAGAGGTCAAAGGTCAGAGGGAGAGTGGGAACCAGGAGGATCACCAGAGCCCAGACCACAACCTGAACCAGAACCAGAGCCCACCACCAGGACCACCAGGCTCCATCCAAAGGTCAGAGGTCGGGCTCCACCTCCGACCGTCGTCAGTGTGCTGGGGGTTAGTTTGATTGGCCGGCGGAAAAAGAGCGCGTTAGTGAATGAGTCCAGCGTCCAATCAGAGAGCAGGACCTACTGCAGGCAGCTGACTGGAGCCCTGGCTGCTCTGATTGGATAGATTCCTCCTCAGTTCAGGCCTGTGGGATGGCTGGGAGAGAGGGAGGAGGGAGGTGGTGGAGGAGGAGGAGGAGGAGGAGGATGGTGAGGTGGAGGAGATCTGGTCTGGGCGACCGTGGGACCTCCAGCTTGGTGGTCCTGGTGAGGTGACGTACCTGCAGACCGTCGGGGGAGTTTCTTCTGTCAGATGCCAGTGAGAAGTCCGAGAGGTTCCTCCTGTGGGCCCGAGAGAACGTCTGGAAGTGCAGTGAGGAAGAGTCAGAACCAGAACCTTGAAGGTTTACAAAGTTCTGAAGGTTCTAAAGAGTTATTACAGGACTCTCAGAACCTTCAGAACACAGAAGGTTTTGAGGATTCACATCTTTAGAACCTTCTGGGTTCTGCTTGTGTGGGTTCTGAGGGTTGTGAAGGTTCCAAAGGTTCTTTGGACTCACGTCTTCGGCCATGCTGTGTCTCCAGTTCTTGACCTGCACCACTGGACCCTCCTCTGAAACACCGTTTCCCATCATCCTCTGGGGCGCCTCAGGGGCCACCTGAGAGGAAGCGAGGAGTGTTGATTGCTACAATCAGCCAATCAGAGCTGATGGCTCGACCTTTGACCTTCACATATCATCATCATCCTCACCTCCAGCTGCCGTCGCCTGGAGCCGCTGCCGTCCTTCACATCCAGCTGAGCTCTGGGGAGCCGCTGCTGCTGCTGCTGCTGCTGCTGCTGCTGAGGATTCTGGGTAAAAACAACCACAACAAGATGACAAGATAACGCAGCTGCTGTGTGTGTCAGTGTGTGTCAGTGTGTGTCAGTGTGTGTTACATTGCTGCAGGCGGCTGTGTCCTCCACTGGATAATCTTCTTGTGGCAGTGGAGGCTTCAGAAACAAACACAGGAAGGAAGTGGTTACTATGGTGGTCACCTGACCCTGGACTGGACTCTGGGGAGGTGGTGGGGGGGGGCGTACCGGGCTGGAGGGGTGTGGCGTGGTGGGGGGCGGGTCCCAGCGGGTGGTCCTGGTGGGGGCGTGGTAGTAGTAGAACCTCCCTGAGGCCTCGTCCAATAGCTGCTCCCACACAGCTGCAGGCCCCGCCTTCTTCCTGCCAGACACCTGCTGCTGCTGCTGCTGCTGCATGTCCGCCGCAGGGGGAGGTGGAGAGGTCACGAGGTCGGAGGAGGTCGTGGAGGTCGGACTGGACAAGGGCCCGCTGGAGTCCAGGTCACTGGGGTTCACCTGAACACACACACACACACACACACACACACACCTGAACACACACACACACCTGAGCAGACACACACAGGTGAGGTCAAAGGTCACCGTACCTGCCCGTGATCCTGAGGGCTGAGCAAGGGGGTGGGGCTTAAGGCTTCAGCAGGGAGGGAGGGAGTGTGGTCAGGAGGGGGCGACCAAGACTTCCTCACACTGGAGACGTTGGCGTAGATGGGCGAGTTAGGGCCGAGCGAGGTGGTCTCCTGCAGAGAGAGAGAGGGAGAGAGAGAGAGAGAGAGAGAGAGAGAGAGAGAGAGAGAGAGAGAGAGAGAGAGAGAGAGAGAGAGAGAGAGAGAGAGAGAGAGAGAGAGAGAGAGAGAGAGAGCTTTGAAAGCTGTTGTCCAATCAGAGCGCAGTGTTAAAATGCCACTCAGAGCTTCTGCACTTCTTATCTTCAATCATCAAACAGTGAAGCAGCACTGAGGTGTTGACAGACTTGATGCCTACAGCTGTGATTGGTCCAGACTGGCTGGAGATGAAGTCACATGATGTGGACAACGACTGCACCGACCATCACCACCGTCATCCAGCTCAATTAATATTTAATGTTCATGATATCAAAAATACAAATGTGTATTATTTCTACACTCAACACGGGACACAGTACTGGAAAAATGAATGTGATATAACAAAACAAACAACCACCCTAATACAACTGTGTAGAAGTGAAGAAACATCGACGAATATCAAAATAAAAACAAAAAATTGCAACGTTGCAACAAAAAACAACAACAACAACACTTCAAAGAAGCGGTTCATTAGCGAGCGACTCATCACTGGTTCATCTTCTCCGGCTTCTTCCAGTCAGAAGTTCTTCTCCACTGCACCTTTGAACGACTTTGCCTCCAGTATTTCAAACTCTCTTTCTCTCTGTGCCTGCGGGTGGATCGCACACGTCTAGAAAAACCAGCTTGACGTTTTCAAATTCAGCATTGATCTTTAAAACGCAACCCACAATTATTTACTGAAACGGGGATAAAGTCTTGGGAAAATCAAATTCCTGCTCCTCCACTATGCTGCTCAGTTCTTTCTCCCAGTTTGTAACGTTGTCTTTGGTGCTGTGAGTTTCTTGGATGAAAACCACATCGAGCCTTTTTAAATGAGCCAAACTGAGAAGAAAATGAGTCTGATTCCACTGGTGGTGACTTTAAAATCACATGATTGAAATGGAGTCAAAGCAAAGCAATGACAGTGGAGCTTTAAAAAGATGATTCCACTCTTCATCATGATGGTGATGATGATGATGACTGGTCACTGTGGCTGAGCTGAGGAGAAGCTCAGGATGAGGAACCCCTGAGGCACCTCAGACTGGTTCTTCACCTCCACTCTCCTCTCAGCTGCTCTCTTCTTCTCATTCTTAGTATTTTCACCATCTTTTGTGTTTCTTTTAAAACCAGAATTATTGATGAGGTGCTCGGCTCCTCCCACCTCTTCATCTGCGCTGTCAGTACAGCTGCCTGTCATAGCAGTGTCTCCCTCTCTCTCTCTCTCTCTCTCTCTCTCTCTCTCTCTCTCTCTCTCTCTCTCTCTCTCTCTCTCTCTCTCTCTCTCTCTCTCTCTCTCTCTCTCTCTCTCTCTCTCTCTCTCTCTCTCTCTCTCTCTCTCTCTCTCTCTCTCTCTCTCTCTCTCTCTCTCTCTCTCTCTCTCTCTCTCTCTCTCTCTCTCTCTCTCTCTCTCTCTCTCTCTCTCTCTGTGTTAACTCTATGCTTCTTTCTGTTCTGTCCTTCAGACTCTCCACTCTTCCCACCTGCTTGTGTCAGACTTTGGTCACCAGGTGTCTGCTGACCTTCTCGCTCTCTTCTGTCCTTCTTTTTGCAGTGAAGATGTTTCATGTGATCGCTAGTAACATAATTCTCATGGTGAAAACTGTCCACTCTTCTGCTGAACTTCAGGTGGAGTTCTTCATTTCTCTTTTTCAGTCTCATCAAGACCTTCTTATTGAAAGCAGGTGACTGAGTTCCTCTCCAACGGCAGAGGAGCTTCTTGATCGCTGATGCCATGTATAGCTCATGCTTTCCTGAGAACTTTACAGCGAATGAATGGAGGGATGTTAGAAATGAAGACTTTCTTCCATGGAGTGACAGCAGAGATGTTTGTCACCACTGCGTCTTCAACTGCACCTTCAGCCTCGTCAACTCTGTCAGCAACAGAACGACGCCTCGGCCACCCTGCCAGCCACTTGACGCTCTCAGCTCCAGCTACTTGGATCACGATCGTCTACGGACAAACAGGAAGCAGCGGCGATCTTGACGCCCAGCTTCAGTCCGATGAGTCGCTCACTCATCTTCCTGCAGAAACACAACCACCACAAACAACCACAACTAACACCAACACCTAAATACCTTCTGCACACACACTGAAAACACAAAGAAAAAGATCGAAAAAGAGCAACACTCACCAAGAGTTTCACACGCAGAGAGAGAGGTAGAGAGAGGGAGAGAGAGAGAAGAAGAAGAGGGGGAGAGAGAGGAGGGCTGACAGAGAGAGAGAGGGAGAGAGAGGGAGAGAGAGAGGATGAGGAGGAAACAGCCAAAGAAGAGTGAAGAGAACAGGAAGCCCCTCCCCTACATTGGCCCCGCCCCCTCAGGAAACACACAGATAACCATCATGGCACCAACACACACAAACACACGCTCCAAGATTTACCCACAATGCACCTCTGTGTTTGCTTCAAGTTTGACAAACACAATCTGAAATCTGAAATCTGAAGAACCGCCCAATCATTGTGAAGCCCCGCCCCTGTAGCCCCACCCCATCATTATGTAGCCAAAGAGCCCCGCCTCTTCCTGTCTGTCTGTCAGAGAGACCAGCTCCAAGATCACTACTTCCTGTGAAGACATGTCATGTGACAAGTCATGTGACTCCTGATCAGCTCTGGAAGACTGGAGGACCATCTGAGAACAGCTGCTGCCCCCTGGTGGCACAACCACCACACACCAGCAGAGGAATTCAGAAGCTGTGAGTGTGTGTGTGTGTGTGTGTGTGTGTGTGTGCGTACATCAGCTGAACGGTTCTGGTTCTGACTGGTTCTGGCCCCACATTGCAGATTATCACATCAGGATCACATGATCATGTGAAACACACGGCGCCCTCTACTGCCACTTCCTGTCCAACCCAGGACACTTCCTGCTGGCTGCGTCATCAACCCCCACTGCAAACCACTGCAAACCACTGCAAACCTCACCAGTAGCAGAACAAAAGAAGGAAGCTGGAGGTCAAAGGTCAACTGAGCATCAGGAAGTCTGACTAGGTGACTTCCGGATCAGGACTGAGACCAGAACTGGACCAGTCAGTCAGTGTGAAGGCTGCTGGTCCTGGTCCTGGTCCTGGTCCAGACCTGCACAGACACCCAGCTGCAGTGGCTGATGGGAGATGGTGTCTTACCTGTGTGGGGGGCGGGGCTGCTGGGTCAGCTGACCTCCCAGGACTCAGTCTGTCTGGAAGCAGAGAGTCCAGGTCCAGGTTCAGGTCCTGGATGGACTCGTAGATGTGATTGGACTCCTCGTCCTTCACCGAGCCCACCTCCTCCTCCTGCTGCTCCAGCTTCTCCTGCTGCTCTTGCTGCTCCTCCTCCTCCTCCTCCTCCTCTGGCTCTATCAGGGTCTCCTGGGGGTCTTGGTCTTTGTGGTCCCCTGTGCCCGGGACAACAGGTGGATCCACTGGGATGGCCTGGGTCTGGGTTCTGGAGGGTCCTTCCCTGAGATCCTCCGGGAACCCACTCAAGTGTTTTAAACCGTCGTCGGCCATGTTTGTAGTCCTGCTACTGGAGGTGCTGGTCTCCGCTGGTCCAGGAGGGGGGTTCCACGGGACTGTCAGGGGCGTCGGGTCGTGGAGGTCCAGCGGGACTCCGAAGGTGGACATGCGGTTCTCGGTCTTGCGGTAGCCAGCGGGGCCATCGGGTCGGAGCCGGATCTTCACCTGGTCTCCTGCTCTGGCTTTGGGTCCAGGAGGTTCCTCCAGAGGTTTTGGAACAGGAACAGGAACCGGGACGGGCAGCGCCACCGGGAGCAGCACAGGTTCTGGTTGAAGTGGTTCTGCAAAGTCCAGCGGCGACGGGCCGTCGGGCGGCAGCTCCTTGACGTACTTGGCAGGGATGTAGAAGGTTCTGGAGCGGTGGTCTTCACGTACCTGCCACCAGTGCTCGTTGGTCTTGGCCAGCAGGATGTAGCGCTCATCGGGTTTGATGGAGACCGGGACTCCATCTCGACCCTGGTACTCATACTGGTGCAGGACCAGAACCAGACCGAGACCTGCAAGAGCAAAAAACAAGCAGGATCAGACGGACCCACAGGACCAGGAACAGAAACGCCACCGCACTCTTGACGAGTCTCTGGCTTCCCAGCAACCTCCAGTGCACCGCGGAGGTCCAACACGGGAGATCCACCACTAGAGATCCACCACCAGAGGTCCTCTACCAGAGATTGACGACCTGAGACCCTCTACCAGAGGTTCTGGCCCCTGGACCTCAGGTTTACTGACTGCACCATGAAAACATGAAGTCGATCCTGTCTTCTCCTGGTTGGCCACTGGGTGGCAGCATCACACTGTGATGTCACTCTCCCCATCACTGTGCTTCACCGCCACTTACTGGCTGCTGGTGGCGCCACCACCTGGACGGACTGACACTCACCTTTGCTGGAGGCTGCTGCCATGGTCCTGCTGAGGCACCGCCTCCCAGGGTCAGGTGGCTGAGCAGGTGAGGGCTGCTGACTCAGAGGTCAAAGGTCATCCTGGTCCTCTCCCTGAAGGAGACAAAAAACAAGCAGAGAATGAGAATGAAGCCCGAGAGGAAGTCATGTTCACCAGTCAATGGAGGAACCAGTGAGACTGGAACCAGACTGGAACCAGTAGCACCAGGATCCAGAACTGCTGCTGCTGCTGCTGGAACCTGAAACCTCTGCTTCATATTGATGAGCCACCTGAGAGGAACCTGAGAGGAACCTGAGAGGCTCCCTGACAGCAACGTCACCGTGGAAACACCTGAGGACCGTGAGCCACCGTCCGTCTGTCTGTCCCAACCAGTGAGCAAGCTGAGCGCTAAACCAGGGATAACCACCAGGTGGTGACACCAGGACCAACACCTTCTACATCAGGGGTGCCGGACTGGTTGATTGAAATGATTGCACGTTTTGAATCTGGACCTATCACAGCCTACATAACGTTGCTATGTGGCGTTGCCTAAATATGAATCATAAAGCCAACTAAATAATTAAACAAATAAATCAGTTGCGATATTTTCTTATGGCTCTATCAACACTTTCAAGTGTATACATTTTTTAACAGGCAAACAACAGCAAGAAAAAGATTTTCTTCAAAGAAAAATCAGATCTGTCCTTTCAATAGCGAGAGAAAAAAAGTGAAAAAATGACACTGCATTACAACTGCATTGAAGTCAGTTTGCTGCTTTGCGATCACTGCTTTTATAAATGTTGAAAATAAATAAAATCAGTTGCATGTATTTCTTATGGCTCTATCTCTGCAACCAGTGTCCATTCAACTGAGAACATAAATCAAATGGTCTGTAGGAGCAAGAAATCCAAAAATGAAACTGAATTAAAAAAAGTGAGAGTGTTTGATGCTCACTAGTCTGAGCCAGGTGCTTGGTGTACAAGTTCTGAGCTGAGGGAGTCCTCAGGATGGAGCGAAGGTGCTCATCAGTAGGACCACTTCTGTGTGATGTTTCGTTTATTTTCATATAAGAGAACAGTGGCTCATAAAACCATGTGCTACCAAACACAGGGGCTGTTTACATGGCGACGTCATTTTTTTTGAAACAATTGAAGACAATTTTACACCAAGCCGTCTTCAAAAAGTGTTCTTGTTCCCCTGAGTCGCTGCCAACGAGTGAAAACGATGCAGTACCTATGCCAGACCTGGTGTGGCGCCGCACGTTTATTCCCTGAACGCGGAAGAAGAAGAAGAAGAAGAAGACCTGCAGCACGCTGGGTTCAGAAGTAGCAGCTCACTAACAACATGAGCACCACTGAGAACAGAGAGAAGTTCAACTCCTAGCAGTTCTTTCACAACACAAAGCCACACAAGAAGCTCCATGTTTAGGTTGCCACTAAAGGTTTGCCAGCATTTTTGTCATTCAGGTTTCCTGCCTCGATGCCTCAGTCTGCCGACCCAAAAGAAAATCACTGAGAAGGTAAAGTGGGAGGTCTGCAAATGGCTTTCCATATTTTCGCTTTGCACGCGATCCGCGAGCACCGAGTGTCGGTGTTCACCATGGTTTGTGGGAGTGGAGGCCGCTGGGAGACTGCAGGCTGACCACGAGCAGCAGAAACACCACGCAGTTGCTGCCAGGACCGGTGGTCCGCACCTCACCGCCGCTCAGGTTGCAGGGCGGGGGTGGGATTTAGAGCTGTGACATCGGCGTGTCCACGGGCCGGGGCAGGGCGGCTTTTCAAACGGATCCAATATGCGGTTCAGGTTCAATACCGGCGGCCCAACTGTAAGGATTATTATCAAATATCTCTCTCTCTCTCTCTCTCTCTCTCTCTCTCTCTCTCTCTCGCCATTTTTTGTATTTCTCCCCAACCCAAAGGTTAAAGGTGAAGGGTCACAATGAGGGAGGGGTCATGTCAGCAAAGACCAGGAGACCGTCCACCTCTCCCACACTAGGGGGATCATTTATCGTCAGATTTGGTCGCACGATAACAAAACAACTGGAGCTCGATGCAACACCGGTGTAATGCCCGTACTGGTCTCCAGTTTAACGAGTTTCCTCACTGGACGGCTGCAGATGTGCTGCTCCACCGTCAGCAGACTGGTGAGAAATTCACTAACGTTCACAACACATTACTGCTGGTTTTACTGCTCAAGCCCACATCTAGCACAGTGAATAGACTCCTGTAGTGAGCGCCACCTATCTGCCGTCCACCTCTGTGAGCTGCGGAGACTCCCAGCTAGCACCGCTGTCTTCCAGCGTCCTCCGTCTGAAGGAAGCGTCCTCCCAAGGACCCGGCCCAGAAGGACCAACCCAAACCCCGCCTCACCGGTAACCACACGGGACGGTCTGGCCTTCGACGTATTTCCTGGTTGCGTCACCGCCGTTCCCCCCTGCTGGCCAACCCCGGAAGTGACGTTTTCATAGCATCAAGCTAACCATTGGTTCGCCATCTAACGATGGCGTTGGATGATCAAATAAGTAAAAACCTTACGTTAAAAACTGAATACTTGATGTGAAATTTCAATACTTAAATTTATACGTTGTGTCTTTGCCAGTAGATGGCGCTAATTTCAGCTGACTTCCCAGGATCCCAGCAGCAGCAGCATGCAAAGCATCCTGGGATACCGAAGGACGCGAAGGATAGTAGCGGTGTAGCCTTGGTGCTAACAGTAGGGTGCATTTCAAGGGTGCATTTGGAGCGTCCTTGGAGTTTGAGTGAATTGGGACAAACGTTCACGCAGTGCTGTGACGCACCTGGCCTTCAAATGCAGCCTTGGAAGGATGCAGAGCCTGAATTGAGACACAGCCCAGGTGTCCCTGCCATCACCTGCACAGTGCGGCCAGCAGGGGGCAGCACTCGGAGGAAACGTGGCCTCGCTCGCGCTATTGTTCCCTTCACAAAGACAGGAAACAACAGCCAGCCGGGCCATGATGTCACCGGGGGGTGCGGGAGGGGCGGAGTCTACAGCGGTAGGGGGGCGGGGCTTCCAGCTGACAGGAAGAGCAGCCGCTTCCTTCTGTAAATAGAGCAGCTCTGAGTTCGGCCTCCTGCCATTGTTCACACTGAGTGTGTGTGTGAGTGTGTCTCTAAAGAACACTGTCCAACACACACACACACACACACACACACACACACACACACTGTGAACACTGTCCCTGAAGGGAAGGCTGGACAGCTTTCCCATCATGCCACAGTGGTCACATGACACCAGGTGTGTTCAGGTGAGGGAGCCTCAGGTGCTGGAATGCAGCCCAGCCCCCCCGCATACACACACACACACACACACACACACACACACACTGCCCCCCCCTCCCTCCCCCTCTTCCCACCTCCCTCTCCTATGGTTTCTCAGCCACACCCACCAGCAGGAATGCAGTGCACACACACACACACACACGCAGAGCTGTCAATCATTACAGTGAGACTCTGCGGTGGGACCCGCCCTCTGACCAATCAGAGCGGAGGCAGGATTTAAAGACGAAGCAGCAAACACGTCATGAGACTTCAAACCTTTAACCTCAGCAGGGTGTGGTCACACACACACACACACAGTAACCACACACTGGACCAGAGGCTCCGCCTCCTGCAGCTGAACTTTGAGATCCTGGCAGCAGCTTGAAGAGGCCACGGCTTGTTG